>JARHVA010003313.1:1970000-2058833 GCA_037957365.1 Torreya grandis | reverse complement strand
GACTATGACTTATAGAAACCCTCTAAGACAACTAGATACATCCTTAGACTACTGAAACACCCTTTTTATTCATTACAGGCCTTTTACAATAGCATTTATTTATATGCTTATAACTTTTAATTTTTAAAATTTGGAGTTTTGGAGGGCAATTCTCTAAAGTCCATAAAAGACCTAAAAGACCTAAAAGACACATTTCTAATGCCTCAAGCAAGGCTTATTATGACTAAAATGACTTCTTAAGACCTATAAGAAAATTAACAAGACCTTATATACTTCTTGGTGGATGATGTTGTTGCATCATATTTCTATAGGTAAACAAATTTGAGCTCTAGTTCAAACATTTCTTTGTTTTCCTTTAGATTACATTGGTAAACTCTTCACTATATTCTTGTTCCTTTCTACAGTCTTCTTCCTTGACTTATATTTATTATTCATTTTGTGTTCCAAGATGAGAATCTTTTATTTTTCTTCTTTTAATTGAGCTTCCTCAAAAGTTTCTTTTATTTCAATTTTCTCCTCCTTAACTATTAAACTTACACAAATATAACTCAACCAATAGTCATATATAAAACATTGAGACTTTTGAGTCTCACCTTGCATTCTTGGCCTTTCTTCTTTACTTTTTCTATCTTCACTCTTCAAATCAGGTGTTTCTACTTCACATTCTAGTCTTTCTATATTTAAATCATTCTCTAATGATTTAATCTCCTCTTACAACTAGTCTAGAATCTCATAGACAAACAAAGAGTAAGTCACTTCATGTCTCAAATAATACTTCTTATTTAATAATTCTAATAGGCCTAGTAACTGTTCTTATTCACTAACTATCATGTTTTTTACTTCATTTGCTCTACATTTTTTATGATCTGCTACTGAAAAGCATAATTCTTCATCATTGTCAACACCATTATCTAGAAAACAACTTTTACATTCATCTTGTACATGTTGTTCTTTTCTAAACTTGGTTTCCTCAAAAATAAATATCCTTTTTTGCAAATACACACTCAAATACATTGTTAAAATTAAAAATTTGAGGTTTGATTACCTCCACTCTCTCTTCTTTAGGTTGCTTTTCAAGCATCCTTAATTGTTTTCTCAAACCCCTTCTCTCTTTTTGCTTTCTTCTCCTTTCAACAATTTGTTTCACGGGCCACTTAACTATTTTTTTGAACACATACCCCTATTTATTTTGAATTGAATCTTCCAATCTCTATTACAACCTTGCCAAAATTTACTTCATCAAATCTATCTCTTATTGTAAGTCTCTTTCTTTACTTAACTCTCTTTTCTTCTTCATTTAGACTATTGCTCCTTTACCAAGATCCTCACCCAAGTCTTTTTTACCTTGGTCTTTTGGTTCTCCTTAAGTCCACACTTAGGTCTTTTGCATCATAGTCTTTTGGTCCTTTTCAGTGGCTTCAATGAGCCTCTCTTTGAGCTAATGGTGTACAACAACTTCAACAAATACAAAATAGAAGAAAATCACAAATATTTTCTCTTGCTTACTTGCTCCAAGTCTGTTTCACCTTGGATCATCATCTCTAGAGCATAATCGTTCTCTTACTCTTGAGCTTCACTAAGCTCTTTATCTTCTCATCAAGACTCAATGGCTATGAGACTTCCCTTTATCCTCTTCTCATTCTAAATCTCAAGAAATTTCATATTTTCACAATATTCACTTCAAATAAAAAATCAAATATCACTTGCATGCACCTTTAAATAGATGCCAAAATTTCCTCCAACAGGGTCTTCAAGCTTTGATCTACTAAATCTGCTTACTGGAAACAATCTGATCCTATTTGTCTTCTTATTTAGCTTAGATCTTCTGAGGTCCAATATCACTTGATGTCATGGTAAATGGTCCACTCACTGATCTATTTCAATACACTTTTGAAAAATGGATCTCTGCCTAATCTTGATTATTTCTTGTTTCTTTTTGAAATCATCTAAAATTTTGATAGCCTATTCAATCTAAAATTAGTCTCCAAATAGCCTTGTCGGTGGAAGTTGGGTGCATGAAGGAACATCCATATTACCAACCAATGTAATTTTATCTTGATGTATTTTTGACTTCATGTTATTATTTTTTTAATTAATAATTTTTTGTGATGCCCAGGAAAAATTCCTTGATCTGTAATCAAGGCCAAAGGGATGGAAATAACTATTTATTTGATATTTTTCATCTATATAATATTATTTGAGACTAATATTATCTATAATAAACTCCTACTTCAACATATTTATGTTTTTCCCCATAATTTTAATGCTTCAAAATTAGGAATTGTATATTGGTGTATTCGATCAACTCTATCTTCAAATCTTGTATTTTTATGTTCATGCTCCTCAACACCATGTCCACTTAATCTAACATTTGAGACTCATTCTAAGATATTTTAATCAGTTATGTTTATCTCCAAACAGTTCATTTTCCTATTAATGTCCGCATTTATTCTTTCTACTTTCTAGATCTACTCTTGCATAGAATTTTTATATTAGCTGTTATTGCCAATAAACATGAAAGGATATGAAACAACTTCATCATTCAAAAATTTATTGACATATGGATACATATGTAAATTATTTATGACCCTTAACTATACCAATAAATATGGTTTCTATTGATAATCCTTATTATAGAGGAACATCTTATTCAGATATTGTAGTATTTTCTAATGGAAGCATGTACCTAATTTTGAGATAGGTTTATAATAAAGATTTGATACATATATGGTTTTTAAAAATATTGATAATTACAAACGTATGTCATTACGTTAGAAAAATATTTTTGGATTAATTTAGAAGAGAACATAATTATATAAGATAAATTGTTCTTTTCTTTCCACTTGATAAATTTAAGAAAGTGAAATGTAAGGCTCTTCATCTTCCAACAACTAGGTAAGAGTTCCAAACTCTCTTTTGATAAGACACTGTATTATTATAAATATTATTTGTTAAAAATAGAATGGTGAAGAAAAGGCAAGTAATTTTCATGACTATTTCATAAATCAATGAACCTAACATGAGAAAATATATGTCCAAAAGTTATGTATATATATTTTCTTCTAGCCACAGTTATGTTCCTACTTTAAACTTGAAAGAATAATTATGACAAAGCACGAGAAAAATAATTAAAATCAAGAAGAACAAAAAATCTGAAAACTTTTATTGTCATAACATAAGCCAAGAATCAATGATAGCAATAAATATTTTTGATAGGTGTTTACAATTTCTTTTTCCTATTAAAGCATACTTTTATGCAATTAATACTTTTTCAGTGAATCATTAGTAGTCTTTTAATTAAATATTTCTCAAAACCATTTTATTATGGTTTAGATACAAGATGTTCATTTTTGGGTTAGAATTATTCCAGGTTAATACAAATGACCACCTATAGGTGTTAGAAAAGTTATCACACTATATATATTTTAGACTCCAAAAAAAAAAGAGATATTAGTAATATAGATGATAAGTTGAGTCTTAATTATATTAAAAATTATAATTTTAAACTTTAAAGATTGAGATTGCATCGAAGTGGCACAAACATTGGTCATCCTTAATAATATTTAGAACCCATAAATTTAAACTTACAAAAACCATAATCTTTACGTCTTTAAAGATGAAGAAAATTTTACACCCTAAATCAAATACTTTCAAAATAATCATACTTATATAAATATAAACTCATGGCAAACTAATGTTATACAATTATTGGAACTTATTAGTGAAAAAACCATACCACAAACAAGTAATATTCCCAGAGTAATTCCTAAGAAAATAAAGTAGCCAATTGCTTTGGCCTTGAAACCTTGACTTTTAAACATAATAAATATATATTTTTGAATACAATTACTGAAAATTAATACAAAACTTGATTTGATCATTGATTGAATTATTATCATGTTCAAAACTTGATTTAAATAATAATTTATTTTCCTTACTAAAAAAAAGTACTTATTTATAGATTAACAATATAAAAGATGCAGCTAAACTTCCCCTCAAACAATAAAAAATACCATATTCATCAAGTAACCTAAAAACGTTATTTAACAGTTAATATAAGAACCTGAAAATGTTATTTAAAAATAAAGTTAAACGAATTAAGGATATAAATTGATAGTAGAATTTTCTGTCTATGAGCATGAGTAGACATAAATACAATTATGTATAATGCATGCCACCTGGGTGAAGGCTATTATTTTATGCTCTTGAAGTAGAAAAGATTAGGGATCAAACACTATCCTAATGCTTATTAGGATATCTGCTTTCAGTCCTGAAGTACAGAGAAATTCACTGACAGGGGATACATACTAGTTGCTAGAACCTGTGGTTATCTCAATGACTCAAAAGGATCATATCTAATGGTAAAAGGAACAACCACCACACATGTAAAGATTTTTCACCCTCTCTAATAAGCTTGGAACAAATAGAATTATGGAGTAAAAATCAAATGTCAAGTTTCATGGGAAGGAACGATTCCAATCACAGGCACTCAAAATGGTAGAAGAGAAAAGACACCAGTTACACACACACTCTTGAAACTTCCAAATGCACAATTCCAATCATATATAAATAAACAAACAACGAGGTGAGAACGGGAGTTAGAGCTCTGGTCATGTAAAATACCCGAGAATATGACTTCTAGTTGGAAAGTTTTATTTCTACGCAACTAATAATATGTTTCAGGCTATTTAAAACCTTCCATTTACTTTCATAGAGTTCCGTATACAAACTTACAAGAGACACAAAAGATATATCATCTTAGCATTATCAGGGCTCATGATATATGTAACTAGATGTGTGGTTTCTTCCGAACCGTAGCTATACAAGCCAAATCCATAGACATATCTGGTGCTATTCTACTGATCCATGAAAAAAATATGAAAATGATGTAATTTTGGGCTTTTGTTTTATTAATACGGTCCAATCCCCCTCCCCCCTGAAACTACCCTACCACGAATACATTTTTTCATAACTTTATTATTTTAAACCCTTTATAGCACTTAATAAGCAGCATATCGGGTGTGTATTTTACAAATATTAAAATTCCGATATGAATGGATGTGATTGGTATTGTTTTAGTATGTCACACTTCGTGCATCATATTTTAAGCTCTCTTTAAATATTTATGAATTTTAATAAGATGGGAACATTGAAATTATTCCTCCATTTTGTCAATTTTTTTTAATGTTGTACAAACATCGAATTAAGATGTAGTCCTAATTTTTTTTTCAAAAAATTGTTTTGTGACTTTTAATTTTTTAATGTTTAAATTTTGTAAATTGTCACTCATAAATTTTGTGCATACAATATAATATATATAGTGCACATTATAATAATTACATAAATTTATTAGTTTGCATTTATTTTTTGATTTTTTTTTCACATTATTACAATATGACAGATCTAAAATTTTCCTTTAATATATTACTTATCATGTATTATAAATTAAAAAATATTGATGTTGAATTAAAAAAAAGCTTCCAATTTTTTTCCTTAAAACATTAATTTTTAAATATAAAACTATAAAGCTTTTGTTTTCTACTATTGTTTCTAGAACAAATTTTATTGAACATACCTTATAACAATTGATATAATTTGTTGCCTTTTCATGCATTGTTGTATGCCTTTGATATATTTAATTGAAAATTAGAAAATATTTACAACTAAAATAATTTTAACAATTTTTTGTTAGGTGAAGAAGAAAAGTAGAGCAGGTTTAGTTTGAATCGACCATTTTTTAAACATTGATGGTGATGATTTCTAACATCGTGTGCAGATTACCGTCATCATTAAATCCACCTAATTATATGTATTTTTAATAGATATCTATATTTATATCTTTTCACATGTAATATTTGTAAACTTGTACTTGTTCATTCCATACAGATTATTATCTTTTCTCTAAATAGTGTGCCGCTAACAATGTAGTCTGCACTAACTATGTATTTTCTCAACAAATTGAAATAGATGGTATCTAGAACAAGCTTTTTTCATCTAATTGTGTTGGTAGTAAACATGCATGGGCCATGCCCATTTTTTTAAATTTGAAAAATGTGTGCTAGAATTTTCTTTGTAAGAGGTGAATGTGAGTGTATGGAAGCAATACAAAGAATTTGACCAAAAAATTGACATAATTATGGTTGTGCATATCATGTGCTTGAACGTTTTTAAATGAAATAAAATGGTTTTAATTAGGTCTAAGAGACCAAACTATTTATTGAACCACTAATTACACCAATTATTCAAACCATTCAATGACATGTGAATAAGTTGTTTCTTTTATAGTGCTACTCCTTCTTTCCCTTATTTGAATTAACATTTCCCCCAAACCTTTTATTTTATTTTTCTTATATATTTCTACCATTGAGACACATTTTAATGTTTTTACATATTTAGGATGAATCTCTTCTTATTTTGGATATTTACGGATGCTTTTTTTTTCAATGTTATGTGGTGCATAAAATACAAACCCTCTCTTCCTACCATTCCTTACGTGATGTTAATCTACATATTTTACATCTAAACCTATGTAACTTTGTCCTTAGTTGAGCAATGAGTAGATTTTTCTTTCATTAAATTTCATCCCCTATATACATTTTTTCATAATACTCATAAATTGGGTTGAACTTTGTAATATAATGTTATCATTTATTCCTTTGTTTTTTTATTTTACATCAATGTATTGATCTTTTTTTATATAATTTATTTTGTTAATATTTGGGCATTAGTTTAGGTTGATATCGAATCTGCTCATCTATTTGTGGTTCTGTTTCATCAACACGTTCTATTTTTAAAACTCTTTATATCTTACAACCCTCAGTTGCCTATTGGTCTTCATATTTTTCTATATTTTTTAAGTAGAAAGGAAACACAATCATAGTGATTTCCTCTAATGTGAAAGTTTTTGTTTTGTTAAGACTAATTTCATAGGTAGTTAAAGCCTTAATTCTTAAATAATTTGAGATTTGCCACTTTTGGATCCTTTTTATTTGTATCAGTTTCAAACTTGCTGGTCCACTAGCCCATAAATCACAACCATACAACACTAATGGCATAACACACAATAACATATGACTCATAGTATTCTAATCCCAAATCTCAACAAATAGTTGGTGTTTCCATATATTCTTGTATGCAAGTCCCAGTCTCGTTTACCAAATTTAATTACAAATTATTTTTCTTAGTAAAGGTCCATGGGTTTCAATGGGATATAACTTCATCAAAAGTGATGTGGATCAATTTGACCCTACATCTTATTTCAAGGGTAAGTAAAATTAATAGATTCTAAGCATGTTGTCTATATGATTTTATCAATTTTTATAGAAACCTTTTCATTTTTGTGTACTAATACTTATATAAGAGTGTGCACATATGTGCTACTATAAATTCAAAATTTCAAGTGTTTTTTTGTTTATGGATGTCAAAAGATGGCAAGGTATGCATTTCTAATGGCTTCATCCTCATGGTACCTATTTTTAAATGCATATTCACAATCAACACCCACTTAAATGTTCTAGACATATGATCTTTAAACATATGATTGATCTTCTCCTCCACTTTCCTACATTATAAATAAATTAATTTTCATGTTGAGGCTTAATACCCTATTTTATCTAGTTCGATGACCATAGATAGAGAAGTATGTATCTTTTAAATGTGTTAGTAGATCAATGCTATTTAGATGTGGCTTATAGACCATACCATAACCAACATATTTATCTTGAGTCCCTTCCTTCCTTGGTTTGTATGCCTTGCTCAGTTTACTAAATACTAAGCACATACAAAAGTCATTTGTTAGTGGAAGGAAGATACATAATTAACCTATACTTAGATAGCTACTAGTTGAATTTTGAGACTCCATCCTTGGAAAAAAATTATAATTTCCATCATTCATCTCAAATATATCTTATTTCCCAAACTATTGACAACTAGTCACAAAGAAACCTAGAAATGAAATATATTTTAAATAATTTTTTAATTTTTAGAATTTTAGATTTGAAATACTGAAAATGGGATCCACAAATGATAAGGTCCACTAAGCTATGTTAATACCCAAGAGAAGGTGAATGCTTAAAAGGAAAATGAATTATAAGTTTATGAATATAAATGCACCTAGAATAAAAAGTACCATTATGTACTTGAGACATGTGGTACTGTTAATTGTGTGCTTTGAGTATGCACCATTAGACCTACTCAAGTCTTAATACTTATAATGTTTGAAAATATCACATGTATTTTTTGTGATGAACAATAAATGTGATTTTGATAAAAAATGATAAAGAACAATAAAATAATTCTTCATTCTTAGTGAGGATACCCCTATCTTATATATGTTTAAAATATCACATGGGAGTGTATTTTATAAATAGGAGGTAGATGTACATAAATAAATAATATTTTAATATTTTGCTTTTTGAGGATACCCATAAAATGTTTGTTAGATGTTGCTCAATATTGATCTAAAATTGGGTGTGATTTTGTTCAAATATTTAAAACTATAAAACCTATTGGTGGAAATTAAAGATGGTTTTCTCAATGTTATAGATATTAGACCTATTAAATATTTTATCATGCCTTTAAGGATTACACAAAAGAGATATTTCATCTTAAAATTGAATTCCAAACCCTTTTTATATAGTTCATTTCCGTTTTAGGTTATTAGTTATCAATAAGTATTATTGTTAAATATATATTTGTATTCTTGTAAATTATTACTTTGTTGTTCAAGTATCCAAAAATATCATTGTATTCAACCTACTATTTAATACATATTGACATTTGGTCAATTTTTTTAATTTTTGGTGAGTTTTTATTAAACTATAGAAATCACATAGTGTGTTTTGAATATTTTATTTTTTACTTTAAGCTTTAAATTTTCCTCACTATTATAAACATTTAAAAAAAAGAATTTTGAGTCATGATGTTTTTCAAAGGATTATCTAGTTAATTATAGTGCAAATGGTGAATAAATTATTCTAGTTGATTCTAGTCTATAATAATTACTACATATGTTTTGGATCATTTTAATCTAAATTTTATTAGATGTTTATTGTTATTAGAAGCTCAAAAACTAATATCACATTCTTTAGTTTTTTGGGCCATTTTTAAATTTTTAATGCTCTTGTGAGGTAGTTATTATTAGATATCCATTTTTTGGATTCAATTTTGTATTCCTATTTTGCATTCAGGAATATTTTCCCTTATTAATCTTATCTTTTGGTTTAAATACCAATTGTCTTTAAAGAAAAGTTTTTGGGTAATCATTTACTATATGCCATTGGAAAATAAAATTTTATTGCATTTATTTCTATATTGGATATATATGTGAAATTCAATTTGGATAAGAAATAATATTTAAAGTGTTTAATTTTATATTTACATACATGTCTACAAGGGAAATTGTAAACACATCATCTAACAAAAATTCTTATAACTACGTAAATGTCTCCTAGCACACTTGAAATCAAAAACATGATATAATGCTGAAAGAGAACACCTAATTAGACACTTTAAAAAGTATCTTTTTCAAAAGCAAGCTCCTATACAGATATGTTATTGAGTTTCAAATTATATATCTGTCACACAGTTTTGTAGGCAAGCTACCCAGTCCACTACCTCCTAAAAAATATTTCATTAAAATTAAAGATTTTAAAATCAATATTAAAATTGGGATTAAAAAACCCTTTAAATTCAAAAGTTTAAATAAATTAGGGGAACTCAAGTTTAAAGTATAGGTTTCCTTGATTTTGTTTATTTCCTCATTTATGTACATAATCTAATGTCATTGCATCTATTTATAATTTTATTTATTTTGTGTTATATGTTATCTCAAAGCCATAGATGTTAAACCTTTACTATATTTCCATTGGATTTTATAACATTTTTGTCTCATGAATCAAAAATAAAATAAATGAAGGGTCACAATGTTGAAAAGAGCTTTCTAATTGAGAATTACAAGATACTAGCATAACTAGTAACTTGTTGAATTTTAAAAAAAGATGTAACTTTTATTCTAAAAGAGAAAGAAATGAAAGATACATTTACATATTAGCTCAATAGACAACATTTAAGGGGTCCAAAATAATTTGATGAATTAAGAACATTGTAGTAATGCTAATTATCATTCACATCATAGTAATTTGTCTTGAATTAATGTTAATGAAAACCTAATAAATAATGAGGATGGTGAGCAAAGGTGAAGTATGGAAAGAGAGTGAAGGCAAAGGGAAGTATGGTAGAGAGGTTGGTCATCAATAAGAAAGGAGTTATATTAGTGTTTTCTTGTATGGCATGAAAGTAGAGGTGGCTTAGGAGAACCATTATAGGTAAGTTATTGATAAAAGTGAGTAAGAAGCCTAGATGATCTCTTTGAGTTATTTAATCAAGTAAATAAAAGGGCTATTCAAAATCCACCTAGAGGTAAAGGTCACAAAAAATTTTTCAAAAACTATTTTGAGACAAATTTTGTCAGTGGAGTACTTAGCTGAACCTGATGCTATCAAATGTCTAGACTAAATATTATATTCCCATCCTATCCTAATCCTTATACACAATGGGGAGTAAGGAAAACTTATATGCATCATGGTTTATTTTGAGGATGTATTATTGATTTAAGATGCAAATGAAAATTTGATTATGCATATTAATGAAAGAGGTTTCCTAGATCAAAATGTGGCATTGGTAAAAATGGATCTAATATGAAAATTTATTAGATCATGGCCGAGTCAAGATGCCCTAAAAATATTGATGGGGATGAACTAGAATCTTTTCCATAAGCCAGAGATCAAATAAGTAACTTAGGGGTCTTTCCATGTTTTGTTTCAATCTACTTCATATAGAGATCAAGTGTTTAGAGGAGAACATTGTTTTTTTCAAATTATTTAACTCTATTCTTAATTAGGGTCCCCAAATTTCAATCCTATCAAATAATTTTTGAATAAAGCTCTGGTATGTGTAATAATTTATAAACTACCCTTGAATGTTTGTCAAAGAATATCTTAAAGCTTTGTGTAGAAAAGACTAGGCAATTTGTCTACATTTTAAATACCACTTCCCATAAAAAATTATGCTCTTATACTCATGCTTGTTTGTTTTTGGATCGATTCAAACCTATCCCCCATATTAGATGCTTGTTGTGTAAATAGGTTGGACATACATGTATGGTATGCCTAGGAGGAGTTCATAAGGAATTTTTGGTCAAATCAAGGGTGTCTCCCCCTTCCCATTCTCCTAGGTCTATGGCCTCTTAGTATGTCTCATTTCATCTAGGGCATGTATGGAGGAAAAAGAAGATATGTTGATAGACAAAATTTGGTTTATTCAGAAGCATAAATAAAATTTTAATACAAAACCTTAGGAGCCTAGCTTTGAGGATTGTCTCTCTTTTAATAAGTTGAAAGTTATTTTCTCCCCTAAAGACCACCCTCCTCCTCTCCTTAATATTATACTTATTAAAAAATAAATAACGCTACAAATTTTTATTTGTAAATATAGATATATGCAGGTATATCTAGCATTAAGAATATACAAATAATTAAGCATAAGGGTGATAAATATATCTATAGTAGGATAATTAATTTATAAAATTATATAAATAATATTTTGAATTTATATACTAATATCTACAAAAAATAGAAAGCACAAAAATTTATTGATATTATAATGAATTGAAAACAAGAGTACTTTAATGGTTTAATGTGTACATATAGATTTGGGATGAAAAAGGATAGAAGTGGAATGGATTAGGATCCTAGAAAATAATCACTTTATGCAATTTGTGGCCTCATATTCGTATGTTGGATATGAAAAAGTACATGGACATTGGTGTCTAAATTGGATGCAAGTATCGTATATAGAATACTGATTGAATCTAAACATAACTAACTAGAGATTTCTATATTTTGTATCGCCTTTTGTCTGAGGCATAATGATTAGGTGCAAAGATTGTCTCTCTTCATCAAATGATCAAAACCATATCTTCCTCACCTTTGTACTAAATGTGGAAAAAATGGGTTAGTGATCATATAATGTTAAGTTGTCTTGAGGACCCCTCTATCAATGGACATTGCCTACATAACCAATACCATAAAGAGGGATTCAAACTTGTGTATTTATTCCTTACATGTTACCTTATGTGTGAACAAGGATTTAATATATGACAAGCAATTACATATAAAGACCTATCTTGTAACTTGGTAAAAACGGATCATGTGCTACTCCTTTAGTTCTTTAAACCTATAAAAAGATTTATCCTGTGATTGATATGAAAATATGAATGAATATGGTAGTTTTTCTCACTTGAGTTTTCGATTGATAGTTATTTTTTTCTCTATAATTGAGAGGTATGAATTTTCTAGTTGAGTAATGCATGAGGATTGATATTATATGTATACCAATCCTTTGGGAAAATATCTTACACTAAATCACTTAGGATGACCATAAGGACATGTTAAATTTGCACATTAGATGACTTTTGGGCACTAGACACATAGTTCAAAAATAGACACCTGCATCAATGGAGGTTTCTCATTTGAAGATAAGTGCCAAAGAATTTATAACATGGGCACATTTCTTAAAGTGATAGTTAGGGACAATGAACATGTTTATAGTATTTTTCACAGTATAAAAGGCTTGGTTATCAAAGTAGCATATGGTTAGATTAAAAGAAAAGTAATTTTTCCTAAAGAGATAGTGGAAAACAATGTTTTCAATATTGGGAAGGTCTTAGAACTGAATGTTACAACCATGATGGGTATTTTCCATGTGTATAAAACTGAGGTGCTATATAATTTATAACTAGTGTCTACATTTGAGCACCTCTAATTGAGCAATGAAATTTCTAGTTTAAAAGAAGATAAATGTATATCTAGTGTGTATAACATGCCTTATCTCTGTGTGAACCCAAAATCAATGCTTTTGATGGTGAATAACCTATAACTAATAGCATGTTACAATATATTTTAGTGTATAAAATTGAAATAATTTGAAATGCTTGAAAATAGAAAGAGTAGGGTTAAGAGTACACCTATGTTTCAATTCAACCATCTTGCCTTCTATCAATTTCATTTGAATAGATGCTTAATTTTGAAGCATTAGAGCTAATATTAGTATAATTTTTAAACCTATAAATTTCACACACACACACACACACACACACACACACACACACACACACACACACACACACACACACACACACACACACACACTAGAAACATGTCCATAGCCTTAGTGAAAAGGTGAGTTTCCACATGGCCATTGAGCTTATCTCAATCATGCAACCCAATCATGCTTATAACATGGTGAGTGTGAGTAATCCAATCAAATCACAATGTGTGTGTGTGTGTACGTACGTATGTATGTATGTATGTATGTGTACACACACACATATGTACATACATACATATGTGTGTGTGTGTGTGTGTACATACATACATACATACATACATACATATACATATATATATATATATATATATGTATGTATGTATGTATGTATGTATGTATGTACATATACATATACATATATGTATATGCATATGTATATGTATATGTATTTGTATATACATATGTATATGTATATACATGTACATATACATATACATATACAGACACACACACACACACAAACACACACACACACACACACACACACACACACACACACACACACACACACACACACACACACACACACACACACAAATATCGTGAGGGTGGATGGTTTAATGAGTTCATCATATAAACATGGTTAATTTAGATGATTTAATCAATTTTAAATTATAAACTTAGTAACATTGAGTTATTTAATCACCTCAACCTGCCCAAAGATGAACTGACTACTGTAGTAGTTTGGCTCAATAACAATACATGAAATTCCATCCTAGTATTGAAATTTAGAAACTAGTTTAATTTTGTAATTTATGGTGCCCTTTGCATGGAATATTCACCTCATATATTCATTAAGGTAAAACTTGGGTATAATAATGGTACCAATGTATAAAATGCTTCCACACATAGTTATCTGGATCATATAATTGTGAATTTTGGCCCATTTTAAACTTGTTCAAGTGTGGAGGACATGTTTGCATAACCTTCCATTACTAAATCTAGAAAATCTAAGAATTGGTATAATTGTGGAGAACTTGTTTCCATAACATACTCACTATAATTTAAAACTATGAAATAAGTGGAGGTCATGCCTCTATGACATACCTTGACTAATATGCCCCTATTTTAAGGTGATGAATGTAAAAAATTGTAGCTACCTTACATCTAAAAGATAAGATAACTACATAAACTATGAATGGATCATGAAGAAAATATGAGGAACATATCTAGTAGATATATTATTGAAGCATGTAGAATATGATCACATAAAGTCTTGAGATGCATGATCAAGATCATGTCAATGGCTAGAGATTAATGGTAGAAGATCAATAAGTAATCAAGCACACACACAAGAGCACTCAAAATTAAAATAAAAGGCAAAGGTCCAAAGAGACCTCATGTATAATGGGCATGTTAGAATTTTGCATAATTAAAGGGACATAGCTTAGTCAAATGTCCATAAACCATATAATGACATATTTAAATGTCCACATATAACAAACTAAAACATGTTCAAATATCACAATAGGCAAGTATAAGCTTGAGGGCCAAAATTAATGGAGCATATTCAATTTCAAATAATTAATGAAATGTTAGGAAATAACAAGCAAGGAACACACTCAAAGTAGTGTTAAAAATAAAAACATAAAATCATAAGTATCCAACATAATCATATCATACTAGTCCCTAGATAGATGTGTAATAAAAAATGTTAAGTGCATAGCATATCAATTACACTGTGAAATATATAAGCATGGATAAATGCATATGTAAGTATATAAGCTCAAACATGATAACAAAAAGTTATCATAAAATAATATAATATGGTTGTATTGAGATGAAAGAAGTAGATCTTCCCAATATATCGATGACTTGAGTAGAACAAAGGCCCAACATTTGTATGTGCATATATTATTTGGTTGAGTATGCATTTATCACACTGAAATGTTGTGTGAAACATATGTGTGTATATATAAAGAAATGATATGTTATCTATGAACATGAAACCAATAATATAGATGACAAGGAGCTAATAAAATATAGAGATTTTGAATAGTTTTGAAATTTTTTATATTTTAATATTATTGGTAATTATCAAATATTTAGGGAAGAAAATACAATCCTATGATCTCATCCAAGGGATGATCATAGGTATCTCCCCACTTAAAACCTAGTGTAACAAATGGGTGGTACAGACAAGCAGGATGTATATGTGTAATATCTAACATTGTAGGAACTATGATGCTCTACATATGTATAATAGGACTTATGTTCATGTGGAAACAATATAAAGAATATGGGATTGTGGAACCCATCATTGGGTGCTCAAAAGTTTCTTTGGAATAACATAAATTAGAACATGTTTGGTTGGTATAGGTAATGAAATATGTTATATACTATTGGATGAGAATTCTAAGGAATCCATTGTTTATGTCTGATGTAATGGTCTCTCAAGTATTGGCCATATATTAAAGGGGATTATTTGTTGCTTACCCTTTTGCAAAGGACTAATCTTAGTAGGTTTGATAATTAATTGCCTTGTAAAAAATTGTTTTTGTTCAAGTGAATGTCCCTATGGAATTCTATAAACTATAATTACCCTATTGTCGTGAATGTATTATACACACCCATGCACTATAAAATGTATTACACATAGTGTATGTATCCAAGATCATCCCAAAAACATATCAAGGACTCTCATGTAAAGTATAACTAAAAATTTAGTGACCACATGTATCAAACCCACTTCTAAAGGTTATTAAATCTTGCTAAGAACATGTTGTGATTTCCCATTGAATGTTCTAACTGATTTCAATGAAGGGTGAAAATCATGATGTGTATAACCCAAATATGTAAGTAATGACATGGTAAAAAAATTATCTCTAGCACCATGATCAAACATAACATTATTTATAGGTTAATGAACAAGGTATGTAAAAACAAATAATGAATGAAGATTTAATTCATCATTAACAATCTCTTTGTCATTGAAAGTAATATAAGGTCTCTGAATCATGGGATGTGTACATCATGTATAAGTAATAATAATCCCTTCTAATGAGTGACATAATGTGCTGAAGGAGGGTGTGCATTATATACCATTTACACTTTTTTATCCTTATTAGTATGCTCTTTTAAAGGATTGTTAAATATTTTTAGATTCTAGTGATCACCCTGCTATGAACCTAATTCCTTTACAAGATCACCAAATGTAATTTTTTAATCATTGATGAGGTCTTAGATATTATGCTTCAAGGTTAAACATTTGTTCATAGAATACCCATGGCCTTGGTGATAGTAAAAATAATCATTTTCATGATATCCTTTGGGTAGAGGTAGACTTGTATGAATATCTATAGGATGAGGGAGAGATATGACATGGCACACCACAAGATTTAGAAGTAACAAAGATGGAGATTTAGGTAATCCTAAAAATTGTTTCCTTGGTGCATTGGAAAAGATAAGTCTACTAGGTTGTTGTGATGTTGCATTAACCATAATGATAATTTCCTTTTAGGGTTTGTAGGTTTTACCTTGTAACTTGATTTGATTGTAAACTTCATATTAGATATAGTTGGTGTGTATGTTACATACTTAAAGTATTTTTAATGAAATATGTTTCATTTCATGACTATGAACAATGTGGCATAAGTCATGAAAATATTTGAACTTTTTGAGATTAATAGACTCATGTAATGGGAAAGAAAACTTTGATTGAAGATATCTTGAACCTCTTTATCTTTCATTTAGTTTGTTATTTTAGCCAACATTGTCTTGTACCTCAAGACATATTCATTGATAGTTTGATTGGTTCTTTGAATCATGTTTGTAATTTAGGAATAAGATACCTTTTCATTAATTTTGATAGATAAGTGTGCCAAAATGTAAACCATAGGAGTTTTCAATTATTTTAATAATTAGATTGGTAAATCATAAAAACACATTAGAAAATAGTCTTTAAGGCTCCTTGAAAATAATTTGGTCAAAATTTTATCAAGATGGTGGGATTTTAAGTAAATAAAATGTTCTTCCGAGTGTTATTCCCTAGATGTGAGGGAGAGCTCTCTTCCTTGGTTAAATGATTATAGGCTCCGTTGAAGGAATATATTTATCTTTCTAAGATGACTTCAGAGTGTAGTCCTCTTTGTTCAATAAATTTAAATTCAAGACTCAAATAAACTTAGGTCTCTATCACATCCTCCAAGATATTTTTTATTCTAATGGCTTCTAAAATCCACCCTTACACTAGTAATCCAAGCACCTATGGAATAAAGTAAATAAATAGAAGATCCAATCTCACACTCTAGCCAACTTAGTGCAGAGGAGGCCAAAGAATCTCAGAGAGATACATCTAGGTTGTAGAGGTCCCTCTATCACCAAGGGATTATAAAAATCTTAAGTTATAATGTCAGATGCCTCCACACCTTTGATAAATAATACTTGGTAAAGTGGCTAATTGAGATTTGGAAACCTGATATTCTCTTGATGTAAGAGATTAAGGTTAGTAAGGTTCAATGACAAAGTGTTGATAGATTTTGTTTGTTTAGAGTGGATTGGTTAGTTGAAGATTCATTTGATTCAATAGGTTGACTGTGTATTTTGTGGAATCCTAAGCTATGTAACTTCAGTCTTATTCTTTTTGATATCCAAGTTATCAATGTAATGGTAAATAAACTAGCATTAAAAAGTCACTTATTATTGTCCAATGTGTATGGCCCCATTATAATAGATGATAAAATGTTATTATGGGATTAAGTTATATTTCTTGAATGGGGGTTTGGATGTGGTAGATTGGATATTAAGGAGTTTCAATTCCATAATTAGGACCTTATAAAAAATGGAGGATTTGTTAGACTAACCTAGGAAATGGGTGACTTTAATTCCTTCTATCATGGAGTTGGGATCTTGGATCTTGATTCCTACAGTCATGGTTTCATCTAGAATAACATGTGTCAAAAGGATAAATTAATTCTTGAAAAACTAGATAGTTTTTTAATAAATGCTAAATTATTAAGAAATATATTCACTTTCATGTCTAAAATCATCCACTTTCTAGGGTTAGATCACTAGCCAATTCTTCTAAAAAAGAGTAGGATTTGAATCCTCATGGTATTCCCTTAAAGTTCAATTGTATGTGGTCAAAGAGCCTTATTTAAGCCATATAGTGGAGTCCTATTGCAACCTAAAAGTGGGTGGATCTAAATGCTTCATTGTTTCTCAGAAATGTAAGTAGGTTAAAAGCATTGCTCTATGATAAAATAAGAAAAAGATTAAAAATATATTTGACAAAAAAGATAAAATATAATACAAGCTTGTATTTATTGAGTATGCTCTAGAGAAAAGAGAATTATATGATGATTTATCAATTTTTAAAAAGACTCTTATGAAGGAACAACAAAGATTATTTATCAAGAAGAAACTTTCTAAAAATAGAAATCTAGATCAGTTTAGCTTAAATAAGTGGCTAGGAAAATGAGATTCTTCCATCTTTCAACTATAATCCATATAAAAAATATAATAGATAAGATTTTAATCTTGGAGGGGAGATAGTTGTATGAGATCAATGATATAAAAAATGAAGGGTTTTATTTATATAAGTATTTGCTCACGAATGAAATTTTACCTAGAAGGGCAGCCTAATATTAGCTCAACCAATTTATTCCTTCCCTTATTTCATATGCAATGAACCAATTTTTTTTGGCACAAACCACATTTGAGGAAGTTAGAAAGGTTATCTTAAGTCTAGGAGCCAATAAAGCAACTTAATGGTTCCAAGTAGGTTCCTTTCATCATTTTTGGGATCTTGTTGATAAAGAGGTTTGGAAGGCAATTGATTAATATATGAAAAGTAAAAATATCTTCAAATAATGGAATAACACATTCCTATCAACCATTATAAAAAATAGAAATCATCCCTATTTTAATTATTTTTGGCCATTTCACTCTTTAACTCTCTTTATATAATT
The DNA here is from genome assembly GCA_037957365.1 of Torreya grandis. Taxonomy (NCBI): domain Eukaryota; kingdom Viridiplantae; phylum Streptophyta; class Pinopsida; order Cupressales; family Taxaceae; genus Torreya; species Torreya grandis. Next base: position 2,039,757 of record JARHVA010003313.1, on the reverse strand, counting down.
GTAACCAAACTAATGATTAATTGGCTAAAAGAGTGTCTAGATGTGATAATTTAATAATAACAAGGTGGTTTTGTCTTAAGTAGATAGATTTTAGATGGTCCTGTGACTATGCACAAGACCTTTCATTCCATCTAATAGTTGAATAGGGCATGGATGTATATCAAATTAGATATGGTAAAAATGTATGGTAGAGTTAATAGGGATTTTTCGGATCAGACTCTAGAAAAACTTGGTTTCAATAAGGATTGGATATCATAAGTTCATAATTGTGTCTCAATAACATCTTTCTTAGTATTGTTAAATAGTTTAGCTACTGGATATTTTAAATCCTCTAGAGGCCTTAGGCAGGACATACCATATCTCTTTATATTTTTATCATTTTGGTTGAGGATTTAGGGCATCCCTTGAAATGGGCCATTCAAGTTGGAAGCTTAAGAGGGATAACTACCAGTGCAAATATGGAAAGTATCTCCCATGTTTAGTTCTTAGATTATATGTTTCTATTAGGAGATCCCTTAGAAAAGGAAATAAGAGCCTTAAAATTGTTTTTGGATTGATATGAGTTAACAACAAGTCATAAGGTCAATCCAAAAAAATTAAAAATTGTTTCCTTAATGTTAGTAATATGTTGAAAGAAAACATTCTAGATATTTTGGGTTTTGATTAATGTGTGCTCCCATGTAGCTATTTTGGAATGATTTTATTTTTTGGTAGGTGTTCTTCAATTTTATGACAACCAATTATGGATTGTGTGTAATTTTTTTTAATATATTAGAAAGGTAAATGGATGAATACTACTAGAATAATTTAGCTGATTCAGTCCTCCTTACAAGCTATGTCTATTTTTTTAATGTCTATTTTCAAAATTCTTTAGAATATTATCGAGGAACATAAAATCAAAAGAGATTTCCTTTAGAATGGTCCAAAGGGGAAATGAAAAATATTTTTTGATATATTGGGATACAATGTGCACTCCTAAAACATGGGGATAGGGATGTAGCTAGGATTGATAAGGTTGGACCAAATGAATAAGGCAATTGGAGCCAAGGTTTTAAGGACAATTTATGTATGCAAATAGAAGATTTGGAGTCAGATGCTTTAACATAAATATTTGGATTCTTAGAATGTTATTTACTTGTTCACTCAATTATAATTTCCTAAAGGTTCAATAATTTGGAATTTGTGACATTATGGCAAAAATATGTTCTTCCATGGATCCATTAGAAGCTTTATAATAAATCCAACATATCCTTTTGGATAGATGCCTGGTTACACTCATAAGCTTTTGTGGACTATGAAAATATGGTTCCTTTCATGGTCTTTACTAAAAATAAATGGGGTTTAAAGGTGTCTAAATATTTATAAACCTCTATCTCAGGGAGATATCGGAAGTCAATGGTGTTACCTAATGATCTCCCCCAATAAGAGGCCACTTTTCTAAAGGAAGATAACCAAAAAAAATTAATTCCTAAGAAGTTTTATGAAGACTCCCTTAACTAAAAATGATGCCCATCTAGGTAAGTTTTAGTAGACATAGATTACCAAGTTATCCTCAAAATGGAGGTGGTGATTATTATAAAATTTACTACTAATTATATATGGATACTAAAGGACCTTCATAAGGTATACTTCTTGTTTTGGATAGTAGTTTATAACCATATCCTAACTTTTGATCAACTGTGAGAGAGAGAGAGAGAGAGTGCATTGATCCTTTCATTTCCTATTGTGTCAAATGGAGGAAGAGTCAAGTGACCACATCTTACTATACTGCCTTTTCACCCAGATGTTATGTGGTCTATATCTGAGTATCTTTAGCTTTCATCTCCATTTTTATATGACTCTAAAGATCTTTCAATTTCAATGGAAACTTGAGCTATTCTTTCCATATTTGAAACTAATTTAGGAAATTTCCCCTTCTATTGTTTTATGGAATATTTGGCTCAAAAGGAATATGAAAAATTTCTTAAATTCTGCTCAATCTGAATATATGAGTCTGGCAAGGTATAAATAAATCTATGAAAGAGTTTGCTTAGGCTTGGGGTGTCAAATTATTATCCTAAGATCAAAATAAGGATGATAAGATGTTAAACTATTTTGATTATTGTTCTCTTGATAAGGGTCTTGTAGTAGCAACATCAAAAAAGAATACACCTAATCACTATTGGAGACCCCTTAGTTGCAGAAAGGTAAAACTAAATTTAACGGGACCTCAAAAGACAACCCAAGTTTGGTGAGTAGTGGTGAAGTCTTCAGGGATAATGATGGTTGATTTATTCTAATGATTCCCATGATTTGGGAGTAGATAATAATAATGTAGTAGAGGCTTGACACTTTTTAAATGCATTCCAATGGATCTAACTCATGGATGGGTAAATATGATCAGTGAAGGTGACTCACAAGTCATCATCAATGTGCTTTTATCCAAAAATGCCAAAGATTGGAAAATTTGGATTATCTTAGATGAAGTGAATGGGTTGAGAGAGTCTTTTGAACACATGGAGTTTCACCATATAAAATAGAAAGGTAAGTTTATCTTGGATTGGGTAATTAATGTTGGGGGATGTCTCCTAGTCTCTCAAAAGGCCAACTTAGTAGAATGCCCCACCTTACCCTAAGTATTTGTATAATTTATTAACTGTGATGTCAATATGGTAGCAGATCTAAAGTGTGATTAATGTTATATAGTGATGGTATGGTGAGCTTATTTTATGGTAATAATTCAGGGTGAAGAAACTACTTGAAGTTTCTCATGACTATGAGCATTGTAATGATTAAGTTAAAAGTATTATGGCTTTTAGTATGTGAAAATTTAGAAGATTCATCTTGTCTAGAATTATTACTAGTGTGTTGTTGGGTTTCTTGTTTCTTATAAGTTATAGATATTCTAATAGGAAAATGCATTAAGGAGGAACATGTGGTTCACCCTAGGATATAATTTGGTTGAAGGGAGACCTATTTGGATTAGATGATTGGGGACTCAACCTCCTCCCATTTCATATATAATATCAATAAAGAGATTTGAATCCATCTGATGTGGATTTTGATAAATTAGATGTGGCATTTTATGACAAAAAATGATGAAATTGAGGAGAAGGAATTATAAAAGTTTTGAAATTGTTCATGGTCAATCCAAAGTAGTCAGTGGGTAGAAAAATGTGTTTGATATAGTTCAGGATATTAGTGGGGTGAATTTGATTTCCAATGTGGTGAGTTCTTTCACACTTCATTAATAGTATCTTGATTTAAAGACCCTAATTCATTCTATGGGGCTCAAGTCTATGAATCACAACCATGTAATTTTTTATGGCATCATCAATTTATTTAAAAAAATTGAAATCTTTGAAGCTAAGCTTGGTTGGAAGTTTCCTTGTGATTTCTTGTTCTCTCTTCCTTCCTATTGTGACATGACTAAATATGAGGTGTAGGTGACTCACTGGGGTAGTTTCTAGGGTGAGCTTTAGATGCGGTGTTGAGAACAACCTAATACCTAGATATGATGTCATAAATTGGATTAAGTGAATTTTTTTTCCCTTTTTTGGTGTGGGGTCTCAAAAAGGCTTAAATATACTTCCATATTTTTTTCTAGAATGTATAACCTACATATTTTTGTACTATAAACTTTGTTATAACATAAATAAAATATTGGTTTTTTTATACCTAGTTTATTGTCTAGCTTGTAGTGTTGGTGCCTCTACTAATATAGGGGTTTTTCTTATTCCTCAAGTTGGTCATGTTCAGTTTGTGATTTTGATCTCCACCAAACAATTAGCACATTACTAACTATTTTGATGGGTCTAAATCGGTTCTACTTTTTCCCTATCAAGATGTTTTCCTAGGGTTTGTTTTTATTATATTTATGCTCTAGGATGTTAACCTAGTTACTTCAATAACAAAAAATCATTCACATGATTTTTTTTTTGATACATATTTTTCACCTCAAGTAATTTATTAAATATCAGATATTCACCAAAATTATATATATTAGAAATTGTTAATTATTATATTTAATAATAACCTAAGAATTGTCCTACCTTTATACATCATATATGTTAGTTTTCAATTCTTAAAAAATATGACTACTATAAATGCAAAAATGTGAAAAGTCACCTTAGTTGATCTGGAGTAATATTATTTTCTTTACTTGAGTGAAAGGAAGTAATGTGATAGCTTTGGTTTTTTTTTTCATCAATTTGATAAATTCCTCCCTTTATTTTACACATTCATGAAAGACAAAGGCTATATAAATTTTTATATCATATATTTAATGAAAGTAGTAATATTTATAACTGAATAACCTCCTTACATAATCATCTTGGTTTCTACCTCCTTTAGCTCAAGGGTTTTCATATTCCATAACTTATAGTATAAAACTATAGTTTTAACATAAAGAATGGAAATATGGATTAAGTATTACGAAAAATTATATTTAAAAAAAAAACTAAATCATATAATACCTCTTTATTGGAACAATAAGAATAGAAAATATTAGTAGTTAAATAATAATAACAATAATAAGAAAATCTATGAGATTTTGAATTATAAGAAAAATAATAAGCCTATATAAACTAGTAAAGGTTTTGGAGTCCCAATAGATAGAGGAATAACACAAATCAAAATTGTAAATTATAAATACACCCTAAGCATAATTATGTTTGAATCCACATTGTCTATTGGAGCCATTATTTTCAATTCATTAATCTCATCCTACTCATAAGGTCAAGTTGATTTGTATTTTTGCATATCTTGAATTAATATAGTGATGTTTGTAAAAGAATAACCTCCTACCATCACTAAATTGGTTTCCACCTCCTTCAACTTATTTTCCCTCTTCTACAGTTCCTCACTCTGCATCATTATCTTCACTACACTCTCCACCTCTTCCCTTCTCACCAACCATTTCCCTCCACGTCCACATCCTTAAAATCCAAACCCACCTTCCAAAATTCTTTGCAATTTGATGCACTAATTGGTGCATCACTTCACCTATTAGGTTTTCGAGCTTCCATTCACAATGCCTATTCGACTCTACCACATGTCTCTAAGTTCAGTGCTCATTGCCCAGAGTTAGTCCTAGTTTGGTCTCCCTAATTGCTTGATTCAACACTCAAACATAATCCTCACTGTATGCACCTCTCCATTCCTTGAATATTTTATTTATGTGATTCAACATCGACCTTATCCATCCACAAAACCTCAACTCATATTGTTATGAATCACTCCTAAGACACACTGCCTCTTTTCAATCACACCCTACACTGACATAAGAATATTTTTTTATAGTCCTTAGGAAGTTGTGCTACTAATTACATCAATACAACCTACTAAGTTTCAAACTCACATAAAAATTCCTCATGACCTCTAATTAATGTATACATTTCATCCCCCATTCTTGACAATTAGTCATTCATTTCACTGACTTTCTCACTTTCATTCAAGTGTAAACCAATGCATGCACCTTTGAACTCATTGCATCTATTAGACTTGTGGTTTTTCCAACATTCTCATTTTTATCCCACAAAACATTTATTCATTCCTATCTAAATTAATTTATATGCAGTTTTCCCATTAGTTTAATAATCAATTCACAAGCATCATACACTTACATTAAAGTCTTCATGCATCTAACCCCTTGGAAGCTAGGTTTCATTTACCTTCTTGCTTATCTTCCATGCCCAATTTTTCAAAAAAGAACATAGGTTATTCCTCTCAATTTCATTATATGTAAATGCCACATACCATCACCATTGGTTGATTTCCCATCTAGTCACTTCACAGTTCTAATACTAACCATCATAGGGAATTGACTCTCTAGTGCACCCATTAAAGACTAGTTCCATTCCCTAGCTTGTTTTCTACCTTTAAAAGCACTGTTTTGAGGATAGATAGATCAAACCTCACCCCTAACATAGACCTAAAATACAAACATCCAATGTTGCATATGTTGCATCAATGTAAGGTTTTGAACTCAAGCCAACATCACATGTATGAGTCAGATTGATATCGAATCACTCCCCCATTTTAAGGTGGGTGAGGTAGAAAATAGTAGCTACCTTAATTAAAAAGGATAATATAAGTGCATAAAGTATGCATGGATGATGTACCATATAATAATAACATGTCTAGGTAGATATATCATTGAAGCATGTAGAATGTGATCACATCAAGTCTTAAGATGAATGATATAGATCATGAAAATGGATAGAGTGTAATAGTATAATATCAATAAGTAATCAAACACACATACAAGAACACTCAAAAGTAAAATAGAAGGTAATGGTCTAAGGAGACCTCATGCAGAATGGAAATTTTCAAATTTTGCATAATTAAAGAGACAACCTAGTCAAATGTCCATAAAACATAGAATGACATATTTAGATGCCCACATACAATAAACTATGAAATGTTTAAACATCAAAATAGGTAAAGATAAGCTTGAGGTATACAATCAACTAATAATATTCAAATGCTAAAAAAATTAATACAATGTCAGATAATAAAAAACAAGGAACACATTCAAGGTAGTGATAAAAAGGAAAACATGAAAGCCATAAGTAGTCAACATAATCATATCATACTAATCCATGGATATATGTCTTAGAATTTTTTTTTAAGTGCATTACATATCAATTACACTGTGAAAGATATAAGCATGGAAAGAGGCATGCGTAAGTATATAAGCTCAAACATGATAATGGAAAGTGGTCATAGAATATTATAACATGGATTTACTGAGTTGAAATAAGATGTTCTCAATGTAATGATGACATGAGTAGAGGGAAGGCCCAACATTCATATGTGCATATATTATGTGCCTGGGTATGCATGTATCACACTCAAATGTTATGTGAAACATATGTATGTATAATAAAGAAATGGTATGTCATTTAGCAATATAAAACTAATAACATACATGACAAGGAAGTAATATAATATAGAGACAATAATTTTTTTTGGATTTTTTAATATTTTTGGTATTTCTTGAATATTTATTAAAATAAAATATTATCATATGATGTCATCCAAGGGATGTTCATAGGAATTTCCCCAATCAAAAACCTAGTGTAAAAAATTGGTGGTACTACCAATGATCATATATATGTGTAATATCTAGCATTATAGGATCTATAATGCTCTACATATGGATAATAAAATTGTGTGGTCATGTGGAGACAATATAAGGAATAGGAATTTGTGGAACCCATCATTGCGTGCTCAATAGTTTCTTTGGAATAACATAAATGGGAACATGTTTGGTTGGTATAGGCAACTACATATGCTATATAGTAGTAGATGAGGATTCTATGGAATAGATTATGCATCTTTGATGCAATGGTATCTCAAGTATTGGCCACCTAGGAAAGGGCATTGCTTGTTACTTACCCATTTGCATAGGATTACCCTTAGTAGGTTTGATAATTAATTACCCTGGAATAAATTTTTTTTGTTCAAGTGGATGTTCTTATTAAATTATAAAAACTATAATTACCCTATTGGCTTGAATGTATTATACAAACCCATGTATTGTATACGGTAATGCATGTAATGCATGTATCCAAGGTCATCCCAAGAATATATAAAATACTCTTACGTAAGGTATAACTAAAAATTTAGTGACCAAGATCCACCTATAAAGATAATTCAATCCTGATAAGAACATGTTGTGATGTCCCATTGAATGTTTTGATTGATTTCAATAAAGGGTATAAATCATGATGTGTATAACCTAAATGCATAAGTAATGTTATGGCACAAACATTATATCTAGCACCATTATCAAACATAACACTATTTATATTTGAGTGATCAAGGTATGCACGAATCAATAATGAATTAAGATCTAAGTCATCATACACAATCTATCTATCATCAAATGTAATATAAGGTCTCTAAATCATGGGAGGTGTATGTCATGTATAAGTAATAACAATCTCATTTAATGACTGACCATAATGTGATGTAGGAGGATGTGCATTATATACCATTTTCAGTTTTGGATCCTTATTAATATGGTATTTTAAAGGATTGTTAAATATTTTTTGATTCTAGTGATCACCATATTGTGAACCTGATTGCTTTGGAGGATCATTAAATTTTATTTATTTTTATCATTGATGATGTGTTGGATCTTATGCTTCAAGGTAAAACATTTGTTCATAGAATTTGCATGGCCTTGGTGATAGTCATAATAATCATTTGCATGGTATCCTTTTCATAGAATTAGACTCATATTAACCTCTATTGGATAAGGGAGAGATATGAGGTGACACTCCATAAGCTATAGAAGTAATAAAGATGGAGATTCAGGTAATATTGATAATTGTCTCCTTGGTTAATTGGATAAAATAATCCTATGAGGTTGTTTCTTTTTTAGGTTTTACCTTATAACTTGGTTTGATAGTAAACATTGTTTTATATGTAGTTAGTGTGTATGATACATACTTAAGTTTTTTCAATGAAATATGTTTCATTTCATTATTGTGAACAATATGTCATAAGTCATCAAAATATTTGAATGTTTTGAAAATAATGGACTCATGTAATGGGGAAAGCAAACATTCATTGAATATATCTTGAATATCTTTTTTTTCCATATGGTTTTTCATTTTAGCCAACATTGTCTTGTACCTAAAGACATATTCAATGATAGTTTTACTGGTTCCTTGAATCATGTTTGTAATTTGGGCATAATATAACTTTTCATTAATGTTGATAGAGAAGTGTGCCAAAAACTAAGCTTTAAGAGGTTTGAATTCTTTTACTAATTGGAATGGTAAATAATATAAACACCTTAGAGCATAATCCTTAAGACTCCTTGGAAATAATTTGGTCAAAATTTTATCAAGATGGTGGGATTGTGAGTAAAGAGAATGTTCCTTTGAGTGTTTTTCCCTAGACATGTGGGGAGATATCTCTTCCTCATGAGGTTTGATACTTACATTTTCCCTTGAATGACCCTCCTTATCCTCTTGAGAATACTTCTGAGTGTCGTCCACTCTCGTCAAGGAAATTAAATTCATAATTCAATGAAACTTAAGGCTCTATCAGATTCTCCAATGGAATTTTGATTCTGATGGTTTCTAAACTCCTCCCTTCCATTAGTCCTCCAAGTACCTATAGAAGGAAGTTAAGAAAGTTAAAAAATAGAATATCCAATCATATAATCAAACTAAATTAGTACACAAGATCCAAAATAAGATCAAAGAGATGTATCTAGGTGATAGGGGTACCTCTACCACCAAAGGATTATGAAAACCTTAAGTTGGAGTGTCAGATGCCTCCACACATCTTACAAATGATGCTTGGTTAAGAAAATAATTTAGATTTGGAAACTTTATATTATTATGGTGTAATAGATTGAGGTTGCTAAGGTTTAATGACAAGGTATGTCTAGATTTTGTTGGTTTGGAATGGATTGGTTAGTTTAATATGCTTGTGATTAAGTAGGGGGCATAGGTATTTTGTGTAATCCTAAGGTATGTAACCACAATCTTATTATTTATGATATCCAAGTTATCAATGTAATGGTAAATGAACTAATATAAAAATTCACTTCTTATTGTCTAATGACTATGGCCCTACTACCCTAGATGATAGAAAGTTATTATGGGATTAGTTATATTTATTGAATGGGGATGTAGATGTGGTAGATTGGATATTAGGAGGGGGTTTCAATGACCTACTGAAGACCTTTAAAAATTGAGGATATGTTAGATTGACCCAAGGAATGAGTGCTTAAATTTATTCTATGAGGGAGCTGGGCTCTTTGATCTTGATTCCTATAATTAAGGATTTACATAGAATTACATGCGTTAGAGGGATCTTTTAATTTTTGAGAAACTGGATAAATTTTTAATAAATGATAAATAGTTAAGAATTGAATTCACTTTCATGTCTAAAATCATCCACTTTATAGGGTTAGATCACTCATCATTTCTTATAAAAATAAGTAGGATGTGAAGCCTCATAGTATTCCCCTCAAGTTAAAGTTTATGTGGCTCTAAGAAATTTATTTCATCCATATAGCAGAGACCTATTGGAACCTAAAAGTGGGTGGCTCTAAATTATTCATTCCTTCTCATAAATAAAATTAGGTTAAAAGCATTTCCCTATGATAGAATAAGCATAAGATAGAAAATATAATTAAAAAAATGATAAATTGAAGATGATCTTGGCCTTCTTCAGCAAGCTCTAGAGATAATATAATTGTATAATTATTTAGAAATTTTTGAAAAGAGTATTATGAAGGAACAACAAAAGATTCATTATCAAGAGGAAACTTTCTAGAAATATAAATCTATATTGATTTGTCCTAAATATGGGGACATGAATATGAAATTCCTCCATCTTTCAACTATAATCCATAAAAACAAGAATATAATAAATAAGGTTTTGACCTTCGAGGGGCGAGACCTAGATGACATCAATGATCATATAAAAAATGGATAATTTTATTTGTATAAGCATCATGAAGGAAATTTTTCCCAAAAGGGAAGCCTAATATTAAATCAACTAATTTATTCCTTCCCTTATTTTAGACACAACAAAACAAAATTTGTTTACATAGACCACCCTTGAAAAAGTCAAGAAGGTTGTCTTCAGTCTAGGAGCCAATAAATCAACTAGTACTAATGGTTTTAAATTAGGTTTATTTGACCATTTTTGAGATCTTATCTATAAGGAGGTTTGGGAAGAAGTTGAGGAATATAGGAAAAGGAAAAATATCTTCAAAGGATGGAACAAGGGCATAAATCTAGTTGTTAAAAGATGGAACATGGGCATGAATCACACTCTGTCTTTATCCATAAAAGTCCTAGGAGCATGAATCATGTTGTTAAAGGATAGAATATGGGAGGTAAATGATTCCCTTATTCTAAATGACTACACCATCGAATGAGCTTGCCTAGTGAAGGCTTTACCTAGAGGCCTACACATTGTAAACACAACAGATTTCATTGAGAATAAGGAGTTAGACCTAAATCCGGTCCCTATAGTTCAAATATAATGCAACATCATATAGTTATAAGCTTTATAAAGTCATAAGTCAAAGGCAAAATCTTTTGTTGAGGTTGCCTCTTATCCACCACCAAAATCAGAAGCAAAGGCTCTCAAACCAATGTCTTTCACTAATGCGGTGACTTCTGATGACGAGGAGACTATGGGAGTGATCACTCAAAAATACTTCTTCTCATCCAATGGTATTACCTATATATTTTCAAATCTTTGGATAAAAATCCAAGACCTCCATGCCTGGATCTCAGAGTACTGCCAACCCTCCTACAAGGTATACTAGAAAATTATCCTAGTGTCAAGAGCCTTTTTATTGTTGTTTTTTATTGCGTTAAGGAAAGCTATTGGTTTTAAAGTCCATTCTAGATTTTGATTCACCACCCCTTAATCATGAGACTATGGTCCCACTTCTTTAACCCCCTTACAAAACTTCTAAATGAGAAACTAGTCTAGATATTCCTACCCTACCTCCCTTTCTAGTTTTGGTTTGATTATAGCTTTAAATCTATAGGCAAATCCTTTGGTATGTTTTTGTAAATACATCCAAACACTACTTCCTTTACTCATACTACCTTTGCTAGAATACTAGTTAATATTGATACCTAAAAGTATCTCCCTAAAAAGAGTTATTTTTCAAGTAGGAGACCACTCATGATGCCAACTACTTGATTACGAATGTTTTCCAATTCATTTCATAAGTTGTTTTAACACATGACATTTTACTAAAGACTGTAACATCTGTATAGGAAAGAAGAAAAATTCTTGGAGGGCAAAATTATTCCCTACCCACCTCATAGTTAATGCTCCAAATACTAAAAGTGATGATTATGATTAACATTCAGATGAACTTGAACCTCCAATTTAAAATGTGGACCCTATTAGAGCTTCTCACATAGAGGGTGTTTTTAAGGAGGACCCTCTAACTTCTAGTATGAGGGTGTTAGAATAAGCTATGGAAACCTGTGTTCACTCAAGGGAAGCTATTTAATAGAATGAAATACCAAGGGTAGAATAATTAGTTATTTATTCAAATAGAGACAAATATCAACCCTTCAAATCAATTTAAATATCTTTACCAATAGACACAAAATCTATAGAATATAGGGAATATACAAAATTACAAAGGAAAAAAAATGGTAGAAGAATAAAAGTCCAATCCTTCAGCATGTTACTCTATTTAGGGGTGTTGTATAGAAGTCTCATGAAAGGCATGGTGTGAAATTCATGAGCATTATTTTTATGGAAAATTGTGGCATGTTCTAAAATGTGTGTCCTCTACTCTATTAAGATGCCTTGTGACATCGCCTTTAGGGTATAATTAAATTAGTCACTTTGTTTTTTTACAATATATTAACTACCTAACCAAAGGTTATAGCACATAATTTTAAACTATACATAAATTTATAATTCTATTCATCATTGAAGCAACAAATCATAGTGATTGGTTTAGCTTATAAATCTACTTCATAAATAATATACCATAATTAATTATATACTATTAAAATCAAGGATAAATAACTTGCATAAATTAAAAGTGTGATACAATTTGATTTTCATACATTACTCACATGCCATACACTTAATAGAAACTAAATGTAATTTACATCATAATATCAACATCTCAAACATAAGTGGATAAGATAAAGACTTATTTAAACAATTCTATTATATCATTTTCACTAATTCATTATTGTGAAGAACTGTGACATTTAACTATACATTATAATAATAGAATAAATTTATTTCTTAACTTGAACATCTAGTTATCATTTAAAATTAACAAAATTATAAATCATATATATATGATCTGAATTTGATTGTAACTACTATAATGCTAGGACTGTTCAAATGTCCTTATTAATTTACAATTCTAGTAATATTTCAATAGTGTACATTAGTAATTACCATAATCATGTTTATTCAACATTTAATCATTTGCAAATTGAGTAAGTAGAGGATTTATCATAGATTCTTAGTAGACTAAATTGATGTAGAGAGGGAGAATATCATAGAGGGATATTCTTCCTACCAGAGAGTCTTTTAGATCCCCTGTATTCCTCTCATCCACTGAGAATGGCCCCACCCTTCATGAGTAGGATATATAAGAGTTTGAAAACTAAAAATTATATCAATAACGAACAATTAAAATACTCCACATAGCTTATTGTGAGTGTGACTATGAACCAAGACTGGAATTAAAATATTGCAAATTTATATTACCTTATACATTATTTACATCCATAAGTTTTTAGATTTGCCATGTATGCCTTGTTAAATCTTAAATCATTAGGTAATTTAGTTAATGTGTGTGTCTAACTAGGATACCCTCCCATATCTTAGACCACACATCTCACATCCACTACTCTTATCCCAAAGTCTCCCTGAACTAGACATCTCATAGTTACTAGGTCTAGATAATCCCTATTACTAGTTGTTTATTTTATTAATAATTTACTTATGAGACAACAATTTAGATGAGTGTCCCATACAACCCACGTAAACCATCAACTTGTATATATTTTGATAAATGATTAGTTTATTAAGATAAGAAGCTTGTTTTAGCCTACTATGTTACCTTTGATTTCTATGTTTTGATGCTCAATAGAGTGATTCTCGCCTTTAAGTAAAAAATTTCACCCTACCTTTTATTTATTCATTAAGGAAAACTTGATGATAGTTAAGATAGGCATAAAATTAGTGTAGTCGAGATGATGATTATTCATCTCTATCTATTCCCACATGATGCTACCATAGTTATATAACCCCATTTAAAATTTAATTATTGGTTTACTATAAAAAGTAGGTAAAATATATTAAAATTTCATTCTTAAAACCATATAATTTTCAAATATCTTCATAAATATTGATAATTTTTAATGGAAAACCATGAAATCCATTCAAATAATTCATATCACAACCAATTGTTTAGTTATCAAACTAGCTCTTGCATTACTTGTGATGTCCTTCAAGGATTACAGTTTTTAGGATTCTATTAAAAATAGACTGGAGCTAACTTCATATCCTATGTGGAGCTATTACTCTTACATTTTCATCTTATTTTTACATAGTAATTAGTTATTACTAAAAAGGTTGTTTTAAGTTGATAAGATTTGTATTCATAATGCACTTATCTAAAAGTGTATTTAATCACATTTTAATATGGTATAATACAATTATACTGGATTGGATGTAATGAGAATCAATATTATTAATCTATTATCATTTTTTTCCATTCCCTAATATAAAATTCATGTTTAAGAATAATATTACATTTTATTTTCTTTTTATCAAGTGCCCTTTTATTTTATATTTCTATTCAAACTCATTATTATTGTCACACATTACTCCTTAGAAACTAGTTTAAAGTTATCAGAGAATATAAATATTTATGAACAATAATAATAAAGTGAAATATTGTCCAAAATATTAAATTTAGGAAATATTGTATATGTATTTTGTTTTTTTGACATAAAGGTTTGACTCATTAAAGGTAAAGCCATGGCATAATGGTAAAATAGAAAGGGCTTGAAGTTGATATGTATTAATCCTAAAGTAAAAGGGATCATTAAAATTTTAAGACTTATACTCCTAACAAATACCATACCTTTTATAGCCAATAAAAAACAACTAAAATAAAGATAAATAAATCTGCCAACACATAAGTATGTTGGAGAACTAATTGTTAACTAGTTTTCTATTATTTTCATCAATATGTACTATTTATTTTGATCTTCTTTGTCCACTTTTATTATTTCATATCATGTTTCTTTGATTATCACCATAACACCTCCATGTTCCTTGTCATTTTCCATCCTTTCATTTCAAACTAATATTTTATTATATCCTTCAAAATTTAGATCTTTTCAGGTTTCATGTTCATGAGTTTAGTAAGAATGATTATGCATTTTATATCTTCTATGGGCCCCAACCCTAGGCCTATTATAAGGTTTTGACCTCAAAGGGGCGAGAGATATATGATATCAATGATCATATAAAAAATGGAGAATTTTATTTCTATAAGCATTACGAAGGAAATTTTTCCCAAAAGGGAAGCCTAATATTAATTCAACCAATTTATTCCTTCCCTTATTTCAAACACAACAAACCAAAATTTGTTGGAATATACCACCGTTGAAAAATTCAAGAAGGTTTTCTTTAGTCTAGGAGACAATAAATCAACTAGTCCTAATCGTTTTAAATTAGGTTTCTTTAACCATTTTTGGGATCTTGTCGATAAGGAGGTTTGGGAAGAAATTGAGGAATATAGGAAAAGGAAAACTATCTTCAAATGATGGAACAAGGGCACGACTCTAGTTGTTAAAGGATAGAATATGGGAATGACTCACACTCTGTCTTTATCCATAGAAGTCCAAGAGGTATGATTCATGTTGTTAAATGATAGAATAGGGGAGGTAAACTACTCCCTTATTTTAAATGACTACACATAGAATGAGCTTGCCTAGTGAAGGATTTACCTAGAACCCTACACAATGTAACCATAGTAGATTTCATTGAGAATAAGGAGTTAGACCCAAATCTGGTCCCTTCAATTCACATAGAATACAAAATCATATAGTTATAAGCTTTATAAAGTCATGACTTAAAGGTAAAATCTTTTGTTGAGGTTGACTCTTAGCCACCACCTAAATCAGAACCAAAGGCTCCCAAACCAATGTATTCCACTAATGTGGTGACTTTTGATGATGAGGAGACTAAGGGAGTGATCACTCATAAATATTTCTTCTCATCCACTATATTACCTATAGATTTTCAAATCTTTGGACAAAAATCTAAGACCTCCATGCCTGGATCTTAGAGTATTGTGAACCCTCATATAAGGTATGCTAGAAAATTATCTTAGTGTTAAGAGATTTTTTATTGTTGTTTTTTACTGCACTAAAGAGAACTATTTATTTTAAAGTCAATTCTAGATTTTGAATCACCACCCCTTAATCATGAGACCATGGCCCCACTTCCTTAACCGCCTTGAAAAACCTCTAAATGAGAAACTAGTCTAGATATGCCTACCCTACCTCCCTTTATAGTTTTAGTTTGATTATAGCTCTAAATCCATAGGCAAATCCTTGGGTATGTTTTTGTAAATTCATCCAGACACCACTTCATTCACTCATACTACCTTTTCTAGAATACCGGTTAATATTGATACCTAAAAGTATGTCCCTAAAAAGTGTTATTTTAAAAGTAGGAGACTAATAATGATCCCAACCACTGGATTAAGAACGCTTGCCAATTCATTTCATAAGTTGTTTTAACACATGACATTTTACTAAAGATTGTAACATCTATATAGGAAAGAAGAATAATTCTTGGAGGGAAAAATTCTTCCCTACCCACCTCATAGTGAATGTTCTAGATATTAAAAGTGATGATTATGATTCGTATTACGATGAAATTCAACCTCTTATGTAAAATGTGGACCCTGTTAAATCTCCTCACATAGAGGGTGTTTTTAAGGAGGACCCTCTAACTTCTAGTCTAAGGGTGTTAGAATAAGCTATGGAAACCTTTGTTCACTCAAGGGAAGATATTTTGTAGAATGAAATACCAAGGTTAGAGTAATTGGTTGTTGCTTCAACTAAATACAAACCTCAACCCTTCAAATCAATTGAAATATCTTTACCAATAGACTCAGAATCTATAGAATATAAGGGGTGGTTAAAATTACAAAGGAATAAAAATGGTAGAAGAAGAGAAGTCCAATAGTTTAGCATGTTACTCTATTTAGGGGGGTTTCATAGAAGTATCATGAAAGGCATGGTGTGAAATACGTGAGCATTATTTTTGTGGAAAATGGTGGCATTTTCTAAAATGTGTGTCCTCTAATTTATTGAGATGCCTTGTGACATCCCCTTCAGGTTATAGTTAAACTAGTCACTTTGTTTTTTAAAATAGATTAACTACCTAACCAAAGGTTATATCATATAATTTTAAACCATACATAGATTTATAATTATGTTGAGCATTGAAGGAACAACTCATAGTGATCGGTTTAACTTATAAATCTATTTCATAGATAACATACCATAATTAATTGTATATTATTACAATCAATGATAAATAACTTGCATAAATTAAAAGTGTGATACAATTTGTTTTTCATAAATTACTCACATGACAAACACTTAAATAAAAATAAATGTCATTTACATCATAATATCAACATCTCAAACATAATTAGATAAGATAAAGACTTATTTAAGCAATTCTATTCTATCATTTTCACTATTTCATTATTGTAAAGAACTGTGACATTTAACTATACATTATAATAATAGATTATATTTCTTTCTTAACTTGAACATCTAATTATCATTTGAAATTAAAAAAATTATATATATATATATATATGATCTAAATTTGATTGCAACTACTATACTACTAGGACTGATCAAATGTTCTTATTAATTTACAATTTTAGCAATCATATTTCAATCATGTACATTAGTAATTACCTTAATCATGTTTATTCAACATTTGATCATTTTTAAATTGAGTAAGTAGAGGATTTATCATAGATCCTTAGTAGATTAAATTGATGTAGAGAGGGAGAATATCATAGAGGGATATTATTCTAACTAGAGAGTCTTTCGGATTCCCTGTATACCTCTCATCCACTGAGAGTGGCCATACCCTTTATGATTATGATAGATAAGAGTTTAAATACTAAAAAAGAGATCATTAACCAACAACACAGCTACTCCACATAGTTTATTGTGAGTGTGACTATGAACCAAGACTGGAATTAAAATATTGCAAATTTATATTACCTTATACATTATTTACATCCATAAGTTTTTAGATTTGCCAAGTATGCCTTGTTAAATCTTAAATCATTAGGTAATTTAGTTAATGTGTGTGTCTAACTAGGATACCCTCCCATCTCTTAGACCACACATATCATGTCCACTACTCTTATCCCAACGTCTCGCTATCTTAGACATCTTATAGTTACTAGGTCTTGATAATCCCTATTACTAGTTATTTATTTTATTAATAATTTAATTAAGAGACAACACTTTACATGAGTGTCCCATACCACCCATGTAAACCATCAAATTATATATATGCTAACAAATGATTAGTTTATTAAGATAAGAAGCTTGTTTTAATCTACTATGTTACCTTTGATTTCTATGTTTTGATGCTCAATAGGGTTATTCTCACCTTTAAGTAAAAATTTCACCCTACCTCTTATATACTCATTAAGGAAAACTTGATGGCGGTTAAGATATGCATAAACTTAGTGTAGTCCAGATGATGATTATTCATCTCTATCCATTTCTACATGATTCTACCATAGTTATATAACCCCATTTAAAATGTCATTATTGGTTTACTATAAAAATTACGTAAAATATATTAAAATTCCATTCCTAAAACCATATCATTTTAAAATATCTTCATAAATATTGAAAATTTTTATTGACAACCAAGAAATCCAGTCAAATAATTCATAGCACAACAAATCGTTTAGTTATCAAACTAGCTCTTGCATTACTTGTGATGTTTGTCAAGGATTACAGTTTTTAGGATTCTATTAAAAATAGACTGGAGGTAACTTCATATCCTATGTGGAGCTACTAATTTTACATTTTCATATTATTTCTACATAGTAATCAGTTATTACTGAAAATGTTACTTTAAGTTGATAAGATTTGTATTCATAATGCACTTATCTAAAATTGTATTTAATCACATTTTAATATGATATAATATGATTATACTAGATTAGATGTAATGAGAATCAAAATTATTAATTTATTATCCTTTTTTTCCATTCCCTAATATAAAATTCATGTTTACGAAGAATATTACATTTTATTTTCTTTTTATCAAATGCCCTTTTATTTTTATAATTCTATTGAAACTCATTATTATTGTCACACATTACTCCTTAGAAACTGGTTTAAAGTTATCAAAGAATACAAATATTTATGACCAATAATAATAAAGTTAAATATTGGCTAAAATATTAAATTTAGGAAAGATTTTATATGCATTTTATTTTTCTACATAAAGGGATGACTCATTAAAGGTAAAGCCATGGCATAATGGTAAAATAGAAAGGGATTGAAGTTGATATGTATTAATCCTGAAATAAAAGGGGTCATTAAAATTTTTTGACTTATACTCCTACCAAATACCATACCTATTATAGCCAATACAAAATAACTAAAACAAAGATAAATAAATCTGCCAGCACATAAGTATGTTAGAGAACTAAGGTGCCATGTTTGCAAATGTTTTGGGTGGAGATTTGTCTTTAATCAATACAATAGGTGTTAGATGCTGAAATTTCATTTTGTTTTTAACAACTGTCAAAACATGGAGACTCCCTATAGCTTTGTGCCTAGCTAAATAGTTTGCCTAAGATAAAAAAAAATAATAGTTATCTTACTTCTATCCATAGCTCAAGACTTTATTCCAAGGTATCTCTCTTTGATAGGTAAGATTTATTCTCTAGATTTCTTATTTGTCAATTTGAATTTACTATATTTTTCCAATAAAAAAAGATGTTATACTATATTACTGATCCTAGAATTGGATTATTCCTAAATTCTAAATTCTAATCTTTTAATGAATGAGTGATCTTGTAGATTCATATAGAGATAGAAGTTATCACAAATAAGTAAAATCTACAAAGCTAGAAGGGGACAGATTGGGTCTAAATATTGAATCTAAAGGATAGATAAGCACATTTGAAGATAACAAAAGAGAAGTTCCATGAGAGATTGACTATATAGGGGAAACAACATTTATTTGAAAAAAAAATCATTTGGATTACAAGCTTTGAGATCTTACAAGAATAGATAAAGGCCAATAGAAATAGGTTAAAAAATGGACTCAAAATATACTAAGCCAAGAAATATATAAACAAACAAAAGTTTTTTCCTAAGGGAGAAAAAATACTCCACTCCTCAAACATATTAAAATCTATGTCCCAAAGATAGTTCATGAAATAAAAATTATCTTTTAACCAACAAAAAATTTCCAAAGGTAAACCTGATGCTTAGATTCATTCTATGCAACAATATGTTGGGCATACATAGATTAACACTAGGCATTGAGTAAAAGCAAGACTAAAGTTACTTGCCTTCAAGGCAAATGGTTGTCAGCAACCTCTCTATCTTCTCTATAACGTCCTCCATCCTTATTTTCTACATTTTCTCCTTTCCTCTATTAACCCCCTCCTCTTTTACATAACTTTTATACATTCCCCAAGCCAGTAAATATATTCAAACATTTATTTATTTTTCACCCAACTTCACTATGTACTTCATCTAATTCATTATTCTCCCATGAGGCATAATGGGTGAGGGGGGATTGTAGTAGGATAAAATATTTGTTTTAGTCAATATTAAATTTAATAGCATATTTATTTTTGTCTGCCAATGGTGGCGTATTGGTTGAAAGTTGAAGATTTGATTTGAAAGAGAGTTAAATGTTTAAAATCTTATTTTATAATATTTATTTTCCTACAATATGTTAAAATGTATTCTAACTAAAATAATTTAATGTCTTCTAACCAATCATACATGTTCTAGGCTAAGTTGAAGTCCTTCAATTTATTTAGAAAGGGTAAGTGCATTTAATTTAACTTAAAAAGTTAACCTACTGAAAGAGGGTCAGTCAAGAGGTAAGCACTACAGCTAACCCATCTATGGAATCCCTATGGCATGAACAGTTCACTTGATCGACACATCATCTTTCTTATTTTTTAAAACCTTATCTATTCTAATTATCCTTGATGATACCCTCCCTCTCTATAGGGTTGAAGTAACCTATGTTGAAAACACATGCTAAGATGAGACCCGTTACACACACACACACACAAACACACACACACACACACACACACACAAAGATATATATATATATATATATATATATATATCTATGTGTGTGTGTGTGTGTGTGTGTGTGTGTGTGTGTGTATAAACTAGAAAGAAATGTAATGTTGTGGCATTAATGCATACCTGTATCACTTGAAAATATGTTTGTTTACCATGAAAAACTCAATGTCTTTTTACATTAGATCCACGTACAAATAATTAATCATTCTAAGTCTCATAATAGTATAATTCATAATAATAATTATCTTTAAAATGTAGTCATTTAGTTTCACAATAGAATTTAGTGGTAAAAAAAAATCAAATGTTTATCTAAGTTTACATGGCACGCCACATTGACATGTGTAAGTAAATTATTACATGTATATAAAAACATGATATGACATCCTCCCCCCTTGGAAGAGACATCGCCTTGATGACCAAAATATAAGCAACTTAGTAAAAAATGTGAAAAATATTTGTAGATTTCATCATAGTCTTCCCATGTTGCACTTTCCTTAGATTATTGGTCCCACTAGACCTTACACTAGGAGACTTCCTTGTTTTGCAAAGTCAGTTTACGAGTATCAATAATTCGTATGGGATCTACCAAAACCACTCCCAAATCTTTAACCTATAAATTTTTCCAATCAATAACATGAGACATATTTGCATGATAAAATTTTAGTAAAGAAACATGAAAAACATTATTGAAGTTGAAAAAGTGTCGGTGGTAGTGCAAGTCTATAGGCAACTAGGTTAATAACATCAAGGACATCAAAGGGTCCTACATATATTGGATCTAGTTTAGAAGAATTTACAAACTTGATATAATTTTTTTGTGATTTTACCCTCAGAAAAACCTTATCTCCTGCTTTAAAAAATCTAAGAATCCTCTTCTTATCATCATAAATCTTCTGATTGTCAGCAGCCTTGAAAAATATTTTTTGGATGAGCTTGACTTGCTCATATATATCTTGTAGCATTTCTAAGATAATTACAACTCTATCACCTAGATTATCCCAGGTAAGGGGTGTAAGACAATTCCCACCATAAAAGTGCCTCAAAGGGATCCATACCAAGAGTTGAATGATGTGAATTATTATATGTGAAATCTACTAAAATAAATTACGCACACAACATATCTTGATCTATACCACACAACATATCTTGTATAACTTGATTAACCCTTTCTATTTGTCCATCAGTCTCAGAGTGATAGGTAGAACTAAAATTTAGTTTTGTTCCTAGATTTGTGTGCAAGGTCTACCAAACATTGAAGTCATATGACTATCCCGATCTGAAATGATCTTCTCAGGTGCTCCATGTAATCTAAATTTTTTTTTGCACAAACCTTCTTGCTAACATTGGAGATCCATATGTGAGATTTACTAGAATAAAGTGTGCAATCTTGGTGAGTTTTTCCACTATGACCAAGATTACATCATGCTTATTCTTTGATAAGTGAATTCTTTGCACAAAATTTATACTATTAACCTTCCATTTCTATGTTAGAGTATTTCATGTTTGCTAGTGTCTTTTTAGCTATTTTGTCTTGTAGTGGGTTATTGTCCTATCCCACATTTGTTATAATAGTTAGGTTTCTATTTTGCCTTGCCTATATAAGCAAGTGCTTTGTATTAGCTTAACATCATTCTCATATTCTGAATATAATAGGTATTGTGATGTTCTTGTTGAGAACTCTTTTGATCTTGGCCTCATGAAATGTTTTTATCATTGCAAATTTAGAGAGATATTGGAGTCTACTTTAGTTTTTTCAAAGTTTTTCTTGTTTTTTTTTTGAAGCCTTTGTTGTTTCTGAGGTAATAAAAATTTTGTACTCTCTTTGTTTCTTTCAGATCTAAGATAAAATTTGTTTTTCTTTTGTTCTAAGATCTGAAAGGATGTTTATGCTCAAGAGAATAGAGGCTAAGGAGATTTTTTTTTTTTTAAGGTCATTTCCAGATCTGTTATTAAAAAGGTAGTAGTGATTGGAATCTATCCAAAGAGTTTCAGATTTGTAGC
Organism: Torreya grandis; assembly: GCA_037957365.1. NCBI lineage: Eukaryota > Viridiplantae > Streptophyta > Pinopsida > Cupressales > Taxaceae > Torreya > Torreya grandis. The sequence continues at coordinate 2,016,874 of JARHVA010003313.1, read as the reverse complement.
TTGAGGACCCTGAGTTGCAATAGCCTTCTTTGTCTTTGTTCTTTGCTTTCGGTTCTGAGGAGCATAAGATAGGCGTTGGATTTATTCTCTGAGTTTCATATTTTTTATTTGTTTCTTCTTGGCACTAGACATTTCTTATTTTTGTCCATTCCTAGCAGAGAAGAAAGGTGTTGGAACATCTAAAAGACATCTAAGCTGAAGACATACATCTACTCACCTTGGCATTTTTTTTCTTCCAACAACATTTCAGATTTCTCTAGATGTAGCATTTCAGATCTATGTTTAGCGCTTAAATTTTGTGCTTGGCATTGATTTTGACGAGCTGCATTGAAGGAGATCTCAAGCAATTCCTTTGTTTTGATCCATCCATTGGTGTAAAGTTGTTTTTAAAATTTGCATAGTGGCGTTGGAAATTCCAGCAATAATTGTTCCTTCTCTATAAAACTATCGGTGACATTTTTTGAGTTTTATATTTAGTTTTATATTGGTGAGATTGCCTTGGCTAAATCAGACCTACGGCTTTTTTTGATCTAAAGGAGGCGTTGAACTCAGCAAAGATAATCCTCTTTGGCATTGGAAATGCCAGAATTATGTTTTTTTTTCCTGTTGTAACTCAAATCTGTGCCTGGGAAATGGAATACTAGCTGGATCGTAGCATTTAGATCTGCTACAGCAATGCATTTTGATTGTTTCAGCTGCTAAAAAATTGCTTCCACTAACCTTGCTGCATTGGCATATCTGTTGGTGCTCTTTCCCTGTCATTTGCTTGCTACTGCGTTGGAGAAAGATTTCTGTTGAGTTTGCTACTGTGTTGGGAGAGCAAATTGGTTCTGGAAAATGAGAGAAATCTGATCTTTCCTAGCAAGATTTCATCTAATTTGTCATTGGATCCTTTGAAAGGTGCTGGATATCACTTTTTTCACCTTGGAGTTTTCTTTTCCAACAAGCTTTGACTTGGATGTGCTTATGGAGCCCACAGACAACTCTCTCTACTTTCCTCTCTTTTCACCGCTGTAAAAACTTTATTTTTTTGGTATAATAAGCTGTAGTTTTGCTTAAAGGCGGAGTAAAACTTGATTGCATACTTCCTAAGGTAACTCAGGAAACATTTTTTCACTTCCATTGGCTTCTATAAGTCCATGATAAAATTCTGGTTCCAACAAGTGGTTGCATGCCCATGTTTGGTTCTGATTTGGCCTCCAAAATAAAATCGCTGTGTTTTTTTAATTGTTTTTACCTATTTTTATGAGAAATCGAAAAACCCATAATTTTTGAATGGTAACTCAGATTTGAGTTCCATTTTTTTCAAAAATGTGTATTTCTTGATTTTCTATCACATGGTGTCATCATATTATAAAAATGCACTAGTTTTATAAAGTGCTAAATTGAGGGGGTCCTATAAATACATCTTTTGAGGGGGTTGTCTCGGTATCATTTTTTGTGCACCCTTTGCATTATTTCTACTCTTAGTGATTGGTTGGCATGGGTTCTACCTTTGACATTGATCGTTGTAAGATGTTAACTACACACAATTACCACACATTGAGACCCAGAATAGAGACAATTATTAAATGCAAAGGATTATGGTCCCTAATGAATGAAACACAACTACAATTTACAAGAAAATTTGAAAAAATTCAACATCAATGTAAGTTTGAAGAATTTATGGGCTTAATTGAGAGTTATGTGAGTGATAGTCTTTTGTTTCACTTTGATGGGTGTGACACTCCATTTAAAATGTAGACTAAGTTACAAGGGTTGTTTGGGAAGGTAGACCACTTGCGAGCCGTGCAACATGAAGTGGAGCTCACTTCACTAAACCCATATGACTTTTCTTCCATTATAGATTATCTCACAAAGTTTAAAAATTTATTAATACAATTGAAGGGGAGTGGTCAAGATAAAAAGGATGAAGAATGTGTCTACTTAGTATTGTCGAAGTTGAGTGTCCCTTTTTCAAATATTTACCTCTACCTTTTTCTCTAGTATGGATGCCTTAGGTACTGTATTCAAAATCCTTGATCTTGAATTATTTTTTAAGAGACTCACTATGGAGGAATGAAAATTATTTCACCTTGAGTCTTTCACCTCTTAGAAAGCATTAGTGGTCTCACATCCTAAGTCTAAGAGAAAATCTAAGGTGAAAAAAAAAACACTCCACCTCAAAATGCAAATAAGACCCCCAACACCAATGCACTTAAACCCAACAACACTTCTACATCTAAACCCAAATCATCTTTCAAACCAAAGTATAAGTCTAATCTATCTTACTCATTTTGTGGGGGGACTAATCATGAAGAACCTAGGTGTTTCAAGAGAATGCAAGCCTTAGAGGATGCTGTTAGGAAATATAAGATCTCTATCTCATCTCTTTCTCAATTTCATGAGCATGGTAAAGTACTTAATGTTGTTGAGAGATCATAGTCACCTATTTTAGATAGTTGGGTTATAGAATCTGGTGTTTCATGTCATATGACTTCTTCTAAGGAGTTTTTTACATCTCTTGATTTGAGCTCTACTTCCAACAACATTGAGGTTGGAGATTATTCTTTCATTTTTGTTAAGGAAAAATGTGACATATTACTACATGGTGGTCACATCAATGATGCATTATATGTTTCAGACATCACCACCAATCTACTTTTAGTTTACCAGATTTATTATTTTTGGTAGGGGAAGATAGTGACTTTCACACTATAAGATGTTGAAGTTTGAGCTTTCTTAGAGCCGCATACACTCATTGCATAAGGTATTGTTCATCATAGTTATCAACTTTATTATTTTTAGGGTTTTGATTATACTCTTCTTCTATGTGTTTAGTTTCTCATGCAGATTCTAAGAGTCAACTTTGGCATGAGAGATTTGGACACCTAAACTACAAATATTTGAAGGAGTTAAGCACTCACAACATGGTAGAGGGTCTTCTTATAGTTTCATGTCTTGATGGATTTTTCCCTAGTTGTGCATTGGGGAAACAACACCATATCCATTTCCTAAGGGGATGTCCATGATATTTTCTTCACCACTTTAGCTTGTGCATAGTGATTTGATGGTCTTTCCTACTCCTTTCAATGGAGCTAAGTATGCACTTACCTTCATTAACAATTTCTCAAGGTATACTTGAGTTTACTTTCTCAAGTAAAAAAATGATGTCTTTGCTCACTTCAAAGTATTTAAGGCTTGGGTCAAGAAATGGTCATTGAGTTGCATCGAGAAGCTTTGTACTGATAATGGAGGGGAGTAATTCAATCAAGAGTTTACTAATTTTTTAGCAGCCCATGGTATTGTTCACCAACATTCTATTGCACATACTCTAGAATAGATTAGCAGAGAGGAAGAACCAAACTTTGAAGGAGATGGCTAAGTATATGATGCATTCATGAGATTTACCTCATATCTATTCGGCAGAAGTAGTTAATTGTATGAACTACATTCAAAACTGCACACCACATCGAGCACTTGAGCATATGACTCTGGAGAAAATTTGGTATGGATCCAAGCTTGATGTCTCATTATTTTGAGTCTTTGGGAGCCTTATTTGGGTGTTTGTACCAAAGAAGAAAATGAAAGCATTGGACAAGAATAAAAAACCATTGGTCTTTGTAGGTTATTATGAGGACATGAGAGCTTATCATCTTTTAGACCGTAATACTCATCATGTTTTTTTTTGAACATATGTACACTTTGATGAGTATTTGACATCTCATGACTCTTCATCTTCTTCCATGCCTTTATCTTCTTCTTTCCATGATTCACCTCGTCTCGAGGATTCATTCTTTAAGGAGCCAATTTAGGAAATTCCTGAGGAGGTTATCAAGGATGAGGATATTGTTCACATTGATGTTACCACTATGCCTAGGTGGGCTTGTACTATAGTTACTGAGGCAACACCATTCATATAAGATCTTCCACCTACTCGACATCATCATGCACATTCTATAGGTATTAGAGTTTTGTGTCTATCATTCTCTGGGGATCCACAGTCTTTTTCATAGGCTCATATGATACGAGAGTGAGATGATGTAATGATAGATGAGTATTCTTCATTAATAAAGAATCACACTTGGGAGTTAGTCACTCTTATTAAGGGAAAGAAGTTGGGTAGGTGCAAATGGATTTACAACACCAAGTATGCAGATGATGGGTCCATTAACAAGTATAAGACACAATTATTTGCAAAAGGGTTTTTGCAAGTTGAAGGTATTGACTATTCTGAGACTTTTGCATCCATTGCCAAGATGGATTTTGTTCACCTTGTACTTTCTCTTGCTACATCACAAGGTTGGCCAGTATATTAGATGGATGTGAAAAGTGCTTTTTTGCATGGAGACTTACATGAAAAAATCTATATGGAGCAGCGTGTTGGGTTTGTTCATGATTTTTCTCTTGTTTGTCGACTTAGGAGATCTATTTAAGGTCCCAAACAAGCCCCTCAAACTTGGTATGAGAAGATGGATTCATTTATTCTATCTATTGGCTTTGTTCATTGCCATTCTGATCCCACAATGTATATTCAACATATTAAGGAGGACATTGTTATTCTAGTCTTGTATGTTGATGATCTATTTCTCATAGGCAACTCCTCATCTCAGATTTAGACTATTTAGGAGGGACTTTCAGCACAATTTGACATGATAGATCTTGGTCTTGTGTATCTCTTCTTTGGTCTATAAATTTCAAATTCAGATATAGAGATTTATTTGAGTCGATAAAAGTATAACCTTGATTTTTTTCAACATTTTGGCATGGTTGATTACAAGCCAAGTCCTCCTTTTTAGTCTGGAGTTACTCTCACTACTTCTTGTACCAATCCACTTTGTGATCCTAATTTGTATGTGTAGTTGGTTAGGAGTCTTATGTATTTGATCCATACTCACCCTAACATTTTATTTATAGTTGGGCTTGTATCTATGTTTGCACATGACCCTCATAACAGGCATTGGCAAGCTATCAAGAGGTTTTTGAGATATCTTTGAGGTACTACTCATTTTATAATATATTACACCAAAGGTTCTACTCAGTTGGTTGGACAAAGTGATTTAGATTGGGTAGGTTCTCCTGATGATAGGTGTTCTGCTTCTAACTACATATTTTATCTTGGTTCTTCACCTATTTCTTGGTTGTGTAAGAAGAAACATGTTATTGTATTTTCATCTATAGAGGTTGAGTATAGGGTAATAGTTACAGTGAGTCAATAGGTTCTTTGGCTTCATCAGTTGTTGATAGAGTTTGGCTTCACATAAAATTCATCCACTATACTTTGGTATGACAACCAGAGTGCTATTCATATATGTGACAACCTAGTTGAGCATCAACAGACCAAGGACATTGAGGTACATATGCACTTCATTCATTAGTACATTCAGGATGGCATCCTTAGCTTGGAGTGTATTTTGACTCAACAGTAGGTTGTAGACATCTTCATGAAGCCTTTTGCATCACCTCATTTCCTTGAGTTTCATGGCATGCTTGGGGTTTCATAATTTGTCCTTGGGGGGTGTTCATGAGGACATCTTCCATCTTCATTTCATGAATACATATTATACATGAGTACCTTATCAGACCTCATTGCCTAGAATCATTTTATGGATATGCCACTTTTTTGGCTTTTTTTAGCACCTAGCTTTGCTTAAGGGGGGTGTTAGAGTATTTCATGTTTTTTACTCATGTTTTCTAGTGTATTTCTAGATATTTTGTCTTGTAGTGGGTTATTTTTCTATTCCACATTTGTTAGAATAGCTAGGTTTCTATTTTGCCTTGCCTATATAAGTAAGTGCTTTATATTAACTTAACATTATTCTCATATTCTGAATATAATAGTTATTGTGATGCTCTTATTGAGAACTTTTCTGATCTTAGCCTCATGGAATATTTTTACCATTCCTAACTTTCCATTTAGGAGGATCATAAGGATATAAAAATCCTACTGGATGCATGTTCTCAACCTTGAATTGATGTCACTCGAAACATCTCATCACAAAATTAGTAGCATCTATTTTGAGACTTGGCCAAAAAAATAACTTTTTTAGATCAACTAACATCTTAGTCACCCCTAGATGACTTGAGTAATGATCATAATGTACTTCTTTGAATACCATGGTTCATAAAACACCATGGTCTGGTATATAAATCCTACCCTTGAATATAAGGTGTGCCCCTCCTTCGATTCGATAGACCTCATATCTATGATCATAACTATTAGCATCTAAAATAATCTTGACCTAGTTATATAACTCATCTGATGGTAACTAACTCAAAATTTACTCATGAAATATGATCCTCACCATTACCATGGTATATGTATATCTCATCTAACTAATGGCATACACTTCTCTATTTTTCTTACCTTTAATATATTCTATATCAAAATCATAATCACACAAAAATTCTAACCAATGCCTTTGTCTTGAGTTAAGGTTAGGTTGATTAAAAATATATTTCAAACCCAAATTATTTGTTCTAAGATCAAATGGTTTTCCTAATAGAAAATTTTGCCACATAAATAGTGAATGAACAATAGCTGCTAGATCTAAGTCATGGGATTTGTAATTTAACTCATACATCTTGAGTTTTTTGGATTCATAGGCCATGACATGTCCATCCTACATTAACACACCATCAAATCCTTATTTAGATGCATCTGTAATCACTATAAAACTTCCATTTGGGTATGGAACCTTTAACATAGGAGCAAATGTTAACTTATCTTTCAAGAGTTGAAGAGCTTGATCACACTTGTCTGTCTACACAAAATTTTGGTTTTTCTTATGTAAAGAAGTAATTGGGTTTCCTATCTTGGAAAATCCTTACATAATTTTTAAATAATATCTGGCTAAGCCCATGAAACTGCAGACTTCATAAACATTCTTAGGAGATGGCCATTCCATGATGGATCAAATATTTACAAGGTCAACTAAAATACCTTCAGCTGAAATGATGTGTCATAAGTAATGCACTCTCTTCTAGAAGAACATACACTCAGAAAAATTACCATAAATTTTATGCTCTCTTAACTGCTGCATCACTAACTACAAATGTTGAACATGTTCCTCTTCAGATTTTGAATAAATCAAAATATCATCAAAAAATACCAAAACAAAGTTATCTAAATAGTCCTTGAATATGTTATTCATTAGGTTCACAAACATTTTTGGAGCATTTTTAAGTTTGAAAGGAATAATTATGAACATGTAATGCCCATAATGAGTCTTGAAAGCAATTTTTCATATGTCTCCTTCCTGAATCCACAATTGATGATAAATTGATCTCAAATATATATTGTAAATTTTTTTTGCCCCTTGCATTTGATAAAAGAGATCATCAATGCATGGAAAAGGATATCTATTCTTAACTATTGATTTTTTGAGCATCCTATAGTAAATACAAAGCCTAATGGTATCATCTTTATTTTTAATAAAAACCATTGAAGCATCCCAAAGAGATACACTTGGATGGATAAGACCTTTGGCTAAAATTTCATGAAATTGATACTTTATTCCAAACAATTTAGTTATCATCATTCAATAAGGGGTTTTTATCTTGGGATCTGAACCAAGGATGATATCAATCGAGAAACCAAATTCTCTCTTATGTGGAAGCCCTGGTAGTTCATCAAGAAAAACATCAATAAAATCACATAGAAAAGGGTAATATTATATTGTGGGATCTTTTACCTCTTCCACTTCATCAAGTTGTATTGAAAAAAGAATACACCCTTTTTATTTAGTTTTCTTCAACTACATTACAAAAAAATTTCCTTAAAGTAACATCACATTTAATTCCTTGAACAAATCTAGAATATCCTTCATTGTTTAGGTGTGATATTATTTTGGTGAAGAAATCAAATATAACCTAATGCTTCCACAACCAATTTACTTCAAGTATCACATCATACAATATGAGAGGGGCACATGTAGGTCTACTATAGTAATGAATCTTGAAAGCTCTAACTCAGATTCAAATAAATATTTCTTTACCTTTTTCACTAATCGATTTCCATACTAGACTGACCAATAATTAGACATAAAACCAACATTTTTCTTTATCTTTATAAGAATATTAAGAGCTATAAAACACTCAGATGCTCCTGTATCAATAAGCATAGTAATGAGACAACCAAAAATTTTACATGCTACCTCTAGTGGTGTCACTTGAAAATATGTCTAACAATTATCTACTACTACATGAATCCTCTATTGAAACACTTTTTGTCTTGGAATGTGTGCCTTATATCGAACATCATTATATTGGTGATGACCTTGGTTAGCATAATGATCACCTCCATAATTAAATCACACGCCCACTTGGATTTTTTTCTCTTGGGTTTTTCCTTCACCACTGAATTCCCTTTGTTAAAGTTATTGTTGTTATTATTTCTATTACCATTTCATCCCTTATATCCATTGTTAGATTTTCTTGAATTCTGAAACTTGTAATTATTCCCAAAACCTGTGTTTTTACTCCCGCCATTTTTATTGCCTTTCCAAATCTTCTTCCTTAGAGGGGAGTTTCTACATTGAAATCACTTTCCTTTGTTATAAAACTCCTTTTTAGTTGATGTAAAGGTTTTTAACTTCTGCTCCTATTTTATGGGTTTCTCAAAAAATTCATCCATAGTAGTGGGTCAATGGAGGTTGACATTAGTGCCGATCTAATAGTTCAAACCAAAAATAAACTTTCTAATCCTAAACCTCTCATCACCTTGATACTATGGTACATATTTTAAGAGTCAGATGAACATCTCACAAAAATTAGTGATTGACATATCTCCTTGTTGGATATTATAAAACTTTTTCATATTTCTATGTAAGGACAACTATGGAAACCATATTTTTATAAATTAAGACACAAATTGATCCCAAGTGGTGGTTTCTACAAAAAAAATTCTTTCATCCTTCAAGTTTTCCCACCAAGCTGATGCTTCACCTAAGCGATGGTTGGATCCCCAAACAACTTTGGTTTGCTCTAAAAAGTTTCAATGTTTAAAATACTTCTCCATTTCAATAATCTAATTTTTTTTTCCATCTCCAAGTACTACCCTATTGATCTTAGGTGGTGATATCCACTTCTGGTCTCTTTCCAACTCAGTTTCATATAAAGTTTGTTTTGGTGGGGGCTCATTGTGAATATTCCCATTAGGATTTTCTTTATTTTTCCCAGATACATTCTAGTCATCTTTTTCATTTATTTTATTTCCTAAGTTTTCCTCATGACCTTCTCCATGAGTAAGGTCTTGTACTGGTTGTTCAAGGATACCCATCCTCTCTTTAGTAACCGTTACCATAAATAGTATCTGGTCAAGCTTAATTTTAAGTTCTTCTCCATTTTGATCACTTCCCTCATTGTCACATGTTCAGGCCATAGTAACTTGGTAGGATCAAATAATTTAAACTTATAAATTAATTAATCCCATTAGTCCTGAGTGTTAAACCTAGGATTTGATACCATGATGTGACATCCCCTTCAGGGTATAGTTAAACTAGTAAGTTTTTTTATAATAAATTAACTATCTAACCAAATATTATTGTTGGCTCCAAATCTTGCACCCTTGAAGAGGGTGTTCAAGCCTCTTTCATATTTGGGTAACATTGGACTAATTATAAGTGTGTGGGGCACCTATGGTGGAATTAGACCTCTAGGATTGAAAGGGCTAGCTCCCTAGATATGTCTTGATGTACTTGTCACCTAATCTAATACTTGCTCGTGTGAAAAGAAATAGGATTTACATGAAGGTAAAATATTATATGGGGTGATATACCATTAATATCTCAACAAGATTATCATACAAATAGACTAAGAGACAATACTCAAAAAACCATCTTCTACCTCTTAGAGAACTCTAACATTAGCATTTCAAACATGAGGGTGGAATACATGAAATACTACTCAAGGTGAGTTAACCAAAGATTAGTTTTAGAAACTAAGGGTACATTTACACTTAAATAATAGAATAATACACTTAAAAACACTTCATGTGACCTATTAGAATGAAACAACTTGCATCAGACATAAAAGGATTGAGAGGAAGCAAGGATTGATATCAATCACTTGAATTTTTACTATAAATCTCTTCACACACTTAGATAAGATAGTTTGTAGGACCAAAAATAGATTTTATATCTTATTTAAAAATAAAATTATAATATTAAACCAGTAGGGCTTCACCATATTAGGTGTGGTCAGATACCATACCAAAAAGGTCAAAATTTATAGCAATTATGTGTGAGAGAGATAAAAGGAAGTTCAAGAGTCACTTGTACATGTGTCAACTAGAGAAAATTAGTTAAAAATGCATGTGAGAGATACATGGGGTGATCCATGTAATTTAAGGAGCTACAAGTGTCATCTGCAATCATCTAAGCCTCAAAAAGTGGCCTAAAAACTCCTTTGCTTACATAAAAAACTACCCCTCATGATTTACCTTCCAAAACTACCTTATCACTAACACTTATCAGGTTTGATAATGGGTTTGAGTAGGAGGGGTTACTAACATTTCCTCACATGCATTGGGGAGGTCCTAAACCACTCATGATCTTCTGTTCATGCACAATCATCCATGACAGTCCCAAAATGGCCTCTCTCTAAGCACCTCTCACACTTCACACCAAAAACCTTCCCAAATCTGCCATCTGATCCATGAAAAAGTAGGGATGACATATGTCTAAGGTGTCCATATCATCACTTTCAAGAAACAAGCCTTAAAAGGCCTTCTAATTAAAGTTTCACTATTTTCTCCTAAGTGTTCACTATTTTCCCACTAGAATAGATAAAATGAGAGAGGTGGTAGTCATAATTAGGAGTTGAAATAGTTGATAAAATGGACATTCTAACTTATAAAAAGTCCTAAACTCTCTGCCAAAAATGATTTAGTCTCTTGAAAGCTTTCTAAACCTACAAAACACACAATTTTGTTAAGATAAGCTTTGTTCTACCATTTTTGTATAGGTGTGGTGTATCTCAATTGAATGAGGAGGATACTTTGAGAGTCCTCTACATCATACAATTTTTTTCATGGCATTTCACCTACATATATATTCTTTATTTTCTTCCTTTTCCCAATCGGGTCCCTATGGAGGGTTTGCAAGGGTTTTGGAATCACCTAGACTCTTACTTAGACTACCTTATAGGTGTTTATGTATGCTTTGAGTCCTAAAATCAATGTTTGAAACACCTATTGAAAACTCCCTCTTTATTACATATTATTTTTAACTCATCAATTGACTTTGGGTGGCATTAACATCATTGTAAGCACTAACTCCAACTCATTGCTTGTATTTCAACGTGACCATGTTTAATGGACTTTGAGTATACCTGTAGGTGCACTTGGGGATGTTTGAAACTAGATTGATTATTATATAAATTTTCATGAAGGTCTTGGAGTAAAATTATGCCCTATTCACCTTGAAATCTCAAAATAAGGCAAAAAAACTCAATTTTCTACCTCACTATTTGAAACCCTTATTGTAGGTGCCACCTCTTAGGCCTATGTACGGATAGGGGATGTGAGTGTGGGGTAGAAACCATATTCAAATTTTTTGAGGTGATCCTTTAGTCATTGGATGTATACCTAGGTCAAATGAGAGTTACTCAATCATGATAGATGTTTATTTGTGGATTGAGAAGAAAACCACCTTTGGAGCTCTTGATTTGTATACATTGCTGACTATCTTCAGTGTGTTTAAGAGCACTTTTAGACCTTTAGAATACTCCTTTTTCCTTATATTTTTATTCTCAAAGTTGGAATATACATTGTCATTGGATAGGGTTATAATGTGAACATATTAATATCCCTCAAAACCCTCATAGGCTCATTGAATGAAAGCATAAAAAACATTCAAAATTTTTATTTTGGTCCTTTTGGTATAGAGGTCCTAAACATATAGTCCTCATCTTCTTGAAACTTTCATAGCCCCTTTTGATTCTTCTCCATCAAGTGTAAATTAACTCAATATCTCAAAAGTGCATTTTAAATATATCCAAGGTTTTGAAACCATTATCAAGGTTATTATCTAGGCATGATGCCATCATGGAGACCCCTGACTGATCACTCCCTTTGAATATGAAAATAGTGAAGGGAAACAATGGACTAAGTGCAAGATTTAGGCTTCATGATCTATTCTTTGATCATCAAGTTCAATTTCATACTTAAAAACACTTGAAACATTTTTAATTCCTTCACATTAACATGTAAATATTTCATTCAGGGTACCTGTAGGTGCATATTTCTGAGTAAAGGTAGCAAACATGGTCCAGATCAAGAAAAAGCCTAGGAAAAGGCTTTCTTAGGAATTTGATGACTTATAAATCCAATATAATAATTAAAAACATGTGGAGAGGCATTATATAACCTTTATTAAAACTTAAAATAAACAAATCTATTAGACTAAAGTAAAGAAATCTGTGACAAGTGCAAATAGTGACCCCCTCATGAATGCAAGTGCATAAAAGATTGCCTAGAGTCTAAGTGATTGTTCATGAAGGTATAGATACCAAATTGAAATTTATTTATATGTATTTGAATTATGCTCAAATTTCTATCCACCCCTAAAAGCATTTTTTCTAACTCCACTTGTATGGCCCATACCAAGTGTTGGAATTTGACCTTGGCTTGCAAAGAGAAAATGGAAGAAATGGGAGAAAAAATAAAAAATTTGACATCCTCCTTGAAAAAAATAATTGAAATTAGTTTTGGGAGGTGAAGAAGCATACTACCCATGTTTTTAGCAGTTTGTGAGATGATCCATTTTGTAAAAGTGCCTAAAAGGGCCTAAAATTAAGGAAAAACTCCCCCTTTATGCATATAACTAACTCTTTAACTAAAAATAACCAATTTCTAACTGATCATTACCCCTTACACATTTATAATCACCTTTGTGATGAATTTTCTAACTCCACTATCCATACAAGTCATTTAATAGGGTAAAAAGGTGGCCAAATGACCCTTTTGGCATATGAAACCTAACAAGTAACCAATGTATGACTTGAAGACACCTTGAAACATATGAAATACCATATTAGTAAATTTACAACACAATTTGGCACTTTTATTAAGTTTGAATAGATTTGACCAAGGTTGACTTTGATTGACTAGCCTAGTATAAGGGGAATGAGCTTCAACTAGGACTAGGGGAACGATAAGTGAGACATATAAGACAATAAGAGACCCCATATAACAAATGAAATCTTTCTCAAAAGTTCAAAATTGTAGGGGTTGACCAAATTCTACTATAAGTCAAATTTAGTCAAGAGTTATATCATATAATTTTCAACGATACATATATTTAGAATTTTATTAAGCATTGGAGGAACAACTCATAGTGCTCAATTTAGCTTATAAATTTATTTTATAAACAATATACCATAATTAATTTTATGATCTTAAAATTAGGGATAAATAAATTGCATAAATAAAGAGTGTGTTAAATTTTTTTTTGCATCCATTACTCACATGGCTTACACTTAACATAAACTAAATGTAATTTACATCGTAATATCAACATCTCAAACATAAGTAGTTAAGATAAAGACTTATTTAAATAATTCTATTTTATCATTTTCACTCATTCACTATCGCAATGAACTATAACATTTAACTATAGATTATAATAATAGAATACATTTATTTCTTAACTTGAACATCTAATTTTCATTTTGAATCAACACCAATATAAATTAGACATATATGATCTAAATTTGATTGCAAATACTATATAGCTAGGAATGATCAATCTTCCTTATAATTTACAATTTTAGAAATCATATTTCAATAGTGTAAATCAATAAATACCATAATCATCTTTGTTCAACATTTTATCCTTTTTCAGTTGAGTAAGTAGAGGAGTTATCATAGATCTAAAGTAGACCAAATCATTATAGAGAGGGAGAATATCATAAAGCACTATTCCTCCAACCATATAGCTTTTTAGATCCCCCACATTTCTCTCATCCACTAAGAGTGTCCCTAACCTTCATGAGTAGGATAGATAAGAGTCCAAAAATTAAGAAATAAATCACTTTCCAATATCACAGCTACTCCATATAGCTTATTGCGAGTATGATATGAACCGAGATAGTAATTAAAATATTTCAAATGTATATTACCCATATACACTACTTATGGCCATAAGTTTTTAGATTCGCTAAGTACCTCTTATTTAATCTTAACTCATTAGGTAACTAAGTTACTATGTGTATCTAACTAGGATACCCTCCCATCTCTTAAACCACACATCCCGTGTCCACTACTCTTATCCAAAGGTCTCCCTAACCTAGACATTTGATAGTTACTAGGTTTAGACAATCCCTTTTATTCATTATTTATTTTATTAAGAATGTACTTATGAGACAACACTTTATATGAGTGTCCCATACCACCCACATAAATTGTCAACTTGTTTGTATGCTAGTGAATGATTAGTTTACTAAGACATGAAGATTGGTTAAACCTACTTTGTTATCTTTGATTTATATGTTTGGATGCTTAGTAGGGTTATTCTCACCTTTAATTAAAACTTTCACCCTACCTCTTATTTACTCATTAATTTTTACTAATTTTTTGAAATGGCACCCCTTCCTTGCTTGGCGTCCCATGTGGGCCATTATATACTTGGCCTTCCATTTCATTTTGTCTCGTACTTTATTATTTTTAGTTAAAATTCACTTGTTAAAATAAAAACCTACACTAATACCCCCCCATAAGTGCAGCTTAGGTGGGCAGTGTGGAAATATAAAATGGGTCCTGGCAACTAGGCTTGATGAGGTACCCATGTACAAATACAATCTCTCATAAGATAGAGAAAAGGAGAAAACTCGTAGGAAAAAACTCCCCCCCAAAAGAGAGACATAAAAGAAATGAGAGTGCTGGCACTAAGGTAGGAGATCCCGTAGATGACAGATGTACTAGGAGGGATTTTCATAGAGATCCACATGCCTTCTTTGCTTTAGTTTTGGATCCACAGACTTTTTGAGAGGCATCGGGGGTACCTGAGTGGGATAGTGCTATGGAGGAAGAATATTCTTCCTTAATCAAAAATCACACTTGGGATTTGACTTCACTTCTTAAGGGAAGAAATATGATTTGATGCAGGTGGATATATCAGACCAAGTTTGTAGCAGATGGGTTGGTTGATAAGTACAAGGCATGATTGGTCGCCAAGGGTTTCTCACAGGTGGTAGGCATTTACTACTCAGAGACCTTTGTACCCATTGCAAAGATGACTTCTATCTGACTCACCTTGGCTATTGCCATAGCACATGGTTGGGATGTGCACTAGATGGATGTGAAGAGTGCCTTTATTCACAGAGACCTAGAGGAGGAGATCTACATGGAGCAGCTACCAAGATTTGTTTAGGATTCTTCCTTAGTATGCAGACTTAAGAAGTCTATCTATGTCCTCATACAGGCCCCTTGGGCTTGGTATTCCAAGATGGATTCCTTCCTTCTCACAATAGGTTTCACTAGGTGCCATTCTGACCCCAATGTCTACTTCTTGTGGTAGGATGATTCGTTCCTAATTTTTTTATATATGTTGATGACCTTTTGATCACTAGGAGTTCTTCATCAGCTATTGCAGTGGTGAAGGCATCTCTCCAGGATAGATTTGACATGACAGACTTGGGTTTATTGCACTACTTCCTTGGCATCGAGATCTCACAGTTAGATTCAGGGATTTCTCTTACATAGCTTAAGTATGCTCTTAACTTATTGGCTTTATTTCACATGGCTGATTGCAAGCCATCTCTGACTCCCTTTCTATCAGGAGTCAAGATTGAGGCTGACTGTTCTTCACCATTGGTTGATGCCACTCGATATCGACAACTTGTTGGTAGTCTCATCTACTTGACTCACACTAGGCCCAACATATCATATACAGTGGGACTTGTCTCTAGATTTATACAAGAACCTCATGAGCTGCATTGGAAAGTAGCTAAGAGGATCTTGCATTACATACAGGGTTCACATAGATATGGGATTCATTATAGATTTGGCATAGAGGTTGACTTGGTTGAATATATAAATTCAGACTGGGCTGGCAATTCACAGACTTACAAGTCCACTTTTGGTTACAATTTCTCTCTAGGTTTTGGTCCTATCAGTTGGTCTAGCAAGAAGCATAATGCTATTTCTATATCATCCACAGAGGCAAAGTATAGGGGAGTTGGTAATGTAGCTATTGAGGCTATTTGGCTTCAGGGGATACTTTCTAAGTTTGGCATTCCTATTAAGTAGCCCACCATCATTTATTATGACAACTAGAGTACCATTTAGATTTGTAGGAATCTAGTGCAGCACCAACGAACCAAGCACATAGAGATTCACATGTATTTCATTTAGGAGCTTATTCATAGTCAAGTCATTGACTTGATATTTTGCCAGTCTTCAGAGCAAGATGTAGACATCTTCACCAAACCTTTCACTGAGAGCAAGTTCATTCATCTACAAGCTCTTCTTGAGGTGCAGTCCACATCTGCAATAGCATCATCTTTGGGGGGGCACTTGCCTCTTCATTTCTTTTATGTCTCTCTTTTCGGGGGGGGGAGTTTTTTCCTATAGGTTTTCTCCTTTTCTCTATCTTATGGGAGATTGCATTTGTACATGGGTACCTCATCAGGCCTAGTTGTCGGGACCCATTTTATATTTCCACACTACCCACCTAAGCTGCACTTATGGGGGGGTACTAGTGTAGGTTTTTATTTTTTCCCTATTTTTTAATTAGGGAAATTATTTTTTGTGCATACATGGAATTTCCTACATTTGTGGGATAGGCTAGCTTATGTGGAGATGTGTGTCATAGATGTGTCATAGGTTTCACAAGTAACTCCCTTAATGGGAGTTACTTCTCTATTCTTAGCACCTTATCACCACCTTTCATGGAGGAGTTACAGTCTATTCTTGGGGTGCCTTGACCACCTTTTGTGGAGGAGTTACTTACGTGCTCTCCTATATGTATTCTTCACTTTGGCCATCTCATGTTAATTAGATATTGGGGTTTCTCCTATTTGTCTTGTGTAATTTATCTTTTTGTATAATTTCAAATTGCTTTAGCATCTATGTGATGTGCACTAGCTTCATCTCGTGTGATCACGTCTCCATTGCATTCGCATTATCCAGATTCTAGCAACAACTCCAATATATTACAATTTTTAGGTTTCTTTTAAAAATAGACTAGAGGTAACTTCTTCTCCTATGTGGGTATATTACTCTTAAATTTTCATCTTATTTATACATAGTAATAGGTTATTACCGAAAAGGTTGCCTTAAGTTGATAAGATTTGTATTCATAATGCTCTTATCTAAATTCATATTTAATAACATTTTAATACAGTATAATATGATTATACTATCTCAGATATAATGAGAATCATAATTATTAATCTATTATCCTTTTTTTTCATTCCCTAATATGAAATTCATCTTTACAGAAAATATTAAATTTTATTTTCTTTTTATCAAGTGCCCCTTTATTTTTATAACTTTATTCCAACTTATTATTATTATTATTATTATTATTATTATTATTATTATTATTATTATTATTATTATTATTATTATTATTATTATTATTATTATTATTATTATTATCACACATTACTCCTTATAAATTGGTTTAAAGTTATCAGAGATTACAAATCCTTATGACCAATAAAAATAAAGTTAAAAATTGGCCAAAATATTACATTTAGGAAAGAACGTATATGCATTTTATTTTTCCACATAAAGGGATGACTTCGTAAAGGCAAAGCCATGGTGCAATGGTAACATAAAAAGGGATTGAAGTTAATATGTATTAATCCCAAAATAAGTGGGTCACTAGAAATATAAGGCATGCATTAATACCAAATGCCATACCTATTATAGCCAATACAAAACAACAAAAACAAAGATAAATAAATATGTTAGCACACAAGTATGTTGGAGAACTAGGGCACCAAGTTTGAAAATGCTTTGGGTGGACATTTGTCTTTAATCAATATAATAGGTATTAGATTCTGAAATTTCATGTTTTTTTTAATAGTTGTCAAAACATGGTGACTCCTAGTAGATTTGCACCCATTGAAATAGTTTGCCCAGGTTAAAATAAATAATAGTTATCTTACCTATATCCATAGCTCAAGAATTTATTCCAAGGCATCGCTCTATGATAGGTAAGATTTATTCTTCAAATTTATTATTTGTTGGTTTGAATCTACTAAATTTTTCCAATTGAAAAAAGGTGTTGTACTATATTATTGATCTTGGGATTGGCTTCTTCCTAAATTTTGAACTCTTATTTGTTAATGAATGAGTGATCTTGTAGGTTAATACATAGATAAAAGTTATCATAAATTATTAAAATCTTCAAATCCATAAGGGGATAGATTAGGTCTAAACATTGACTCTAAATGATAGAGCAACACATTTGAAGATAACAAAAGAGCAGTTCCATGAGAGGTCAACTATATAAGGAAAATAAGCTTTATTTGAAAATATATATATTTGGATTACAAGATTTGGTTTCCTAAAAGAATAGATAAAGGCCACTAGAAACATGTTTAATATTGGTCTCAAAATATACTAAGCCAAGAAATATATCAACAAACTATAGTTTCTTCTTGAGGGAAAATCAAACACTCCACCCCTCAGACATATTAAAATCTATGTCCCAAAGTTAGTTTATGAAATAATAATTATTTTTTAACCAACAGAAAAATCCCAAAGGTAAACCTAATGCCTAGATTCATTATATGCAATAATATGTTGGACATACATAGATTAACACTAGTCATTGAGGAAAAATAAGATTAAAACTACTTGCCTTCAAGGAAAACAATTGCCAGCAACCTCTATGTCTTCTCCAGAGTGTCCTCTCTCCTTTTCCATGCTTTCCTCCTTTCCTCTATTAACCCCATCCTCTTTTCCTTGCGTATTTGACATTACCTAGGCCAATAAATAGATTTAATCATTTTAGTTTTTCCACCTAACTTCACTATTTACATCATCTATTTAACTATTTCCCCATGTGGTGTAATGGGTGGGGGGGTGATTGCAGTAGGATAAAATATTCATTTTATTCAATGTTGAATTTAATACCAACTTAATTTTTTTCCTCCAAGGGTGGTGTATTGGTTGAAAGTTAAATATTTGATTTAAAAAAGAATTAAATGTTTAAAATCCTTTTTTTAATAATATTTTTTTATTATAATGTGGTAAAATATTTTTTAACTAAAATCATTTAATGTCTTTGTTGGTCAAATTTCACTTCCAATCTTTCATCTTATAATTTGGCCAAGTAAAATACTCAAAAAATTCCTTTGTAAGGAGTATTTCTCATTGAGCCTCAGTGAAAAAATACCAAGTGTTATTTCTTTCAAAAAAATTGGTTTTGATCTTTTACTAAACCCTGTGCATAGTAATCTTTCAGGGCTTTTGTTTTTTGACTAAGTGTTATCTTTCAAAAAGTATCAAATGCTTTCAGATAATTTGTCTGAGACAAACTTCTCGAAGTGTACTTTACAACTTTTCTGAAGGATAAGTCTCTAAGTAGTTACCCTGCACTTTTTTTTGAAAAATATCTTTTCAAAGTTGAAGGGTACTTTCCAACTTTTTTGAAAGGTACTTTTTCCTTTTGAATGGTCCAATTTATATTTTTGAAGGGTTCTTTTATAGGAAAATGGACCAAACAATTTTTTTGAAAGGTACTTTAAATTTTTTCTAAAGGGTACCTTATAGCTGAAATGGTCCTCCACAAAGTTTCCAAAGGGTATTTTTTGGGAAAGTGTCATTTCTAAATTGTCTATTTCACAAAGTCTAAAGGGCCAAAAAAAAATTTCAAAAAAAAAAAAGTGTTCAATTCTTTCAGAAAAAAGTGCCTAAAATAATTTCCCTGAAGGGTACTTTTCTTGGGGAAGTGTCCTCCACAATTTTTCCAAAGGGTAACCTCCACAATGAAGAGGATGAAACAAATGGTTGAAGGAAATCTTAGGGAAAATTATCTAAGAATAGCCATTGCTATTCAAATAAATATGATTTCCCATAAAATGTCAATTTTAAACTATGAAGAATAATAATTAATAATCAAAAGACTTGGTGAGAACATGAGAGTAGATGTGGAGGTGACAAATGGTTGAATCTTGAGCATCTAGTGTAGGCAGAGGCAACAAAATGGATAGGTTGATGAATCAATTCATTGCTTCTATGAAATTGAAAACTACAAGTGTGTGGAAGATAGCTAGTAGTTATAAATAACATTTTCTAACTATCATCGTGAGTTCCATCCCCCTCAACAGTGTTATGTGTTAGCTTATGTATTTTCAGTTTCAAATACTCTGAGATGATCTTTGATAGAAGCAGTTCCCTGTGCCACTCCTAAAGGTTTTATGCCACTTGCCACCATTCTCATGACTTGTTTTGGGTAAGTAAACCTATTTACATGACATGGATTACTCCATCCATCTCTCATGCATCTATAATTGATCTTCATATTGATTATATATGTCCTTATGCCTCTTCAACTTCTCTTCTCTACCTCTTCTTCAAAATTATATAAATGGAGATATTTTGGCTATTATAGAGACACCACATTTTTGGTATGGTGAAGCCCTACTAAAATGACATTGCACTTTAATTATGAACATTGAATACAAGACCAATTCTAAGTTTGTGAAATTTTGTCTGAGTATGTTTGTGATTTATAGTGGAGCCAAGTGATAAAATCATCCTTACTCCCTTTGTTATTCATGTTTGAACAAAGGTTCTAATGTTAACAGGTCATGTGAAGTGTGCTAAATGCACTAAACTCTCTTTCAAGTATGAAATTATATCTATGGTGTGAAATATACCCCTTAGATCAAGTATCTTGTTGATTGTCTCAAGCATGTTACCTTCACATTGAAACACTATGTTAAGATATTTCAATGCATCTAATTAGTCTTAGAAATCATTGTTACTTATTATAAGTGTGATAGTTGGTGGGTTATATTCTTGGTGGATCACCTCTCTAGCATAGTTTATATTTTATGTAAACTCTTGACTCTTTTCATGAACAAGCATTAGATTAGGTGATAGACACTTAGAGAAGAATTCATTGAGATAGCCCTTTTAAATCCTAGAGACTCATCACTATTAAAAATTCCCAAAAACTTGAGGGATGATTCAATGTTGCATTAAATTGAAGGAGATTCATATAATGTCCTAAGGTGTATAATTTGATGACAACAGTCTTCTAACAGGTCATGCATATTCTAGGCTAATTTGAAGTCCTTTAACTTTTGTAGAAAGGGTAAGTGTATTTAATTTATCTTAAAAAATTTAACATAATAAAAGAGGTTCATTAAAGAGATAAACACTATAGCTAACCCATCAATATATTCCATATGGCATGCTTGGTTCACTAAATCGACACATCATCTTTCTTGTTTTCTGATATCTTATCTATTCTAACTCTCCTCAATGATATAATCCCTCTCTACAAGGTTAGAGTATCCTGTGCCAAAAACACACACTAAAATGAGACTTATTAACATTTAATAAATTTAAACAAACAAACAAACACACACACACACACACACACACACACACACACACACACACACACACACACACACACACACACACACACACACACACATAGATATATATTTCTCTACGTGTGTGTGTGTGTGTGTGTGTGTGTGTGTGTGTGTGTGTGTGTGTGTGTGTGTGTGTGTGTGTGTGTGTGTGTGTGTGTGTGTGTGTGTGTGTGTGTGTGTGTGTGTGTGTGTGTGTGTGTGTTTTTAAGTCATTAAAGAATCCTTGCATCACTTGTAAATATGTTTGCTTGTATACACATAATTAATCATTCTAAGTCTCATAATAATATAATACATAATAATAATCATCTTTAAAATGTAGTCATTTAGTTTCACAAAGATACTAGTATTCAATAGTAAATAAAATTCAAAAGTTTATCTAACTATGTTTACATGGCACACCATGTTGAAATGCGTAAATAAATTATTACATGCATATAAAATGGGATATGACATTCCTTTAGTCTGTTTGACCCCATGTTTTCCTCTTAGGAGGAATGATATATACAATTGTTGTGGAAACAACTTTTGTGGAAGGCTTTCTATTTCCAATTAGTTTCTTATTATAGACTGTTTTGTTCTTTTGGAAGGCTTGGTTGAGATATTTGTTGTATTTTTTGTTCTTCTTGGGCCACCTACTGAGGTGCCTCATTTGATCTTAATTTCAATATTCTTAATATTATGTTATAGGTCATTTTAAAACTTGTTTTTCACCCTATCAAATAAAAAAATAAGGGAACAAAACAAGATAAGAAATTTTGGGAAAATTCATCATGAAAAGTAACAAATATTTAATTAAAAAAATTAATGTTATAGAATTACCAACATGAATGTGGGTAGATGGTTTCCATAGCCATAAGTCACTGGTGTAGATTTAATTTGAACCTAAGCAAGCTGAATTGAAAAAGTAAATAAAAACTTAATACATTTCTTAAGAATAAAAATTGAACCAAAGTAGGATGTGAAACAACGTACCCAACTTACTCACCATATGCAACAAGTGAATAATAATGCACATCAAAATTATAGGTGGGTTTTGGAGGGTAAGAATAATGGAAAAAAATGAATGTGGGTAGAAAACAAAGAGAAATTGAAACATATTTGATAAACAAAGGGAAAAGAGATGAGAGAAAAAATAAAATATGAAACTGTATAACTCAACATCAATGCCACAAATATGGTCATCGAAGCTATATTTCAATGAATTAATGAACACATAAAGTAGGATTGAAGACTTAGAAATAAAGAAATAATATGAGGAAAGCAAGGTGAAAAAGGTTATAGATTCTAATTGGAAACTTGTAAGATAGAATGAAATACTCATTGAACAAGTAAAAAATTTACAGAATAATATGAAAAAGGGTAAACAAGAGTTGACGACCATAAAATAAGCTTTAAATAATTTGAAAACATAAGATGAAAATAAACCAAAATTTACCAAAGGGAGGAATGTGCCACAAACAAAAGGGTCCCAATCCACAATTATGAATACAAAAGTAAAATAAAGACATTTAGAAGTCCAACATGAGGAGACCAAGTCTTGGGCCCAAGTAGTATGAGGGCCTAGAGAGGAATAGAGGGCGATAATAGAAAAATAATTTATAATGCAAATAAGGGAATAAAATGATAAACATGATAGCGCTGAATTTTTTTTTATTAAAGGAATGGAAGACTATGGTGAGAATGAGAATACTAAAAAATTAGAAAGAGAATTCTTAGAAAACTAGTTGTATTGGACACAACATATTCATCAAATAAATATAGTGGAAAAGTTTATAGGAAGAAATGATAGACATGTAAAAGTTATCATGAAAAACATGGAAGACAAAAACAAGATATTAAGGAATTGAAGGTCTCTTAGAGGGACATATATGTACCTAAATGAAAATTTAACCCATAAAAAATAATAAGAAAGAATGGGAGAAAGTGAAAGTATCAAGAGATGTATGAAAATAAACATGGTTACATAATGGAAGAGACCAAATCAATGATCGAGCTACACAAGAAATAAGAAAGAGCACTTGACCTTCATAAGCTAGAATTGTAAAGGTTATCCTTGGAGGCCTTGGGTTGCAGCCCACAAAAGATATAAAAGGCATAATCATTCTTATTGAAACTCATGAACATGAAGTCTGAAAAGTTCTGAATTTTGAAGGATATAAGAAAATATAAGTTTGGAATGAAAGGATGGAAAATGACAAGGAACATGGAGGTGTTACAATACTAATCAAAGAAACATGGTATGAAACTATAAAAATTAGGAAAGAGAATCCAGATAGATAGTACATATGGTTGAAAATAATAGAAAACTAGTTAATAATTAGGCTTTTTTGCTTGAATTTTTTCACTAAGAGACTCAAAAACATATATGAAGAGTAAGTTAGACTATGAAGAACCTTATGTGCTGCTCAAAAGTTACATTTCAATATTCAACACTTTATGATACATATTGATAATAGGTGACTTCAATGTGTGAAAAATAAACAACCAAGCTCTTAATTTGAGAAATGAAAGGGGAGTGATAAATAATCCATTATTGTTATCATGAGAAAAGGACCATTGTCGGGAAAGGAAATAACAAGATATAAAGGGGGAGTTACTTAGTATGGAGCAAATATATTAGGAATATGTAGTATGTATGACAAGGTTATTCGTAATGGAAAGAGAACATGAATGAATTCAGGGAACATTACTTTTAAAAATTAGAAAATGGTCAAATCTTGATAGACTATGCTATTTATTCATAGAGATTTATCCCAAGATTGATGAAGCTTGAATTTGGGGACTACCCTATTGAGATAACATTAGATCATGTAGAATTTCAACAACATATAAATACAAAGAATATGTGATGTCTTATTAACCACATAGATAGCCTAATATATAGGCAAGAAATAATTTCCTATAAAAAATTAGGTTCTTAAAATGGTAAGTAAAAATAGACTTACCTAAGAAACACATTTTAAAAATGGTTAAATAAACCATAACAAGAAGATATCAAGATTTTAATTAAGTTAAAATAATTATTCAAATGTCCTCCATAAATGATTAAACCTGAAACAACTCCAAACTTATTACAAAATTTTACAATTTTTTCTTTACAAAATGTTTAGTCATTATATTAGTTGGTTGTTCAGAGTTAGGACAATAATAATGACATATATCTTCATTACAAACCAATTTTAGATATAGTGATGGTGAACTTTGATGTGTTTTATATTAACATGAACTATTAAATTATTCACCATCTTTAAAAAAACTCTAGTTTTCAGAGTAGATAGGTGTAGGTACAAATGATTCAAGTTGAAGATCCTCTAATACTGACTAAATCCACATAAACTCTCTACCTGTACTAATAATTACTTTATACTCTGCTTCATTAGAAGATACAACTATTATATTTTGAATCTTACTCTACTATTGAAATCCTCCTAAACCAAGATTGAATATATAACCTATTTTATACATTCTCGAATCAACCGATTATGTGCAATCTGAATCAATATATCCTATTAGTGAAAAGTCAACATATTTTTTATACACAATGCCAAAGTCAAGAGTACATTTGGCATATCTAAGAACATTCTTTTGCCTTGCCAATGTTCTTCTTGTCATTTAACAGTGAAGTGAGATTGATAACTTACCATAAAATATAAAATTTTCCTAGTTGTAGTCAGATAAATAAAACTACATACTAATTACCAATAAAGTATTTCATTGAGTAATGGTAAATAAGTGCTAGTTGAGATTTTTGTCCTAAATTCCATATGTGTATCTATTTGAATACAATCATTCATTCTAAATTTCTCTCACAAAGATTGGGTATATTTTATTTGAATTATAAAGTTAAAGTGCCCATAAATTTAATACTACAAAAACTCCAGACCTCGACAATTTTGAAGCATACATAGATCAGTGATTTGAAATATATAAAAGATGCCAACTTTCACCTATTTATTTAAATCATTGTTGCTTCAAGTGATGGCAAGATATTTAACATATACAACTATAATTACTATGTCATACCCAATTTTTTTAACATTGAGAGTAGATTCTACATCACACCTTTTAAATAGACTCTCTAAGATATTTGTCTATTTTGAAGTACTAGGCTCAAGAAGAATAGTTAAGTCGACACAAGGACTTCACTTACCAATAAATAAGATGTCATTTACTAGGAATCTAAAATCCCTATGATTTTACAATATACATTTCCACCCCTAAGTCTCCATTCAAAAAAGCATTTTTCACATCAATTTGAAATACCTACCAACCCAAATGAGTAGCAATAGATATAACCATTCTAAATATTATTATTTTAGTCTTAGAAGAAAATGTTTCTTCATAATCTACTCTTTGTACATACCCTTTTACAATAAGATGAGCTTTATATTTGCCTAAAGAACGATTTGATTTACATTTTGCCTTATAAATCCATTTACAACCAATGGATTTATTACCTTGGAGTTTATTAGAGAAAATCCAAGTACCATTATTTATGAGTCCATCATACTCCATTTTCATGTTATATTCTCATTCTATCTTCCCTTTAACATCTGCATAAGTATTGAGCTAAAAAACTTGTGAAGCATTGGTATTGAGAGCAAAATTTACCTGCTTAGGATTGTTTACCACTTATTTCCCTAATCTTATCGATCTAACTTCCAAAGAAACTAGAAAATTCTCTTGCCAAATATCTTACATTATGATATATTACCATTTTGTTCGTTTGTGCTGACTTGTAGAACCACATGTTGTGTCACTAGGACCTTCTATGGAACTAGATTATTTTGGTGTTTGCCTTTTTAAGTCATGTGACATTTTAGTACTAGAACTCGATTCACATTTATGAGTAAGAATTTAAAAATTATTAATATCTATAGGTTTATTGTCTTTTGATAAATATATAATTTTCTCCTGTATTATAATATCTCTAAGTACACTTGATTTGAAGAGATATCTAGTAACCTATATGCTTTGGAATTCTCATTGTAGCAAACAAACATGTTCTTTTTTCTTTCTACATCTAAACTATTTCTTTTCATTTTAGGAATTAATCAAAAATCAATACAACTAAAAATGCAAAAATCACTTACATGAGGTTTTCTTCATGACCATGCTTTTTAGGGATTAATATCATACATAGATTTACAAGGATTCTTATTTAAGATAAACACTGAAATGTTGATAGTTTATACCTAGTACTAACAAGGTGCATTCATGATTTTCACCATACTCCATGCCATCTCCATAATAGTCTTGTTCCTCCTTTCCACTACTCTACTCAACTATTAGTGTAATGAGTAATATACTGGACGTGTATACCTTCCTTTGTGAAGTTTGCATTGAACTACTTTTAGATAAATTCTCCACCATTGTATGACCTAAAGGTCTTGACCCTTTTACCTGTATGATTCTCAATTAATGTTTTTTAGTCAAAAACATTAGAAAAACACTTAGATTTATTCTTAATAAAGTATACCCACATTTTTTGAGATAAATCATCAACTATCAACAAGAAATAAAAGGCATCAACTACAATGTTAGTTTTCATAGGACCATAAATATCTACATGTACCAAATCTAACACACATTATACCCTCCATGATTTACAAGTAGGAAATGGTTACCTGACATGTCTACTAAATTGAAAAACCTTCACAAATATTTTGATTTTCCTTAATAGATAGGGTTCCATGCATGATTTTGTTTTTACTCAAAATTTTTTAAACACTGATAACTCAAATAACCACACCTATCATGCTAGAGAGTGACAAACTACTCAATTTTTGCTAAATCAAATATTTATATTGATTTAGGAACTACAAGTTTATACAGGCCCCTTTCCCTTATACAAACAATAATAAGCTTATCATTGAGTGTAGTAACACTACATTTGTTTCCCTTAAACTTAACAACAAATTATTTATTTTTGGTAATTTCACCGATGGAAAAAACATTTTTATTCTTATCTAATATTAGTAAATATATATTTGTACTCATTTTTAAAAATTATTTGTGCATTCCCACAACCCTTAATTTCATGTGTTCATCCATAACCTAAGGAAAAAAATTCATTGCTACTATTATCCTCCTTAAAGTGTAAACACCAATCACACTAACACATGTGATGTCTTGAAGTTTCTGAGTCAAAGTACCAATTTCATGACTCACATGATTGTTCTTATGTTTCTGGAAAGGCAAATTCAATATATCGCTTTTTATTCTTATTCAATATTATCATGTATATATTTCTTATTTGAATCAGTCATATCATATTTTTTCTTTCTATAATCTTTCTTAAAATGATCTTTTTGCTTACAAAAAAAACACTTCCATTTATTTTTCTTAGAATCAATTCCATTCTTATTTAAAGAATCTCCATTTACTAAACATTTACCCTTGCCTTTTGTTTTTGACACAAAATCACTTTCTATAGTTGTAAAGTTTGAATCTATGGACTGTTCATGCTGTCATTCCTATTGTATAAGAAGTGCAGATAAATGTTCAAAGTCCAATGTACGTGTTTCTATAATAATGTGTAATAATTCTAAAAATAATAATAAAAAGATAATAAATTCTACATAACTAGAGAAAAGAGGTCTTATTCATCTATAGGATTTCCCAATGCCTTCAGCTTATCACATATATCCTTTAACTATAACAAATATTCAGAAATAGAACACCTTCTTTAATCATATTGGAAAATAAAAGATTTTTTAAATACAAAATTGTACAAGCTTCAAAACACTGATATTTTTTCTTAAGGTTTTTTCACACTTCTATTACATTATCAGTATTTTTAACTTTTGTAATTAAATTGTCTACTACATATACTTTCAATAACATAAGGGCCTCACGATGACATTTATTATAGTCATATAGTTATTCAACTTGTCTAAATTATTTACCAAGGACAATCTAGTCAATCTCTAATACTTACTTATTATAAATATCCTATAAATCTACATGATGATGTTTTTCCCATCCAATTTATGAGAACCTAGAAAAATAATATATCATAAACTAGTCATTTATACCTAGTTTTTCATGAAAATAAACAAATTGCAAAAATTATAATGGTGGTTATAGAAATCATTTTTAGACACTCAATTTAACTTAAAATTAGACCAATTTATGATTTTTTGTCAAAAAATTGTTTATAGTTTGTGATATTTTAAAGTTTTTATGTTTTACCAAATTGCTTAAAAAAGACAATAATAATTAATTATAGAGTTGTATAGATCTATTTACAAAAATTATTCTTCTATGTTTTCAAGGACATAAACTTAGACAAAGTGGTAAATTTTAAAGTATTTTGGCTTTACGGTTTGCTCTAAATACAAATAATTGTGATTCTCCAAGTAAGTTTTTAGGCAAAATCAATTTGTCTCAAGTTTGTTATATTTTTTTAAATGATTTTCCTAATTTTAATTAAACTCAAATGCAATTTAAATTTTGATTGGATGTTTTAATACTCATCATAAAACTTTCATAATAAAAATAAACTAATGAGCATGAAATGGTTCACCTTATGTAGTCCTAAATCCTCCTCCTTCCTTCGTGGTTGTCCAAATAGACCAAAAATGAGAGGATTATTTCTATCTAACCAAAAAATAATGTTTTATAGAGATGTTGAGTTGTTTATGGAGTTGAAAAAATAAATTTTTACTGGTATGACATCCAAAAAGTGGTTTCCTCTTATAACAACATTCAAAACCTCCACTGGAAAGTCCTTTTTCAACTGGCATGTTGATGTCATGGTAATTGGTCCACTTACTCATTTGTTTCAATAATTTTTAAATCAAATTGAAAAATGTATCTCTACCTAATGTTGATTACCTCTTAACTATCTCAAAATGCTTTTCTGTATTGGTCTTAATAATCTAATAACCTTACACTTGGTATTATCTCTTGACTTCTTAGAAAACAAGACTCTTGAACATCTGTATTTAGATCAAAAGACACTTTCAATGACTCAAAATAGAATGTTCACTTGAACAACTATGATCTTCCTCAAAATCCCTTATTCAACCCCTATGTAATCATATTCACACTCTCATTGACCTTAACAAGGTATTCATTATCAATATTATAATATACTTTTGATGAAGACCATTTTTGTCAACTCTTAACCAAATTCAAAATTATCAGTTCTTAAAAATTTTAGTATACTTGAGATAATGAATAAGTTCAACTTAAGAATCTAGACTTATTCTTTATATACCTATTAGTCCTAATTATATTTCTTAAGGGCCTATAATAAAACACAAGATTAAAGCCTTAAATTCTCTTTTGTAAATATCTAAAAGGATGAATGTGTGTGTGTGTGTGTGTGTGTGTGTGTGTGTGTGTGTGTGTGTGTGTGTGTGTAATTACAATAGTCATAAACAAAATATTTTATACATGAGTTCCATGGTCATTTTATTTCTCAAGGATTGCTTTGAAACAAGGACAATCTAAAATGATATAATACAATATTAGTATACCAATATAATCTTTTATACAAGTTTTAAATAGTAAAAAGAGATGAAATATGAAGAGCAAGAGAAAACAGTGATCCTTAGCAAAGAGGAAGAAAATATAGTAAAAAGAGATAAAGCAAAAGAGGTCAAGGTAGAATAAGGAAAGGAGGAGAACATTCAAACTCCTCATAAAAATATGATGAAAAAAGGAAGACCAACTGATAAGCCTCATTGAAGGATTGAATAAGAAAGAGTATTTGAAGGAAGAAGTGTCTATAGAAATGACACAAGATTTGAAATATAATGACTTGTTTATTCATGTGAATGTAGAATAGTTAGAGTCTAAAATAGAAGGATTAGAGCATGCCTCAAAAAAGGAAGTAGTGGAGTATGATGAAGAGACACCGGAGTTAGTGCTTTAAAGGATATAAATTGAATAATAAAAAGAGGATAAAATAATCAATAAATTAGATTTCAAGTTTAAAGGACAAGTGTGGTTACAAGATACACTTGATGAGACCTAAAGTTATCCATATTTTATATCTAATGCTTTGTTATGTTGTGTATGTGTAAGTTCATTAGTTGAGGAGATTAAAATCACTGAGAAAGAAGCTATTGAAAGAGATAAGATAAATATTAGAGAAAACATACTCATCTTAGAGGATAAATCCATAAATAATAAGATGAAATAAAAATTCAATTAATAATAGAAGAGTACGACAAAGGAAAGAATAAGTGTGTGGTTACAATACAACTAGAAGAAAAGGAAAAAGAAATCAAAGCTTCATTTTAGAGGAAACTCAAATTTTCTTATCTAGGTAGTATGATGTAGGACCAATAGCTTGAGAGGTATATGTTTGTAAATTTTAGTCACATTTAGGTCTTTTTAGATGTTTAAAATCTTGTTGGACCATTTATAAGGTTTTGTATAATGTAGATTCAAATTCTGACTTGTTCTACAATTTCCCACTAAAATAAAAGTTTAAAAATCTGAATGATTTGTAATATTTTAGGGTTAATTTATTATTTTCAAAGTTATTGTAAAATAATGAATGATGTAAGTGTATCCTTAAGGTTCAAACTATCAATAGTTTATTCTGACCTCTTAGGCTTGTATCTTAATCTATCTAGGCCTATTTGGTGTTTTTGGAGATTATTAATAGGGGTCAATATTTTTCATGACTAAATGTCCTTAAACATTCATATACAAGTGACAAAATAATGATCAAACAAATATAAGACTCTGATTAGCCTTAACATTCAATTAAAATTGAAATTTCTCTCTATAGCCCTATTCTAGGCCTCTTGAGAGGTATGTAGAAAACTCAATCTTAAATGAATTGCC
Organism: Torreya grandis; assembly: GCA_037957365.1. Taxonomy (NCBI): domain Eukaryota; kingdom Viridiplantae; phylum Streptophyta; class Pinopsida; order Cupressales; family Taxaceae; genus Torreya; species Torreya grandis. Next base: position 1,985,518 of record JARHVA010003313.1, on the reverse strand, counting down.
TCCAATTTAATTTCAAGATGTTAAAACACATGAATCATATGGAAATTATATTATAACATTTTTAAATGTTTTTAGATGATATGAGTTAGACAATCTCAAGAAAACACTATTTCAGTGCTCTTAAATCCTGACTTAAGGTCTATTTTTAGGTTTATCATAGCATAATCCTCTATATATTTTTTGATAGGGGTTTTCAAAATTTAAAATAACTTTCAACATAGTCCTAGTGATAAATTTTAAAAATATTTGAGTAGATAGATCTCAATAAAATACAAATTTAGTCTCTTAAGCCTTGCACTAGGGTTTTATAGTCTATGAAATACCCAAGAGCACTTAATGATGATAATTTAAGATATAAAGAATTTAAATGATTTGTTACACTTGTATTATAACCTAAAATAGGTCCTTATAACCTTAAAATTTATCTACATGTTTTATGTTCACAAAAAGTACATGAAATATTACTATTTTGTTAGATTGTGTTCACAAAACCCATGTTTATAAACCCTATAAACCGAGACTTAGATTTAAAACATATAATAAGATTTAAAAAAAATAGTATATGTAATTTCATATTCAAGTGTGTCTTAATAAAAAATTAAAAACACAACACAACTATTTTATTCATATGATTTTCACAACTTGATCTTTAGACTTGCAACTTTCTTTAACAACTACACTAGAATCTAGGATTATACACATTTTTTTCCAAACTAAGCTCTTCTCTCTCAAACATTGAATTATTTACTTCCTTAAATTATGTTTCTAAGTCTATAATTTGATAAATGAAATATAAACTTGTTGTCATATTGGAAATATCTCTCAACATTTCACAACTATCTTATAAGATGTCATATTTGATCTTCTTCATATGTTGAACATAATTATATTGGACTTAAAATAGGTTAATATTGATTTTATATTCAAGGGAAATTTATACCATGTATTTATACCATAAGGTCTGATTACAAAAAATTTTGGACCTTTACAAAATTTTAAGACTCTTAAAACTCTCATTACAAATTCATATTTTTTAAATTTCCAATTTAGTAGGAAAACTTGAAAAGACCACTCAGTGACCTAGAAATAACAACCGAATCTAGGAAGAGGCTTATTATTGATTCAAAATTACCTCTAAGACCTCATAAGATTATAAACTAACACAATTGAAAAATTATTTACAATGCACCTACATCAATGGCCTTGCTTATAAGGATCCTTGAGGGTATAAATATATGTAATAAATGTTTTTTGCTTTATCAATTCACCTTAAACCTATAAAAATCCCCACTTAAGAGATATTTAACTCAAGAAATAATCTCAATTTAGCATTTTGGATAAGTTACCTTGTTGACTACTTTCTTAGGTATCCTTTAAGCATATCTCAATACCTTCAATCACTTATATAGATTGCCCTTATTTTTTGAGAGACACTTGTGTGTGTATAATTTTATTTTTATAAGTTATTTGTATTCATTTTACATGGGTAACTCATTATGATTAACTTTTAATTTCTATTTTAGATGATTATAAACCTCATTTCTTGTTTATAATCCCCTAAGTTTTAATTAAGGAGATGGTGTTGGTGAAATATATTATATGCATCTAATATAATTTAAATTAGGAGAATTTTCTACACTAAGGTTAGATAATGCAAAATATCATAGGATTGGAATAGAGATAAGTAATAGGCTTTATTCTAGCAAATAAAGTATCTCATTTTAATAGGTTAATTAGAATTTTCTAAAATTTATCCAATGAGAAAAGGGGAATAAGATATTTGTTTGGATACAAATACCCTTTCCATCGATGTATTTTTTTAATTAGATCAATAATATAGATCCATGATGAATATCCATGAGTGAAATATTATTTTTTGGTTTTCATTATTTTGAGGAGTGTTACGAGATGATTTATGTTTAAGAGTTGATCTTTGGTGAGATTATCTTTAACATTTATTCTCTAATTTATAGAAGAAACACATGCAAATATAAAATAAAAACAAATAGAGTCAAATTTAGTAAACTATTGGCTACCAAGGACCCATAAAGATACAATAATAATAAATGGTGGTATATTATGTTCCTTGTATATTTTAATCAACCTTAATTTACTAAAATGCAAGTGATCGGGCCTTATTGAGTCAAATTTAATAAAAAAATGGCATGTTAACACCCAAAAATGACTATTGTTATAAATTATATGGTCATAGCTAAATATTGGAATTTAATTACTTGATTTCAAATGTTAAGGGCTCTCTTAAGTCATTTTTAACTACCAATGATAGAAAACACATAAAATAACAAATGATAGTCAATTGTGTTCACATAGCCAACACTTAATCTATAAAATAAGTGGATATTCCATACTATGCTTCACCAACATGGATATTATAAGCTTAAGTCAACAAGTGATTTATTAATAGTATTATCTAATAGTTAAGGGAAAAAACATGATAACTATAATACTTCCAACTTTATCGTAGTATCAAAGTGCATTTCTAAGCTAATGAGATAAAGGATTATATCAACCTAGGAAACATAATAAATATTGGATACTTATGATAACACAAGATGACTTACCTGAAAAAAATGCATGTCTTACACATAAATGACTATTGACTTGTAAAGGTAGCTAGTTGGTATTTATACAAAAACATTAGAATATGCTTGATATAGCATATAAAAGAGTTGAATTATGATAAGAGAATTTAAATAAGAGGTTATAAAGCATAATAATATTTATCATAGCTTAGTGAAGAGTGTAAATATGGTAAAGAGTAAGGAATTATAGAATAGAGGTAACTAAAGAAACTATAATGATTACCTATATTATATTTATTTAAATAAAGATAAGTTAGAGTAAGAAACATTGTATGCTAATTACTATGAAGTATTACAAATTGCTTTAAAAATATAAGGGTTTTGGAATCCAACCAATAGTTCAAAAAGTATGACCTAAACCGGCCCCATAGAAGGTAAACCTTCTTCTACCCTGAAAAGAGAGTGTCATGGCTTAAAAAATAAACCAACGTGTCCCATAAACCAAATAATACCTTGAAATATCTAGTGCATGTACTCTTCATGAGCAAATATCACAAGGAAATATCCATTAGGGTAAATAAATATTTAATATTCTCCTTAAGTCATCCAAGATTTTAAATCCCATATTCTAAAGTGTTTTAAGTTAAGCCTAAAGCCCAAAAATTGAAAGATAAGAGCACACCTTTCAAGATTATTAATACTATTTTGAATTTCATCATGCCAGATATTAACCATCAAAGAATCATCTACCTACTTCATGTATCCTATTTCAGTCTTCTGAGGATCTATATTTGGCATGTGTTAGGGCTATTGAATAAAACATTTTCCTCTATTGGTTACTATAGAAGACCAAGGTATTGATAAAACTATGTTAAAATTCAGACTCCTAGGTTTTTGATCCATAGTTTGCATTGAAACCAACTCAATTTAGACTATTAGGGTTTCCTCCATTAGCATAATATAACTTACTTTTCAACTAGCAAAGCATGATTTTCATCCCTCATATCATTTGATGTGTTTGATATTGATTCCATGTTCTTTTAAAGGAAGAAGCAACAACGTGTAAGCCAAAAAAAAAAAAGTGACAAAATGGACTCGACACTAAAGCATGTAACACTATATGGATACTTATTTTGCTTAAATCCCCTCCTTTTGTACACTACAGACACCTCCACATATGAAACATCTCAAGAACCATTCATTATTTTTTTGTAAGAACTACATTAAAAGATTTCACTATCATACTAATGCTAAGACATGACTTATTTCAAGGAAGAAAATATGGAAAACTAGATAGTGACAGATTTCAAGATATGCAAATATGTAAATGGTAGAATGAAATGTTGGAAAAATCTAATGAAAGTTGAGGTTTCTACCAAAATAAGTATGATTATGTCATCTACATGCTTGTCAAGTCAAGAAGTTTGCGTACAAGTTAAATGATTTTGAATTGACATTTGTTCAAAAAATTTAATATATGGAATTGGTTCATGTAACTAACCATCTATTGAATCTATTAACAATTAAATGTGTAGAATCTTATCTCTATGGGAGAATTTAAAAAAAGACATTCAAATTGGACGAGTTAGCTGAAGATAATAACCCTACATTTGGGACTCAAAAATATTATCTGAGTCATTTTTAGGTAAAGATAATCCATTCTTTGGTATAAAAGTTATCCATTATCTTGCATCCCCTAGACTAGACCTCATGAAGGGCATTTAGTGACATACAAATGTAGGGGCATATACTACTTTTTTAAGGGGATGAGGTACTTGGTCTATAGGTTCTCAACAATGGTGATTGGATTGATGTACAACCCATTTCTCATTCAATAGTCATGGACATTGGAGATAAATTGGATGTGATAAGTGAGGGAGAATACCAAAGTGTGTGGCATCATATTCTACCCATTGAAGATGGAAATATTTTATCTATGGCATCATTTTACAATCCATCCAAAAAAACTTGTGACGTGTTATCAACCTCCTTCAACTTTCCACTCTTTTTTCAACCTCTTTCAACTTATCTACCTTTCTTTCAAGTGTCGACTACTTTATGTCATAAAGCATCTTCAAGGAATTTAGTTTGGTGTTATTAGATGGTAATTAGTTTCTAATAAAGAATTCAATTTAATTAATTAATTAATTTATATAGTTCAACATAATATAGGTGCGTCGATAATTATATCTTTAATTGTATTTTACATAGATTTATCTAAGATAGGTATGCTAGTTAAGATATATGTAATATATATCTAAGAGTTTATTTATTAAGAATACCAACTATTTTGTTACATTGATACATATTTCTAACAATAAAATATTAAAATGTTTTACTATTAAATTGAAAAATCTTATATCAATTAAAAGGTTTAGTTTGTATCACTATATAAATTTAATATATCATAATTTTTTATAATAATTATGATAATGGCATAATGTAAGTGGCCCTCTATATTACTTAAGTGAAAGAATAATAAAAATACCAAAAAATGAAATATATAAAACCTAAAATATTTTTCTTCAAAACTTAGGATTATTATAATATATTAAAGTTAAATTATTTCATAATTTAAAGATTTTATTAACATAATTCACAATTTCTTCTCATCACTTTTATATGTGAGGTGCAAAACTTCTTTATCTTTTTTTGAAAGATGATGTATTTTTACTAATATTTATCTAAATATTTTACTTATACAATGTTTACTGTTTTAAAAGTAAATATATTCATATCTATACAATTTTTTTTATATAAACTAATAACCTCTATGATATTGAATTAAATTGCAAATCATCAATTTATAATATTGATAGTTCAACGATCAATGTCGAATAAATAAGTAAAACTAAAAAAATATAATTTTATTGTTATGTCGACATCATTTATAAAGCAACTATTATTTTTTTAATATAAAAAAATTAAAATAATAAAATAAAATAAAAATAAAAGCTGATATTAAACCTTTGCATAAGCAAACCAATATTAAACTATTTTAACTTCCATAGAAAACCAAAAACTATATCAAACTTGATTTTTATTTAGATGATTTATATTAAGTTTATGTTTTTTTCTTTGTACTTTCATAACTTAGGTTGTATATTTTATTTATTTAACATAAAATTAATCCATTTACAATTGTCATTGGCATTTTAAAATACCATATTGATTTTTTTTGGGGTAGGATGTTCATGCACGATGAAGACTTCCAAGACCTTTTGTTGTTCTAGTATCCGGGAGAATTCTTAACATAGTTTCGTTGATAACTAAAAGAAGAAATTGAAATGTAATTCATATTTTTAATATCATTGGCTGTAATTTATGTGGGGCGCATTTCCATATGCTCTACATAATATAATAAATTAATTTGGATTTGATAATGTAATAAGATTATGTGTGTGTGGAGTAGATTTTAATTTGTATTATAATTTATTTATAAAATTATATTTCAAGAAAAAATTAATATGATAAAATAAAAAGTTAATGTCTGCTAAATTTAATGTTAAAATTAAAAATGAGTATACTCATTCTATTAAAATATACCACCGTTACCTAAATGTTATTGTAAAATGTTTCTCAACACACACAAAAAATAAAAATAAAATTATAATAAAAATATTATCATAATTTAATAATTTATAATATTATTATATTAAACATATTTAAATAACCTATTAATCATATATCTTATAATATAATTAATATATTATTATTATTATTATTACTATTACTGTATATACATTATTAAATCTATATTATAATTATTTTATAAATATTATATTATATTGTGAAGAATAAATTACAAATTATTTTCTTAAAATTATTTATATATATAAACATATATATAGATAATATTATATATAAGTAGTAGTAATTTATATATTTTAATAATATTTATAGTTATAAATATATAAATATTTATATTATATTTATAATTACTATACATAAATATATATTTTAAATATTTCATGTTTTGAACATATATATATTATTGATTGGAGTGATGTATTGGATGTGGAGCACTATTGTTATCAAATTAACACTCATGATGTTTTCATTTATCTTTGTTAATAGAAAATTATCAATATAAAATGTCGATATGCTCCAAGCTACAAACCCTTTTATAATGGGTTCGTGCCATGTAAATCAACTCACTTCTTTAAACCTAGGTTTAATTGTCATTTCCTCTCACCATTAAAGCTCATCTTGAAATATTTCACTACTTTGTCATTGTTCATTTTCACTTTGATACATAACTTATCCTCCCTAAACAACTCATTAATATATGAAAGAACATACAACCTCATTATTCACCATCATGACTTTCATTAAAAAAATCAAATTATTGTTGCATAAAACTTTATTCACAAAAAATAATAATAAATAAACATTCATATGTTTCAAGTGAAATATGACTACTAATTTATACTCTTTTATTTTTACAAAATCCTTTCCAACATAGCTAAAACCTTTAGAATAATTGTTGCTTGAAAATTTATTTAAATCATTAGACTATTTACAATAATAGAAATATTAAAAATGAATTATATAAAATAATAGAAATATTAAAAATAAATTATATAAAATTTACAATATTTTTAAAATATGAAATATATAAAGTTTAAAATATTTTTCTCAAAATTTAATATTATTATAATATACATTTCACTTTAAAAATAGATTGATTAAATTTAGGAAAGAAATTTTGAGAAAATATATAAAGTCTAAAATATTCTTTCTCAAAACTTAAGATTATTATAATATATATCTTCACTTAGAAAATAGATTGATTATGTTTAGGAATTTCTTTTTGACAAATGAACACTGCTAGGGTTTTTCATGTTCAACTTGCCTTCCATTGTGTGCTTTCTTCTCTTCATTGTATACTACTTTTGTGGGGCTTTCTAGGGGCCCTACACATTAATTGTGCTTGGTATTCCACCTTGTGGGCAAGCTAACCTTATATAATAGTTTACACACTCTCAACTACAACCATTGTTGTAAGATATGAGAGAAATCATTCCCAAGGGAGCTCAAAAGTTTGTCTCAAAGGTCTTCATTGAGGTACTCCCTCTGCCCTTCCTTCTCAGCCAATGGTATGTCTTGTTGGTGATGGTATTGAACAAGCATGCAAATGTTATGAATTTTTTTTCCTTATTGCTTGCTTTATTGGTTGAGTCACCTTGAAAGAGTCTCTCTAGAATTGGGTTTTCCACTACTGAGAGCCATTACGCATCCATGTGGTTGGAGTTAGACACCTTACTAAAGGTGTTTCCCTACTTACCTTTAAAGAGTCGTCTGAAACCCAAGCCATCTTTGACAAATAATGATGTTAGTTTCTTGAAACCATACTCATGATTTTTTTCAATTTAACCTATAATTTCAAGGTCACATACTAAGCCTCCCTTTGATTCCCTATATGGGTTGAACTTCTTTACTTGTTGGTGAACCTATGGGCCTTTGTAAATCAAGTTTTCTTGCCCATTAAGCACATTATTTTCCATGAGATACCAAATTGGCTCCCTTCCCAACACATCAAATGAGTTTGCATTTTGGTAGACCTTTATAAAAACCTAAAATAATATATTAATATCTAGATATGCGATGTTTGTTGATCACATAAAGTTATGTACTTCAACTTGCTAACACTTGATCTCATTGTCAGGCATTTGACCACTGTATCAAATATTTCCCCCTTATGGGATGCTTGAAGCCTTCCTTTGCCCCTATGTAACTTGTAAAGCCAAAGGTGGCAGATATCAGGGATGGATAGACCACAATCTAGTACAAGAAACCTTAGCCATGGTTGAAACACTCCTATCCTACTACCTCCTCTCCAATATTCAAGTCTTCTTAGGAGATACCAAATTTACCTCCCCTTTATTGTTTTGGTCCCCCAGGTCCAAAAGACCATAATTTTAAATAGTTTCCAAGATTCTTTGGTCTTTGTCACTGGGATATCCTTAATTAGTGGCCCATTTTCAAAGTGGTTGTGAAACCCATCCTGCAATGGTAGAGACTCTCCCTTAGATGACAATGGAGCTAAACAGCACTCTATTATGTTGAGACGTCTTTCTATCACAAACTAGTGCAATAGTTTTGTTGTGTTAGTGGATTTTTAGGATGGATAGGGGGAATTATACATGGATGATGTATCATAACAAATTTTTTATCATATAATGTTTAAGGTATTATAAATTCCTCTATAAAATACTATATACACACCATCTATCAATAAATAGGCTCTCTAGATTTTGTTTATATGCAAGAGTTTAAAGTTATAGGTTTTCTTCTACAGACTTTTTTGTATTGTATTTTACATGATACCACCAAGTTTTACATTCTACATGAAGATAGACTTGGAAACACCAAATATTAGTGTCACCTATATTTTTCCTCCTTCATTGTTACCACGGGGGAGGACCTATCACATCAATTTGTATGGTTGATTTTAGACAATGATAGCCATTATTTGGCATTCTCAACATTTACATTCCTAATGATAATCCTAATAGATTTGTACTTTGGCACTCCTTAGCTAAAACTTTTTCCCTAGAAAGTGGTTCATTTATGGGGATTTTAATAATATGGTTGAAAGTTCCAAAGATGAACTTGGTGCCTTGCCTATGTGGTCGTCCATTGGAGAATATCAAGCATAGTAGTATTTCAAGAATAAATGGGGTCTTATCAACCCTCTCCTCTGATAACACTCAATTAATAACATGTCTTAGTTTATGTGGTCTAACTTGCATGTTGGGGATTACCACATGATAAAAAGGATTAACCATTATATGATTTCAAATCAAAATATTTTATCTTTCTCCAACATTAATGGCCAATCTGTCACTGTGCATTCTAACTTGGTTCTCTTTGATCATTCTTCTATCTCCTATAGACTGTAGTGGATCATGGGGAAATATAAGGTTCCATGTAATCAATTTATCCTCAATACTTCTTTTATAAGCCACATAAGCACCATTTATTTTATTATCTAAATATGGAAGTTGTTCACTTTCTCTCCTTATGTTGATATCTAGATTGAGTAGTGGAATGCCACCATTCTACACACCATACTTTCCTTTGTTACTATGATAAATAAGTTACATGTGTCAGGAAACGTAGTAAGGATGATACAGTCAAGGAATTTTGAAGGGTATCATGCCTAATTGAGCACAATATTTTGGACACTACTTTATAGAATCTTGTTACCTTGATCAAACACAACATTAAGGTTGCACTAGATCAAGGTTGGTGATAAGGCTTCCAAATACTTATTCAAATACCTTAGAGAAAAATAGATGTGTGATTAGATAAATTTGATTAAGATAGTGCAAACAAGAATCACTTCCCTTCCTGACATCTCTTTTGCCTTCATGGATCACTAAAAATTAGTGTTCAAATCCCAAGTGATTACAAATAAAAGAACTTAGGCTTTGGAGGAATGCCTCGATGGTTCCTTGCAAGGTCAAAGAGGTAGACCAATGGATTTGTGACTCTTCCCTAACTTTCCAAGATCTCAAATAGGCTCTCTTGTACATAAGTAATGACAAGGCTCTAGGCCTTGATGGCTTTCCATGTGAATTTCATAAAGCAAGTTGGGAGTTTTTTGGGCTTGGCCTGCTTCAAGTTTACAAAAAATCCTTACAAAACCATTTTTTTTTTAATTAATCAAGGTATATTAAATTCATACCCAAAATAGGGGATCGAGATCTTCTTTTTAGCTAGCAACCCATTATCTTATTTAATGTCTCATATAAAATCCTCGCCAAACTTGACTAAACCCATTTCATTAGAGGGAGATATAATCTAGACAACCTTATTTTTATCTGTAAAGGAATCTAATAGGATAGAGTTTCTTGTTATAGAACAATTTTTCTTAAGCTCAACTTTGAAAAATCCTATGACAAGTTTGAGTGGTATTTAATTATGGCCATGCTACAGCCTCTAGGCTTTGGGAAATTATTCATTTTGGTATTCTAAACTTTCATTTTAGATGCCTAAGTCTGATAGCATTGACCTAGAAAACTCTATTAAGAATGGATGTCCTTTAACTCTGGTGTTATATGTTCTTTTCTTAGAAGCTTTAAGACATCTCCTTGCCTCTAGAACTGAATGTGGGTTGGTTTGTGGTATCTATTTTTCTGAATATTCTTCCCAACTCATTAATGGACACTTTACGGATGTTACTTTCCTCATGATTGAAAAATAAGAGTAGACCTTCCATCAAGCTATGAAATGCCTTGAAATTTTTTATTTTACCTCAAGGTCTAGTTCGTAGTGGAAATGTAATGCTTCAGATAAAGTATTTTTCCTATGCCCAAATGGCTTCTCCATTATAATTCAAAATTCATTACATGTGGAGAATAATTTAAATTTATTGGCATCCCTTTTGCCTTTGATGGTTCTCCATTTTAGCTTTGTAAATATGTCACCAAAAGAGTGGAGAATAAGGTTAAGTACTAGATTACAAAACCATTATCCTTATCAAGTAAGTTCCAAATTTATACCAACATTTTGGTGGCCACTAATGTATATTATTCCTCTTATTGGGCTCCCTCTAAAGTAGTTTATTGCAATTTACCCAAAGTCCTCATGGCTTTTATTTGGTCTAATTATAAATATGACAATCGATTCCATCATGTCACCTGGGATACTTGTTTCCTCCCTTGTGACAAAGGAGGCATGGGAACTATCAACCTCTACATGTATATTGAAACTTTATGTGCTAAATGGGTGGTTCACACCATTGAAGGAAAAGAGGCCTGGAAAATATTGGTAAAGAACTGTCTATCTTATGGGGCCCCTATGGTAATCCTAGTTAGAAGAATATAGGTTTCCACTCTCTTCTTATCACTGCAACCACTAGCTATTGATATGACCATGGTTACCCTTCATGGTTGGGTGACCTCAGATCCTCCTTCTATATAAACTTCTACTTAGGTGACTCTCCCTCCCAAGAATGATCATTTATGCCCTCCATCAAGTGTCACTACTTATTTTTAATATTGGTCTTTGTTATTGAATGTTGCATTTAATCTAGCTTTATTTTTTGTTTTCACTTGTATTTTGAGCTGGGTCTTTTCCTCCAACATAGAGTATGAATTGTGAATAACAACCAACAACATTATTATATAACCTTCATGTACTATTATTTTTATGCAATATATAATATTTTGAAATAATTTAATGCTAAAATATATTAATTCAACCTTTAAATTATATTAGGGTTTAATTACTTTATAATTTAAAGATTTTATTGACATAATTTAGAATCTATTCTCATCTCTTCTACATTTAGGATGCAAAACCTCCTTATCTTTTGAATGATGATTAAATTTTACTAATATTTTTCAAAATACATTAATTATATAATGTTAATCCTTTAGAAATCTAAAATATTCCTATTTATACAAATCTTTATATAAACTATCAACATGTAAGATATTAAATAAAATTTCAAATCATCAATTTATGATAGTGACAACGCAGTGATAAACATCCAATAAATAGATAAAACTCAAGAAAATATCACCTTACCATTATTTATACATCATTTAGAAGGCACACATTGCTTTTTATTATCAAGAGAATAAAATTAAATAAAATTAATATGTAAATAAAATCCCATGTTAAGCCTTTGCATAAGCAAACCAATATTAATCTATTTGATTTTTGTATAAAACCTATTACTATATCGAGCTTGATTTCTATTTATTGATTTATAAGTTTATTTGTTTTCCTCTATATTTTCATGATAGCTTAGGTTCTTGATTTTATTTATTTAACATAAAATTAGTCTATTTACAATTATCATTGGCATTTTAAAACACCATGTCGATAGTTTTTGTAAGATATGGGAATGCATGATAAAGACTTCCAAGACTTTTCATCATTCTAATATCACTTTATTATTGGTATATGGGAACATGAATTCATCGATAGCTAAAGGAAGAAATCAAAATGTAATGCATATTTTCATTTCCATCAACTGTAATTTGTGTGGGGTGTACTTCCACATGCCTCCCACAGCATTCAATTAGCTATTGGAACTTTATATAATACACTAATTTGAATTATATGTGTGTGTCAGGGTTTAACTTGTATTATTATTTATTCATAAACTTATATTTTTAATAAAAGTTAATATGGTAAAATAATGTTGATCGAGTTTTGTATAAGTGGTATTATCATTTATTCTTAAAATTATATGTTTAATAAAAGTTAATATAGTAAAATAATTTCAGCCAAAATTTTTATAAGTGGTAAAATATCTAAGTGTTAGTTAAATAGATGTAAAATTTAACATTTGAATTAAAAGTGAACACACTCAATCTATTGCAATACTCCACCACCACTTGGATGCCATTGTAAAATGTCTCTCAACATGTGTATGCATGTATGTATGTATGTATGTATGTATATAATGTATGTCTAGCTAATTTTAGTGCAAATGGTGAATAAATTAGTCTAGTTGATTTTAGTTTAAAATTATTAATTTATATGTTTTGGATCATTTCAATCTAAATTTTATTAGACATCTGTTATTAGAAACTCAAAAACTAATATCACATTCTTTAGTTTTTTTTGACATTTAAAAAAAATTTAATGCTCTTGTGAGGTCGTTATTATTAGATATCCATTTGATAGATTAAATTTTGTATTCCTATTTTGAATTCAAGAATACTTCCCCTTCTTAATCTTACCTTTTGGGTTAAATACTAATTATCTTTAAAAAAATGTTTTTGAGTAATCATTTAGTATATGTAATTGGAAAATAAAATTTTGTTACATTTATTTCTATTTTGGATATATGTATAGAATTCAATATGGATAAGAAATAATATTTACAATGCTTAATTTTATATTTCTATACATGTCTGAAAGGGAACTTGCAAGCACAACATCTGACAAAAATTCTTATAACTGTGTAAATGTCTACCAGGGCACTTGAAATTAAGAAGCATGATATAATGATGAAAGATGACATGTAATTAGACACTTTAAAAAGTATCTTTTTCAAACTCAATCTCTTATATAATTATGTTGGTGAGTTTCAAATTATATATCTATGACATAGTTTTGTAGGCAAGCTACCTAATCCACTACCTCCTAGAAAATATTTTATTAAAATTCAAGATTTTAAAATCAATATTAAAATTGGGAAAAAAAAACCTTGAAATTGAAAAGTGTAAATTAAGGGAACTTAAGTTTAAAATTTAGGTTTCCTTGATTTATAAATTTCCCCATTTATATTCATAATTTAACATCATTACGTATATTTATCATTTTATTTATTTTGTGTTTTATGTTATTTCAAAGCCATAGATGTTAAACCTCTACTATATCTCCATTGGATTTTATACCACTTTTGTTCTAAATGATAAAAAAAATCAATGAAGGGTCACAATGTTGAAAAGAGATTTTCAATTGAGAATTACAAGACACTAGTATAACTAGTAATTTATTGAATTTTAAAAAAAGATGTAACTTTTAATCTGAAGGAGAAAGAAATGAAAGATACATTTACATACTACTTCAATAGACAACATTTAAGGGGTCCAAATTAATCTGATGAATTAGGAACATATTAGTGATGTTAATTATCATTCACATCATAATAATTTATCTTGAATTGATGTTAATGAAAACCTAATAAATAATGAGGATGGTGAGCGAAGGTGAAGTATGAAAAGAGAGATAAGGCAAAGGGAAGTAGGGTAGAGAGGTTGGTCATTAGTAAGAAAGCATTTATGTCAGTGTTTTCTTGCATGATAGGGAAGTAGAGGTGGTTGAGGAGAACCATGATAGGTAAAGTATTGATAAGAGTGAGTAGGAAGTTTAGATCATCACTCTGAGTTCTTTAATCAAGTAAATCAAAGGGATGATGAACATCCACTTGGACGTAAAGGTCACAAACAAATATTTAGAAACTATGTTGAGATAGTTTTTGTTAGTGGAGTACCTAGCTAAAACTAATGCTATCAAATGTCCAGATGAAATATTATATTCCCATCCTATCCTAATCCTTCTACATGATGGGGAATAGGGAAAGCCTTTAGGCATCATGGTGTATTTTGAGGATGGATTGTTGATCTAAGATGCAAATCAAATTTTGATTTTGTATATTAATGAAAGAGGTTTCATGGATCAAAATGTGGCATTGGTGGAAAGGGATCTAATATGAAAATTTATTGGAACATGGCTGAGTCAGGATGCCCTAAAAATATTGATGGGGAAGAACTAGAATATTTTTCATAGACTAGAGATCAAACATATAACTTAGGGGTTTTTTCATGTTTTGTTTCAATCTAATTTGTATAGAGATAAAGTGTTTAGAGGGGGACCTTATATTTTTTAAATTACTCAGCTCTATTCTTAATTTTAGTCCCCAAATTTCAATCCTATCAAATAATTGTTTCATAATGCTCTGGTATAGGTAATAATTTATAAACTACCCTTGAATATTTGTCAAATAATATCTTAAAGGTTTGTGTAGAAAAGATTAGGCAATTTGTCTACCTTTTGAATTCTACTTCCCATGTATAATTATGCTCTTATGCTCATATTTGTGTGTTTTGGATCAAGACAAACCTATTCCCCATATTACAAGGCTCTCTAAACATGATGGATATTTGAAGAAGGATATGGTTTATGAGAGTCCCCATTTTAGATGTTTATTGTGTAAACAGGTTGGACATACATATATGGTATGCCTAGGAGGAGTTCAAAAGGACTTTTTGGTTAACTCAAGGGTGCCTCCCTCTTCTCATTCTCCTAGGTCTAGGTCCTTGTAATATGGCTCATTTAATCTAAGTCATGTATGGAAGAAAAATAAGACATGTTGATAGACAAAATTTAGTTTACACAGAAGCACAAGTAAAATTTTAATAAAAAAGTTTAGGAGCCTGGTTTTGAGGATTGTCACTCTTCTAATAAGTTGAAAGTTATTTAATCCCATGAGATCACCCTCCT
>JARHVA010003313.1:1830000-1965000 GCA_037957365.1 Torreya grandis | reverse complement strand
GTTTATCTCAATTGAATTATATGGAAATACCACATTCCATCACCTTACATTGGTTTATTTCCCATATAGTCACTTCATAGTTTTAATAATAACCATAATAGGGAATTAACTCTCTAGTGCACCCATTTAACACTAGGTCCATCCCCTGGCTTGTTTTCTACCTTTAAAAGAATTATTTTGAGGATAGATAGATAACACCTCACCACTAATATAGACCTAAAATATAAACATCCAAATGTTTCATAGGTTGCATCAATGTAAGGTTCTCAACTCAGGCCAAAATCACATGCACGAGTCAGATTGATATCGAGTCATGTCCCCATTTTAAGAGGGAGGTAGAAACTAGTAGCTACCTTAATTAAAAATGATAATATAAGTGCATAAAGTATGCATGGATGAAGTACCATATAATAAGAACATGTCTAGATAGATATATCATTGAAGCATGTAGAATGTGATCACATCAAGTCTTAAGATACATGATATAGATCATGGCAACAGATAGAGTGTAATAGTATAATATCAATAAGTAATCAAGAACACACAAAAGAAAACTCAAAAGTAAAATAAATGGAAAAGGTCTAAGGAGACCTCATGTACAATGGGCATTTTTAAATTTTGCATAATTTAAGAGACACAATGTAGTCAAATGTCCATGAAACATAGAATGACATATTTATATACCCACATACAACAAACTATGGCATGTTCAAACATCATAATGGGTAAATATAATATTGAAGTCTACAAGCAAATAATAATATTCAAATGCTCAAAAAATTAATACAATGCCACATAACAGAAAACAAGGAACACACTCAAGGTAGTGCTACAAAGGAAAAAATGGAAGTCATAATCAATCGACATAATCATATCATACTAGTCCATGGATATATGTTTTAGAAGAAAATGTTAAGTGCATATCATATCAATTACACTGTGAAAGATATAAGCATGGAAAGATGCATGCGTAAGTATATAAGATCAAACATGATAATGAAAAGTGGTCATAGAATATTATAACATGGTTTTATTGAGTTGAAATAAGAAGATGTTCCTAATGTAATGATGACATGAGTAGAGGGAAGTCCCAACATTCATATGTGCATATATTGTGTGCCTGGGTATGTGTGTATCACACTCAAAAGTTATGTGAAACATATGTGTGTATAATAAAGAAATGGTATGTCATCTACCAACATAAAACTAATAACATATATGACAAGTGACTAATATAATATAGAGATTCTCAAAAGTTTTCGATTTTTTAATATTTTTGGTATTTCTAAAATATTTATTAAAATAAAATATTATCATATGATGTCAAAGAAGGGATGTTCATAGGTATTTCCCCACTCAAAACCTAGTGTAACAAATTGGTGGTACTGCCAATGATCATGTATATGTGTAATATCTACAATTATAGGTCCTATAATGCTCTACATATGTATAATAAAATTTTATGGTCATGCGGAGACAATATAAGGAATAGGGGCTTGTGGAACCCATCATTGAGTGCTAAATAGTTTATTTGGAATAATAGAAATAGGAACATATTTGGTTGGTATAGGCAACTGAATATGTTGTATAGTAGTAGATGAGGATTCTATGGAATTGATTATGCATCTTTGATGCAATGGTATCTCAAGTATTGGCCACATAGGAAAGGGGATTGCTTGTTACTTACCCATTTGCAGAGGATTACCCTTAGTAGGTTTGATAATTAATTACCTTGGAATAACATGTTTTTGTTTAAGTGGATGTTCATATGAAATTATAGAAACTATAATTACCCTATTGGCATGAATGTATTATACACACTTATGAAATGTATAAGGTAATGTATGTAATATATGTATCTAAGGTCATCCCAACAACATATAAAATACTCTTATGTAAGGTATAACTAAAAATTTAGTGACCAAGATCCACCTATAAAGATAATTCAATATTGATAAGAACATGTTGTGATGTCCCATTGAATGTTTTGATTGATTTCAATAAATGGTGTAAATTATGATGTTTATAACCCAAATGAATAAGTAATGTCATGTTGTAAAAATTATATCTAGCACCATTATCAAACATAAAACTATTTATAGGAGAGTGTTCAAGGTATGCATGAATCAATAATGAATGAAGATCTAAGTCATCATACACAATCTATCTATCATTAAAAGTAATATAAGGTCTCTAAATCATGGGAGGTGTATGTCATGCATAAGTAATAATAATCCTATTTAATGAGTGACCATAATGTGATGGAGGAGGATGTGCATTATATAGCATTTTCACTTTTGGATTCTCATTAATATGGTCTTTTAAAGGATTGTTAAATATTTTTTTGATTCTAGTGATCAACATATTATGAACATGATTACTTTGGAGGATCATCAAATGTTATTTATTTATCATCGATGATGTGTTGGATCTTATAATTCAAGGTAAAACATTTATTCGTAGAATGTGCATGGCCTTGGTGATAGTCATAATAATAATTTTCATGGTATCCTTTGCATAGACTTAGACTCATATTAACCTCTATTGGATAAGCGAGAGATATGAGGTGACACTCCATAAGCTATATAAGTAAAAAATATGGAGATTCAATTAATTTTGATAATTATCTCCTTGGTTAATTAGATAAAATAATCCTATGAGGTTATTTTGATGTTGCATTAACCATAGTGGCAGTTTCCTTTTTAGGTTTTGTAGGTTTTACCTTATAACTTGGTTTGATAGTAAACATTATTTTACATGTAATTAGTTTGGATGCTACATACTTAAGTTTTTTTAATGAAACATGTTTCATTTCATTATTGTGAACAATATGTCATAAGTCATCAAAAGATTTGAACTTTTTTAAAATAATGGACTCATGTAACGGGGAAAGTAAACATTGATTGAATATATCTTGAATCTCTTTTTTTCCTTATGGTTTGTTAGTTTATCTAACATTATCTTGTACTTGAAGGCATATTCAATGATAAGTTGATTGGTTTATTTAATCATCTTTGTAATTTGGGCATAAGATAACTTTTCAGTAATGTTGATAGAGAAGTGTGACAAAAACTAAGATTCAAGAGGATTGAATTATTTTAATAATTAGAATGGTAAATCATAGAAACACCTTAGAGAATAATCCTTAAGACTCCTTGGAAATAATTTGGTCAAAATTTTATCAAGATGGTGGGATTTGAGAGTAAAGAGAATGTTCCTTCGAGTGTTTTTCCCTAGACATGTGGGGAGATATCTCTTCCTTGGGAGGTTTAATACTTAAAGGTTCCCTTGAATGACCCTCCTTATCCTCTTTATAATAATTTTGAGTGTAGTCCACTCTCCTCAAGGAAATTTAATTCATAATTCAATGAAACTTAGGGATCTATCAGATCTTCTAATGGAATTTTGATTCTAATGGCTTCTAAACTCCTCCCTTCCATTATTCCTCCAAGTACCTATAGAATGAAGTCAAAAAATAGAATATCCAATCATAAAATCAAATTAAATTACTATAAAAGATCCAAAATAAGATCAAAGATATGTATCTAGGTGATAGGGGTACCTCTACCACTAAAGGATTATGAAAACCTTAAGTTAGAGTGTCAGATGCCTCCATGCATCTGACAAATGATGCTTGGTTAAAAAAATAATTGAGATTTAGAAACCTTATATTCTTATGGTGTAATAGATTAAGGTTTATAAGGTCCAATGAAAAGGTGTTGCTAGATTTTGTTGGTTTGGAATGGATTGGTTAGTTTAATATGCATGTGATTGAGTAGGGGGCATAGGTATTTTGTGTAATCCTAAGGTATGTAACAACAATCTTATTCTTTATGATATCTAGGTTATCAATGTAATGGTAAATGAACTAATAAAAAAAGTCACTTCTTTTTGTCTAATTTCTATGGCCCTACTACCCTAGATGATAGAAATTTATTATGGGATTAGTTATATTAATTGAATGGGGATATATATGTGGTGGATTGGATATTAGGAGGGGGTTTCAATGACATACTGAAAACATTAATAAAATGGAGGATATGTTATACTAACCCAAGGAATGAGTGACTTAAATTTATTCTATGAGGGAGCTAGGCTCTTTGATCTTGATTCTTACAGTCAAGGATTCACCTGGAATTACATGTGTTAGAGGGATCTTTTGATTATTGAAAAACTGGATAAGTTTTTAATAAATGCTAAATAGTTAAGAAATGAATTCACTTTCATGTCTAAAATCATCCACTTTATAGGGTTAGATCACTCATCAATTCTTCTAAAAATAAGTAGGATGTGAAGCCTCATAGTATTCCCCTCAAGTTAAAGTTTATGTGGCTCTAAGAAATTTATTTCATCTAGATAGCAGAGACCTATTGGAACCTAAAAGTGGATGGCTCTAAATTATTCATTCCTTCTCATAAATATAAGTAGGTTAAAATCATTTCCCTATGATAGAATAAGCATAAGATTGAAAATATAATTTTAAAAAATGATAAATTGAAGATGATCTTGGCCTTCTTCAGCAAGCTCTAGGGAAAATATAACTGTATAATGATTTAGAAATTTTTGAAAAGAGTATTATGAAGGAACAACAAAAGATTCATTATCAAGAGGAAACTTTATAGAAATATAAATCTATATTGGTTTGTCCTAAATATGGGGACATGAATATGAAATTCCTCCATCTTTCAACTATAATCCATAAAAACAAGAATATAATAAATAAGTTTTTGACCTTGGAGGGGCGAGACCTAGATGACATCAATGATCATATAAAAAATGAAGAATTTTATTTCTATAAGCATCATGAAGGAAAATTTTCCCAAAAGGGAAGCCTAATATTAAATCAACTAATTTATTCCTTCCCTTATTTTAGACACAACAAACCAAAATTTGTTGACAAAGACCACCCTTGAAAAAGTCAAGAAGGTTGTCTTCAATCTAGGAGCCAAAAAATCAACTAATCCTAAAGGTTTTAAATTAGGTTTATTTGACCATTTTTGAGATCTTATCTATAAGGAGGTTTTCAAATAAGTTGAGGAATATAGGAAAAGGAAAAATATCTTCAAAGGATGGAACAAGGGCATAAATCTAGTTATTAAAAGATGGAATATGGGTATGACTCACACTCTGTCTTTATCCATAAAAGTCCTAGGGGCATGAATCATGTTGTTAAATGATAGAATAGTTGAGGTAAATGATTCCCTTATTCTAAATGACTACACCATCGAATGAGCTTGCCTAGTGAAGGCTTTACCTAGAGCCCTACACAATGTAAACACAGTAGATTTCATTGAGAATAAGGAGTTAGACCTAAATACGGTCCCTATAGTTCACATATAATACAACATCATATATTTATAAGCTTTAGAAAGTCATAAATCAAAGGTAAAATCTTTTGTTGTGGTTGTCTCTTATCCACCACCCAAATCAGAACCAAAGGCTCTCAAGCCAATGTCTTTCACTAATGCGGTGACTTTTGATGATGAGGAGACTATGGGAGTGATCACTCAAAAATACTTCTTCTCATCCAATGGTATTACCTATAGATTTTCAAATCATTGGATAAAAATCCAAGACCTCCATGCCTGGATCTCAGAGTACTGTCAACCCTCCTACAAGCTATACTAAAAAATTATCCTAGTATCAAGAGCTTTTTTATTGTTGTTTTTTATTGTACTAAGGAAAGCTATTTGTTTTAAATTCAATTCTAGATTTTGAATCACCACCCCTTAATCATGAGACTATGGTCCCACTTCTTTAACCCACTTATAAAACCTCTAAATGAGAAACTAGTCTGGATATTCCTACCCTACCTCCCTTTCTAGTTTTTGTTTGATTATAGTTTAAATCTATAGGCAAATCCTTTGGTATGTTTTTGCAAATACATCCAAACACCACTTCCTTCACTCATACTACCTTTGCTAGAATACTGGTTAATATTGATACCTAAAAGTATCTCCCTAAAAAGAGTTATTTTTCAAGTAGGAGACCACTCATGATGCCAACTACTTGATTAAGAATGCTTTCCAATTAATTTCATAAGTTGTTTTAACACATGACATTTTACTAAAGATTGTAACATCTGTATAGGAAAGAAGAAAAATTCTCGGAGGGAAAATTTCTTCCCTACCCACCTCATAGTTAATGCTCCAAATACTAAAAGTGATGATTATGATTCATATTTAGATGAACTTGAACCTCCAATGTAAAATGTGGACCCTGCTAGAGCTTCTCACATAGAGGGTGTTTTTAAGGAGGATCCTCTAACTTCTAGTATGAGGGTGTTAGAATAAGCTATGGAAACTTGTGTTCACTCAAGGGAAGATATTTTATAGAATGAAATACCAAGGGTAGAATAATTAGTTATTTCTTCAAATAGAGAAAAATATCAATGCTTCAAATCAATTGAAATATCTTTACCAATAGACTCAGAATATATAGAATATAGGGAATACACAAAATTACAAAGGAAGAAAAATAGTAGAAGAATAGAAGTCCAATCCTTCAGCATGTAACTCTATTTAGGGGCATTGCATAGAAGTATCATGAAAGGCATGGTGTGAAATTCATGAGCATTATTTTTATGGAAAATTGTGGCATGTTCTAAAATGTGTGTCCTCTACTCTATTAAGATGCCTTGTGACATCACCTTCAGGGTATAGTTAAATTAGTCACTTTGTTCTTTTACAATATATTAACTACCTAACCAAAGGTTATAACACATAATTTTAAACCATACATAAATTTATAATTCTATTCATCATTGAAGCAACCAATCATAGTGATTGGTTTAGCTTATAAATCTACTTCATAAATAATATACCATTATTTATTATATACTATTAAAATCAAGGATAAATAACTTGCATAAATTAAAAGTGTGATATAATTTGATTTTCATACATTACTCACATGCCATACACTTAATAGAAACTAAATGTAATTTACATCATAATATCAACATCTCAAACATAAGTAGATAAGATAAAGACTTATTTAAACAATTCTATTCTATCATTTTCACTAATTTATTATTGTAAAGAACTGTGACATTTAACTATACATTATAATAATAGAATAAATTTATTTCTTAACTTGAACATCTAGTTATCATTTCAAATTAATAAAATTATAATCATACATATATGATCTGACTTTGATTATAACTACTATAATGCTAGGACTGATCAAATGTCCTTATTAATTTACAATTTTAGTAATATTTCAATAGTGTACATTAGTAATTACCATAATCATGTTTATTCAACATTTAATAATTCTCAAACTAAGTAAGTAGAGGAGTCATCATAGATTCTTAGTAGACTAAATTGATGTAGAGAGGGAGAATATCATAGAGGGATATTCTTCCTACCAGAGAGTCTTTCAGATCCCTTGTATTCCTCTCATCCACTGAGAATGGCCCTACCCTTCATGAGTAGGATATATAAGAGTTTTAAAACTGAAAAATATATCAATAACCAATAATTCAAATACTCCACGTAGCTTTTTGTGAGTTAGACTATGAATCAAGACTATAATTAAAATAGTACAAATGTATATTACCCTATACACTATTTACATCCATAAGTTTTTAGATTTGCCAAGTATGCCTTGTTGAATCTTGACTCATTAGGTAATTGAGTTACTATGTGTTTCTAACTAGGATACCCTCCCATATCTTAGACCACACATCTCATATCCACTACTCTTATCCCAAAGTCTCCCTGACCTAGACATCTCATAGTTACTAGGTCTAGATAATCCCTATTACTAGTTGTTTATTTTATTAATAATTTACTTATGAGACAACAATTTAGATGAGTGTCCCATACAACCCACGTAAACCATCAACTTGTATATATTTTGATGAATGATTAGTTTATTAAGATAAGAAGCTTTTTTTAGCCTACTATGTTACCTTTGATTTCTATGTTTTGATGCTCAATAGGGTCATTCTCGCCTTTATTTAAAAATTTCACCCTACCTTTTATTTATTCATTAAGGAAAACTTGATGAAAATTAAGATAGGCATAAAATTAGTGTAGTCGAGATAATGATTATTCATCTCTATCCATTCCCACATGATGCTACCATTGTTATATAACCCCATTTAAAATTTAATTATTGGTTTACTATAAAAAGTAGGTAAAATATATTAAAATTTCATTCCTAATACCATATAAATTTCAAATATCTTCATAAATATTGATAGTTTTTAATGGCAAACCAAGAAATCCATTCAAAGAATTCATCTCACAACCAATTGTTTAGTTATCAAACTAGCTCTTGCATTACTTGTGATGTCCTTCAAGGATTACAGTTTTTAGGATTCTATTAAAAATAGACTAGAGCTAACTTCATATCCTATGTGGAGCTATTACTCTTACATTTTCATCTTATTTTTACATAGTAATTAGTTGTTAATGAAAGGGTTGTTTTAAGTTGATAAGATTTGTATTCATAATGCACTTATCTAAAAGTGTATTTAATCACATTTTAATATGATATAATACAATTATACTGGATTGGATGTAATGAGAATCAATATTATTAATCTATTATCCTTTTTTTCCATTCCCTAATATAAGATTCATGTTTAAGAGTAATATTACATTTTATTTTCTTTTTATCAAGTGCCCTTTTATTTTATAATTATATTCAAACTCATTATTATTGTCACACATTACTCCTTAGAAACTAGTTTAAAGTTATCAGAGAATACAAATATTTATGACCAATAATAATAAAGTGAAATATTGTCCAAAATATTAAATTTAGGAAAGATTGTATATGTATTTTGTTTTTTCCACATAAAGGTTCGACTCATTAAAGGTAAAGCCATGGTATAATGGTAAAATAGAAAGGGATTGAAGTTGATATGTATTAATCCTAAAGTAAAAGGGATCATTAAAATTTTAAGACTTATACTCCTACCAAATACCATACCTTTTATAGCCAATAAAAAACAACTAAAATAAAGATAAATAAATCTGCCAGCACATAAGTATGTTGGAGAACTAATTGTTAACTAGTTTTCTATTATTTTCATCAATATGTACTATTTATTTTGATCTTCTTTGTCCACTTTTATTATTCAATATCATGTTTCTTTGATTATCACCATAACACCTCCATGTTCCTTGTCATTTTCCATCCTTTCATTTCAAACTGATATTTTATTATATCCTTCAAAATTTAGATCTTTTCAGGTTTCATGTTCATGAGTTTAGTAAGAATGATTATGCATTTTATATATTCGATGGGCTCGAACCCAAGGCCTCTCCTCCAAGGATAACCTATACAATTATAGATTATAAATGTTAATTTCTCTTGCCTCTTTCTTGTGTCATTCGGTCATTGATTTGCACTCTTCCATTATGTAACCATGCTCTTTTTCATACATCCCTTGATACTTTCACTTTCTCCAATTCTTTCATTATTTATTTTTATTGTATGGGGTTTAAATATTCATTTAGGTAGATGTATGTCCCTCTAAGATACCTTAAGTTCCTTAATATCTTAATTTTATCTTGTATGTTTTTCATGATAATTCTTACATGTCTATTATTTCTACCTACCAATTTTTCCATTCTATTTACTTGATGAATATGTCATGTCCAATTCAGCTAATTTACCAATAAGTATCTTGATATTTTTTTATTATTTTCATTCTCACCATAGTATTTTAGTCTTTTAATAATGAATTTTACAGTGCTATCATATCTATCATTTTATTCTCTTATTTGCATTCTATATTATTTTTATATTATCTCCCTCTATTCCTCTATAGGCCCTCTTACTACTTAGGCCCAAGACTTGGTCTCCTCATGTTGGACTTACAAATGGATTTATTTTAATTTTGTATTCACAATTATAGATTGGGACCCTTTTTTTTATGGCACATTCCTTCCGCTGGTCAAATTTAGTTTGTTTTCCTCTTATGTTTTCAAATGATTTAATTTTTTTTTTATGGTCATCAACTCTTGTTTGTTGAGCATGGTCATTGATGTCTTAGGTCATAATTGATGTCAAAGAGAGCATGTGGTACTAGTGCATGAATGAAAAATTAGTTGTGTTTGATAGCTTGGATAGACATGGCACATGTGTAGGTCTGTAAGGAAAAAGAATAAGTTGTGAGACATCCATAGATGTCTTGGTGAAGTTATAGTATATCATTTGATCATTTAGAAAGAGAAACATGCATATTATAGCTTAAGAGAAGCTAGACCATCACTGAACATCATACATATATGAATGAACCATCCAATTTATGCATTTATTGTAAATACTCAAAAATTTAACAGTGGTAAAAGGTTTTCATTGAGATGTTGTCCATAGTGTGAAGAAGGTACCCTAGCAATTTGGAACTTGAAGTGTTTTCTAGCTCAAGTTATAAACATTAAAAGTTTATCTTGTAGAATATGATGTGATAGAGAAAATCAAGTTTAACTATGTTGAAATATGAGGTTAACTTGTCAAGATAGATCTAACAGTGAGTGTTAATCATCTATATTGTGATCCAACAATGAGTATGAAACCTATCAAATAGAGATCAATAATGAGCACATGATCATATAGATTATGATCCAATGGATATTATTGATTAAATAAGTCAAAAAAATGATTATAAGGAATGTAGGGCTGATAAATGGTATAATTTTATTGAAGACTGACTGTAAGGTGCATAGAAGGCACACATGGCTGCTAAGTGGCTCCATCTCAGAATCGAGGATCTAAGATCAACAGTGAGTAGTGAAGGTTAAATTAAAAATACTTATAAGGAGTTAATTAGAGTTTATTTTTTCAATTTGTGTGAGGACATGAGATGAAGACATGCATCTGTAATGTTTTCATTACAAAGTGACCATTGCCATTTTAATTAGCAATGGGAAAAACTAGTCTACAGTATTTTGCTAATATATTTTGATCTAGTACAAATTTATTGATGGAGTAAAATGAAAAGTTGAAGAGGACTTCAAGACACATTGAAATAAATTGGTTACAAGGTTTTAATATCTATACTGTCAAAGATGTTGAGCTTCAATGTTGACTATGGGTTTGATCATGTTCTTGAAGAAACTTAAGAATGATAATTGAGTTATTCTTGATAGTATTTTAATGTTTCATGATGAACTAAATATTGGAGAATTTTTATTACTATATGAATAATATGTTTATGGATTTTTGAGGTTTTACCATTCGATATCCAGTATGACCAATTGCTTAGAATTTAACTGTGTTTGTTAAATACACTGGTAGATTGAGTGACCATGTTGTAGAAGTGAGTTTAATTTATTCTTAGAATAATTGAAGAAAAAAATGAGTATGGATAAGTTGTATAAGTCTCAAATTATTATTATAAGGTATTGGATGCCATTAGTTTCCCTTGATCATATATGGAGAGTCAAAATAGCTTGACTATATTTTGACTGTGTGACCAGCCTAAGTGGTCATTTTGAGAAAGTGGTCTTTAGTTCTTAGATATTATGTTGAAGTGTCTAAGTCACATGGAGTTATTTAAAAAGTCATAAAGGGTTTATCCATGTGATCTAATCATATGGATATGTGAAATATTTAATTAGTTAATTTAGAATCTTTATACTATGTTTTCTATGTATGAAGGCCTAAAGAGTGAGGAGACCTAATTGGTAGGTTCAAGTATTGAGTTGGTATTCTAGGTGTCATAGACCCATATGAGAGTGATAAATGGGATATTGGATATATGTTTGATGTGTTTCAATCATTTTTAAATAATGAAGGTGGTCCAATTAGTCTCACATGTAACATGAAAGTATGAAGGCATAATTGTTGTAGGTCTCACCAAGACCTAATGGTGTTTTATCGCTAATGAGGTAATGACTGACCAATGAAGATTTTTTTTCTCACATTTAACATGTGTATGGACCTATTTTAAGTGTGGATAAAATATTTAAAACATCCTGGCTGACCAAGATGGGTTAAAAAAAGTGAGTGGTATAAGTACAAGGTCTAATTAGAGTAATTGTGCTAGTTATTGAGAATGTGGATTCAAGTGAAGGATAAAACCTTTGAAAGATAAGGTATAGTTCATTGAATAACAATAGAGAGTGAAGAGTATTATTCATGATTATTTTATCAAGTTGATGTAGTAGTAAACATAGGGCATTAGTCCTAATGATCTTAGAAGAGGCAGTTTGAACGAGTTAGTCCTAGAGGCAACTTGAGAGAGATTAAAAGTGAAGAGTGTAGACAAAGGAGGTCATCATCAATTGAAGAGAAGCAATAGGTGTTTAAGATGATCTATTCAAAGTCATTGAGTGGGTGATTATTTTATTAGTGTTGGTTCCTCCTTTCAAGTTAAATCTTGTTAAAGGTCTAGTTATTGTGGGTGCTCAGCTAGATGGGGGCAATAGATGCTTATGGGATTAGTGTCTCACTAAACTAAGGCATGAGTGCTTCTTGATCAGTTTGTGCTCGTATAAATGTTGGATATTTTTATTATAGGACTATAGTCCATCTTGAAAGGTTCAATGGGTTGTATCCCCCAAGAGGGTTCCCACACATATCATGTGTTTTATGCTTGATCTTGTTTTATCTTCCATTTTCATTATTATAAATGATGTGTATGATTCATAATTGTATGTGTTGAATGGTTAAGGGTTTACAGGGTTTTAAATTAGATTAAATATATAGAATCACTAATCCTCCCTCTCAATGATTATAACTCTAAAAATTGGTATCATATCATGGCCTTTTTTGTAAATTCAACCACTTGAAGGTGATCCAAGGTACAAAGATGGCTAGGCAGTTGAGGAAAGAAATTCTTGAGTTGAGATCAATGGTCAAAAGTCTTGAAGAATAGATTAATCATATTGATAATGGGTAGATTACTTCTAATTCCATGGATGATGAATATGAAAAGAGGCTTGATAAGCTTAACAAACAAGTCATGAAACATAGAGAAATGATAATTCATCTTCAAACCAAGTTTGAGAGATTAAGTGAAATAGTCAAAGAATACATGATGACCATGCAGGACCTTGAGGATCATTTAAGAGTTACAAAGACTAATTTAAGTTCAAAAGAGGAAGAATGCAGACATCTCAAAATTTAGTTAGAAGATATAAATGCCAAGTTGAGTTCAAATCAAGGTAAGAATGATGAGTTGAAGTCCAATCTTGATTTTATAAATATTATTTAAGAGAAAGAAAATATATTAAAGGATGACATGACTAAAGAAGCTAATAGGGATAGGGAGACTATCCAAGTTATCAAAATTTAGTTACAGGTTGTAAGTTTAAATATGAGAGCTAAAGAGGATGAGAGCATTCAATTAAAAACCAAGCTAGACTCATTGAAGGATGAGCAAGCACAATTTTTTGTCAAGGTAAACAAGTATGAGAAAGAGTAAGAGACGTCAGATCAAGATAATAAGGATGCAAGAACCAAGTGCAACATGAGAAGACCTATTAGGCAACCAAATGATATAAAATATGAAATTTTATTTTATGGTCACTACTTTGCATGTAAGTTTCTTAGTCATAAGGTAAGAAATTGTAGTAAGAAGAGCATTTGGTCAGCTAGAGGTGTGGATAATATAGTCTGCTATAATTATCATGACATGGGACATATTTCTAGATTCTACCCCAAAATGCATGGGAAAAGACTAAACATGGTATAGATACCTAAGATAATTAAGCTTGAGCATAATAAACATAAAAGATAAGATGTTATTTATTTTAGTTGTCATCAAGTTGGTCATATTTCAAGATATTGTATAAGCAAGCTCTCAAGTCATAATAAGGTGCATGGACATCTTAGTATGCTCAAGAAAGGTCAATCCTTGGTATGGAATCCTAAGGAAGTAAAGATCAAGAAAAATAATTTAGTTGAACTGAAAGATCAAGGTGGACTACCTTTTAAATCAAAAGAAGAATTAGATATGAAGAAGGTTCAAGAATGCCATGAAAATGTGTCATCTATCCAAATAGAAAAGGAGAATCAAAATCAGTTCAAGTCAAGCTCAAGTAAAAGACCAAAGTTCTAATTGAGTCTAGTTCTGAGGTATGTATGGATTGAAGAGAACAACCTACTGTTATTGAGCATGTTTCATGCAAATAAAATTAGTTATCAATGCCTAGTGATGAGGTTCTATTTTCAGATGAAAAGGTATGTCATGATTCTATGTTATCTTCATATGTTGTCAATTCTATCTTATAAGAAAAGTAAAATATTATAGTGGATGAACAAATTTCTTCTCTTAAGTCTAAGAAACTGAAGAATAATTATTAGTTTCAGATGACCAAGGAGGAAAATGAATATGAAGAGTTGTGGGCAACTCCTAGTTTCACATTTTTTGAAGACATTATGGGTTAGGTTGTCTCTATATAGGCTTCAAGGAGAAACTTGACAAGCAAGATGAATCATGTTAGATACAAGTTTAGATTTGGTTGATGTTGCAAGACAAGAATATCATTTGAAGATATGCTTAGCTAAGGGGGAGCTAACTCAGTTATCTTGAGTGGATTGAAGAAGATGTACGTGATGTGAGGGGGAGCATATGTGAGATGCCTCACTCATGGTGGAGATATGAAGATGTCTGTTGCTATTGTAAATTCAAGAAGATTGATATGATGACTTGATCAAACCAAGTCATGTGTTTTGATAAGGTATTAAATGCTCATACATGAGTAAAGAGAGCTTGGGAGTTATATAGGTAGATAGGTCCAAGGATCAAAAAATCCCAAGTTCATATTGGTTTATGTCAAAGAACAAATGACATGAGATGGAACTTGATGTTAGAGGGACCTTTCTATGCTCTATGAGCAGCTTGTTAGGTCCAAGGATTAGAGAAGTCAATGTTTAAAATGGTGTATATCAAAGGGGGAGTAATTGATTCATATGCTTGAAAGTATGTAAGTATCCTAGGCATCTTAAATAGTATTTTAATAAATACATGACGTTAATTAATGATTGTTGGTATGTTGAGGAAGAGACCCTTTGTCATTAATGTCAAAGGGGAAGAAAGATCAGAGTGAATAAGTTCAAATGAGTAAGAAGTCATTCTAAGGGTGTTTTACCATCAATGACAAAGGGAGAGATTGTTGAGCATGGTACTTAATGTCTTAGGTTGTCTTTGATGTCAAAGAGAGCATGTGGTACTAGTGCATGAATGGCAAAGAATTAGTGTTTGATAGCTTGGAGAGATATGGAATATGTGTAGGTATTTAAAGACAAATAAGAATTTTTAAGGAATCCATGGATGTCCTGGTGAATTTATGGTGTGCCATTTGATCATTTGGAAAGAGAAACATTCATATTCTAGCTTAAGAGAAGCCAAACCAACACTGTACATCATGTAGATATGAATGAACCATCAAGTTTATGCATTTAGTATAGGTACTCAGAAAGTCAAAAATCATCAAAGGTTTTCATGGATATATTGTCTATAGTGCCAATAAGGTACCCTAAAGATTTTTACTCTTGAATTGTTTTCTAGCTCCAGTTATAAACCTTCAAAGTTGCTCTTACAGACTGTGATGTGCCAGAGACCACAAATCTTAACTGCATTAAAATCTAGGGTCACCTTGTCAAGATAGATCTAATGATGAGCATTCATCATCCAAATAGTTAAATAGCTAGTGTGATGAACTAATAGTTGATCTAATAGTGAGCATTCATAATCAGATTGTCAAGCTTGCTAAAGGTCTAGTTGTTATGAGTGCTCAGCTAGATAGGAGTAGTAGCTCCTTATGGGATTGGTGTCTCACTAAACTAAGGGATGGGTTTTCCTTGATCAATTGTTTTTGGTCTAAATTTTATATCTTTTTATTATAATACTATAGTCCATATTACAGGGTTCAATGGGTTTTATCCCCCAAGAGGGTTTTCCACACATATCATGTATTTTGTGCTTGATCTTGTCTTATCTTCCATGTTCATTATTATGAATGATGTTTATGCTTCATGATTGTATGCGTTGAATGGTTAAAGGTTTTTAGGGTTTGGAATTTGATTCAATATATAACATAACTGATTCACTCCCCTAGTGATTTTATCTCTAACATTGTTACCCCTTTTTCATATTATTTTGCAAGTTGTTTACTTGCTCATTGAGTATTTTATTCTCTCTTATAAGTTTACAATTAGAATATATAACCTCTTTCATTGTGTTTTCCTCATATAATTTCTTTGTTTCTAAGTCTTCAATCCTTCTTTCCATGTTAATTAATTCATTTAAATAGAGCATGGATGACTATACCAGTGGTGTTGACATTGGGCTATATAGTTCCTTGCTTTCTTTTTTCTCTTCATCTCTTTCCCCTGTGTTTGTTGAATATGTTTCAATTTATCTTTGTTTGCTACCCACACATTTTTTTCCCCATTC
This sequence comes from Torreya grandis, assembly GCA_037957365.1. NCBI lineage: Eukaryota > Viridiplantae > Streptophyta > Pinopsida > Cupressales > Taxaceae > Torreya > Torreya grandis. Next base: position 1,948,634 of record JARHVA010003313.1, on the reverse strand, counting down.
TTCTTACCTTAAAAAATCCACCTATGATTTTTATGTGTATTATTGTTCCCCTATTGTATATGGTGGTTGAGTTGGGTGTGTTGTTTCACAACCTACATCAGTTCAACATTATTCTTAAGTAATGTATTATGTTTTTATTTACTCTTTCAATGTAACTTAATTAGGTTAAAATTGAATATACATCAGCTAATTTTGGCTATAAAAACCCTCTACCCATGTTCATGTAGGTAAATCTATCACGTTAATTTTTTTATTAAAGATTTATTTTACTTTTTGTGATGAATTTTCTTGGCTTTTTTTCCCTTTTTCTTTTATTTGATAGGGTGAAATATAGGTTTTAAAAGGACCTATGACATAATAAAAAGTATATATAAATTAATATCGAATGAGGTGCCTCACTAGGTGGCCCATGAAGAATAAAAAAGCCAACAAACAACTCAATCAAGCCTTCTAAAAGAACTAACTAGTTTACAACCATAAACCAGTTGGAAATAGAGAGCCTTCCACAAAACCTCTATTTTTGAAAAAATTCCACATAACAACTGTAAAATCACATTCCTCCTAGGAGTAACACATGGGGTCAAACATACAATAGGCAACTTAAAAAATTAGAGGACACACATTTCAAAACATGCCACCATCTTCCATAAAACTAATGCTCACTCATTTCACACCATGCCTTCCATGAGACTTCTATGCAATCCCCCCCCCCTAAACAAAGGGACATGCTAGAGGATTGGACTTTTGTTCTTCTACCATTTTTATTTCTTTGTAATTTTTTCCACCCCTATCTTTCATAGATTTTGTGTCTATTATTATTGACATTTAAATTGATTTGAAGGGTTGGGATTTATTTTTAGCTAAAGCAACAACCAATTATTCTACCCTTGGTATTCCATTCTAGAAAATAGCTTCCCTTGAGTGAATAAGGGTTTCCATAGCTTATGCTAACACCCTATCAGGGGAAGTGAGAATGTCGTCCTTAGAAACACCCTCTATGTGAGGATATCTAATAGGTCTACATTTTGCATAGGAGGTTAAAGTTTATCTAAAGATGAATCAAAATCATCACTTTCAGTGTTTAGATCATTTCCTAGAAGATTTACTATGAAGTGAGTAACTAGTTAGACCAAAGTAGGAGTAACTATGGGGCATGAGGGATGAAATGTATACATGTGGTAGAGCTTAGGGGTAATTTTTATGCAAGCTCAAAACTTAGGAGGTGTAATGATGGACTTAGTAGTAAAACATATTTATAAGGACTATAGATAATATTCTTTCACTGATGTAGGATGTGACTGTGGATAGGTAGAGTGCCTTAGAAGTAAGTCACAACAAGATGAATTAAGGTTTTATAGAGGAATAAGGATGATGTTGAACCACACAACTCAGAGAAGCAAGGAGTGGAGAGGTGGATGTAGTGAGGATTATGTTTTAGTGTTGAAGAAAAAATTTAGGTAGACCAAGGCATGACTAACTATGGGCACAGGGAGTGAACTTGGAGACATATGATAGAGCTTAGGAGGTATTGTGAATGTGATTTAATTTTTTTTTAGGTGTACTGATGCACTAAGTAGTGTGATGACTTTCATAGAACTGTGGATAATGAGCTTGTGTCATATGATGATGGTGATGGAAGTGTGAAGGCTTGATTAGTGAGAGGCTCTATCTGAGCACTATGAATTGCTTTATCCTGGGACAGGTTGAGAACCCATATTGATGCAATAGATGCAACATTCAGACATTATGATTTTTTGGTCAGTGTTCAGGGTGAGGCTTAGTTAAGGTATCCTCAAAACTATGATTTTGGAGGTGAAAATAAGGTAATGGGATGGATCTAGTGCCAAATGGGTGCACTAGAGAGTCAATCCCTTATGGTAGTTGGTATTATAGCCATGATGCGATTAGATGGGAATCTTAGCCTATATAAGGTGATTGTATGGGACATTACCATATAATGCAATTGAGAGGACCAAACTATGTGGTTGTGCAATAGAGTGGGAATGATAGATTGGAAAGAAGGGTAAAGGAAACCTATCCAATGTAAGAGGTCAAATGCATGAAGACTCTAATACAAGTGTATGATGCTTGTGAAGTGAGTGTTGAACTAGTGGGAATACTTGTCCCTATGAAGTAAGTTAGATAGGATTGTCTTGAGGTTCGATCGGAGAAAAAGGCTAGTGTTGGAAGAAAGATGACTCAAATAGATGTAAAGAGTTGAGAGGTGCATGTTATGGTGTTGTATCTGAGCTGAAGTAAATAACCAAGTAGACCAAAATAGGAGTAAATATGGGGCATGAGGCATGAAATGTAGACATGTGGTAGAGCTTAGGGGTAATTTTGATGTGAGCTCAAAACTTAGGAGGTGTAATTTTTACTATACATCTCTTCACACACTTAGATAAGATAGTTTGTAGGACCAAAAATAGATTTTATATCTTATTTAAAAAGAAAATTATAATATCAAACTAGTAGGGCTTCACCATACTAGGTGTGGTCAGATACAATACCAAAAAGGCCAAAATTTATAGTAATTATGTGTGAGAGAGATAAAAGAAAGTTCAAGAGTCACTTGTACATGTGTCAACTTGAGAAAAGTAGTTACAAATGCATGTGAGAGAGATATGGGGTGATCCATGTAATTTCAGGAGCTACAAGTGTCATCTACAATCATCCAAGCCTTGCAAAGTGGCCTAAAAACTCGTTTGCTTACATAAAAAATTGCCCCTCATGATTTTCCTTCCAAAACTACCTTATCACTAAAACTTATCAGGTTTGATAATGGGTTTGAGTAGGAGGGGTTACTAAACATGTCTTCACATGCATTAGGGAGGTCCTAAACCACTCATGATCTTCTATTCATGCACAATCATCCATGATAGTCCTAAAATGGCCTCTCTCTAAGCACCTCTCACAATTCACACCAGAAACCTTCCCAAATCTGCCATCTGATCCATGAAAAGGTAAGTATGACATGTTTTTAAGGTTTCCATATCATCACTTTCAAGAAACAAGCCTTAAAAGGCCTTCTAATTAAAGTTTCACTATTTTCTCCTAAGTGTTCACTATTTTCCCACTAGAATGGATAAAATGAGAGAGGTGGTAGTCATAATTAGGAGTTGAAATAGTTTATAAAATGGAAATTAGGACTTATAAAAAGTCTTAAACTCTCTCCCAAAAGTGATTTGGTCTCTTGAAAGCTTTCCAAACCTATAAAACACATAATTTTGTTAAAATAAGCTTTGTTCTACCATTTTTGTATAGATGTGGTGTATATAAATTGAATGAGGAGGATATTTGGAAATTACTCTACATCATAAATTTTTTTTCATGGCATTTCACCTACATATATATGCTTTATTTGCCTCCTTTTCCCAATTAGGTCCTTATGGAGGGTTTGCAAGGGTTTTAGAATCACCTAGAATATTAACATTTATTCATAGCCATGGCACATTATAAATCTCTCTAAGTGCCACTAAATTATTTTTATAAACCATCCATAACATATTTGAATACCTCAAGTTCCCATGCATAATTTCATGAATGTTTCAAGTACTCCATGTTAGCATTCAAACTCCTTTTCTACATTCTGGTAGGGTCTAAGCACACTTTAGGCCAAACATGGATTATTGATTAATTAACATAAATATTTAGAGTATATAAAAATTTGACATACTTAAAAAACATTTTATAATCACTATAATATCTTACCAAGGGTTTAAAATTAAACTTGACCCCTACTTGGTATTAGGCCTAGACCTTGCCAATAGGTCTGCCTATAACATGATGGTTGAAAACTATTTGTTATCCTTATAAACTCTAAGATATATATTTAACATAATTTAAACCTCCATGAATGTGATACAAAACATTTCAATGCTTATCAAAGGCTAAAATTGAAAATTACCCCTCATGAGGGCTTAGGCTCATATCTTGCTTAACTACCCTGCCTACAAACCTCGTTGTCTAGACTACCCTGTTTGATTTAAAATATTATATAAAGGTTTATTAGGTTTCCATGGATTTTATACATCTTATAAAACCATCAGTTATCTCTCTTTTCCTTCTGGTCACCTACTTCACTTGTTTCCATAGAGTTGAAGGGTCTATGTAAAGGGAAAAGTTCCCCCTATCTGAGACAAAATAGGGGGCACTTACCCTATTAGAATTGAAAAATTGATAATTTGAGGATATTATTTAATGAATAAGGGTAATATTTACCAATTTTAAACCTTTAAATCCAATCATAATACCTCCAACTTTACACATTTCCTAGGTAGACTTATGAACAACACAGACTGTGAGGGTAGGTAGGTTATGAGACTATGTTTTGTCGAAAATGGAGGTTATTTACATGCTCTATGATCATTTATAATAATCATAGAGGTTTAAAAACCATATATGATTTCTTAAATTTCTCTCTTTAACAATTTCACATCTTGAACCATCACTATGCTCTTGCAATACAAGACTATCTACAAAACCCTGACTGAGACAATTTCTTTTCATCCCTTATTTGATTTAGGTTTTTATGGATGGATTAGGTATTTAAAATGGAATTTTAGGTTATTTTTTATTGAAAATCATTATTTTTATTCCTATCACCCACTCATCTTCTCCTCAAACACCTCAACTTTTAAACAACTGTTTAGCAAGATTGTGTTGACTACCTTAAATAGGACTGAGACACCTAGGGTTACTTATAGGTGTTTATGTATGATTTGAGTCATAAAATAAATGTTTGAAACACCTATTGAAAAATCCATACTTATTCCATAGTATTTTTAACTCATCAATTGACTTTGGGTGGCATTAACATCATTGTAAGCACTAACTCCAACTCATTTCTTGTATTTCAATGTGACTATGTTTAATGGACTTTTGGGTATACCTGTAGGTGCACTTTTGGATGTTTGAAACTAGATTGATTATGATATAAATTTTCATGAAGGTCTTGGAGTAAAAATATGCCCTATTCACCTTGATCTCAAAATAAGGCCAAAAAACTCAACTTTCTACCTCACTGTTTGAAACCCTTATTGTAGGTGCCACCTCCTATGCCTATGTATGAATAGGGGATGTGAGTGTGGGGTAGAAACCATATTAAATTTTTTTGAGGTGATCCTTTAGTCATTGGATGTATATCTGGGTCAAATGAGAGTTACTCAATCATGATAGATGTTTATGTGTGGATTGAGGAGAAAACCACCTTTGGAGCTCTTGATTTGTATACATTATTGACTATCTTCAGTGTGTTTAAGAGCACTTTTAGACCTTTAGAATACTCATTTTTCCCTATAGTTTTATTCTCAAAGCTGGAATAGACATTGTCCATGGACAGGGTTATAATGTGAACATACGAATATCACTCAAAACCCTCATAGCCTCATTATATGAAAGCATAAAAAACATTCGATAATTTTATTTTGGTCCTTTTGGGATAGAGGTCCTGAACATATAGTCCTCATCTTCTTGAAACTTTCATAGCCCCTTTTAATTCTTCTCCATCAAGTGTAAATTAAGTCAATATCTCAAAAGTGCATTATAAATATCTCCAAGGTTTTGAAACCATTATCAAGGTATTTATCTAGGCATGATGCCATCATGGAGACCCCTAACTAATCACTCCCTTTGAATAAGCAAATAGTGAAGGGAAAGAGTGGACTAAGTGCAAGATTTAGGCCTCATGATCTCTTCCTTGATCATAAAGTGCAATTTAATACTTAAAAACACCTGAAACATGTTCAATTCCTTCACATTAACCTGTAAATATTTCATTCAAGGCACCTGCAGGTGTATATTTCTGAGCAAAGGTAGCAAACATGGTCCAGATCAAGAAAAAGCCTAGAAAAGGATTTCCTAGGAATTTGATGACTTATAAATTCAATAGAATAATTAAAAACATGTGGAGAGGCATTATATAACCTTTATTAACACCTAAAATAAACAAATCTATTTGACCAAAGCAAAGAAATTTTTGACAAGTGCAAATAGTGACCCCCTCATGGATGCAAGTGCATAAAAGGTTACCTAGAGTCTAAGTGACTGTTCATGAACGTATAGGTACCAAATTTAAAGTTATTTCTATTTATTTGAATTATTCTCAAATTTTTATCCACCCCTAAAAGCATTTCTTCCAACTCCACTTGTACGGCCCATACCAAGTGTTGGAATTTGACATTCCTTGGCTTGCAAAGAGAAAATGGAAGAAATAGGAGAAAAAATAAAATTATTGACATCATCCTTGAAAAAAAATAATTGAAAATAGTTTGGGGAGGTGAAGAAGCATACTACCCATGTTTTTAGCTGTAAGTGAGATCATCCATTCTGGACAAGTGCCCAAAAGGGCCTAAAATTAAGGAAAAACTCCCCCTTTATGCATATAACTAACTCTTTAACTAAAAATAACAAATTTATAACTGATCATTACCCCTTAAACATTTATAATCACCTTTGTGATGAATTTTATAACTCCATTATCCATATAAGTCATTTAATAGGGTAAAAAGGTGGCCAAATGACCCTTTTGGCATATGAAACCTAACAAGTGACCAATGTATGACTTGAAGACACATTGAAACATACCAAATACCATATTAGCAAATTTACAACACAATTTGGCACTTTTATTAATTTTGACTAGATTTGACCAAGGTTGACTTTGATTGACTAGCCTAGTATAAGGGGAATGAGCTTCAACTAGGACTATGGGAGGGATAAGTGAGACATATAGGACAATAAGAGACCACATATCACAAATGAAAACTTCCTCAAAAGTTCAAAATTTTAGGGGTTGACCAAATTTGACTATAAGTCAAATTTAGTCAAGAGTTATATCACATAATTTTAAACCATACATATATTTAGAATTTTATTGAGAATTGGAGGAACAACTGATAGTGATCAGTTTAGCTTATAAATTTACTTTATAAACAATATACCATAATTAATTTTATGATCTTAAAATTAGGGATAAATAAATTGCATAAATAAAAAGTGCGTTAAAATTTGTTTTGCATCTATTACTCACATGGCTTACACTTAACATAAACTAAATGTAATTTACTTCATAATATCAACATCTCAAACATAAGTAGTTAAGATAAAGACTTATTTAAATAATTCTATTTTATCATTTTCACTCATTCACTATCGCAATGAACTATAACATTTAACTATACATTATAATAATAGAATACATTTATTTCTTAACTTGAACATCTAATTTTTATTTTGAATTAATAACAATATAAATTAGACATATATGATCTAAATTTGATTGCAAATACTATATAGCTAGGAATGATCAAATTTCCTTATTAATTTACAATTTTAGGAATCATATTTCAATAGTGTACATCAATAAATACCATAATCATCTTTGTTCAACATTTTATCCTTTGTTAGTTGAGTAAGTAGAGGAGTTATCATAGATCTGAAGTAGACCAAATCATTACAGAGAGGGAGAATATCATAAATCACTATTCCTCCAACCATATAGCTTTCCGGATCCCTCACATGCTTCTCATCCACTGAGAGTGTCCCTACCCTTCATTATTAGGATAGATAAGAGTCCAAAAATTAAGAAATAAATCACTTTCCAACATCACAGCTACTCCACATAGCTTATTGCGAGTGTGACTATGAACTGAGATAGTAATTAAAATATTTCAAATGTATATTACCCATATACACTACTTATGGCCATAAGTTTTTATATTCAATAAGTACTTCTTATTTAATCTTAACTCATTAGGTAACTAAGTTACTATGTGTGTCTAACTAGGATACCCTCCCATCTCTTAAACCACACATCTCCTGTCCATTACTCTTATCCAAAGGTCTCCCTAACCTAGACATTTGATAGTTACTAGGTCTAGATAATCCCTTTTACTAATTATTTATTTTATTAATAATTTACTTATGAGACAACACTTTATATGAGTGTCCCATACCACCCACATAAATTTTCAACTTGTCTGTATGCTGGTGAATGATTAGTTTACTAAGACACGAAGATTGTTTAAACCTACTTTGTTAGCTTTGATTTCTATGTTTTGATGCTCAATAGGGTTATTCTCACCTTTAATTAAAACTTTCACCCTACCTCTTATTTATTCATTGAGGAAAGCTTGATGATGGTTAAGCTATGTATAAACTTAGTATATGCCATATGATGATTATTCATCTCTATCCATTTCTACATGTTGATACCATATTTATATAACCCCATTTAACATGTCAATAATAATTTACTATAAAAAGTAGGTAAAATATCCTAATATTCAATTCTTAAAACCATATCATTTTCAAAGATCTTCTTAAATAGTGATAATTTTTAATGGTAACCCAAAAACTCCATTCAAAGACTTCATAGCACAACCAATCATTTAGTTATCAAACTAGCTCCTACATTAATTTTGATATTGATCAAGGATTATAATTTTTATGTTTATTTTAAAAACAGATCGAAGGTAACTTCTTCTCCTATGTGGGTCTATTAATCTTAAATTTTCATCTTATTTATACATAGTAATAGGTTATTACCGAAAAGGTTGCCTTAAGTTGATAATATTTGTATTCATAATGCTCTTATCTAAATTCATATTTAATAACATTTTAATACGATACAATATGATTATACTATCTTAGATATAATGAGAATCATAATTATTAATCTATTATCCTTTGTTTTCATTCCCTAATATAAAATTCATCTTTACATAAAATATTTTATTTTATTTTATTTTTATCAAGTGCCCATTTATTTTTATAACTTTATTCTAACTCATTATTATTATTATTATTATTATTATTATTATTATTGCACATTACTCCTTATTAATTTGTTTAAAGTTATCAGAGATTACAAATCCTTATGACCAATAAAAATAAATTTAAAAATTAGCCAAAATATTAAATTTAGGACAGAATGTATATACATTTTATTTTTACACATAAAGGGATGACTCCATAAAGGAAAAGCCATGGTGCAATGGTAACATAAAAAGGGATTGAAGTTAATATTTATTAATCCAAAAATAAATGGGGTCAATGAAAATATAAGACATGCATTAATACCAAATGCCATACCTATTATAGCCAATACGAAACAAAAAAAACAAAGATAAACAAATATGTTAGCACACAAGTATGTTGCAGAACTAAGGCACCAAGTTTGAAAATTCTTTGGGTGGAAATTTGTCTTTAATCAATATAATAGGTATTAGATTCTGAAATTTCATTTTTTTTTTTAATATTTGCCAAAGCATGGTGTCTCCTAGTAGATTTACACCCATCTAAATAGTTTTCCCAGGTTAAAATAAATAATAGTTATCTTAACTCTATCCATAGCTCAAGAATTTAATCCAAGGCATCTCTCTATGATAGGTAAGATTTATTCTTCGAATTTATTATTTGTCGGTTTGAATTTACTAAATTTTTCCAATGGAAAAAAGGTGTTGTACTATATTACTGATCCTAGAATTGGCTTCTTCCTAAATTTTGAATTCTTATTTGTTAATGAATGAGTGATCTTGTAGGTCAATACATAGATAAAAGTTATCATAAATTATTAAAATCTTCAAATCCATAAGGGGATAGATTAGGTCTAAACATTGACTCTAAAGGATAGAGTAACACATTTGAAGATAACAAAAGATTAGTTTCATGAGAGGTCAACTATATAAGGAAAATAAGATTTATTTGAAAATATATATATTTGGATTACAAGATTTGGTTTCATACAAGAATAGATAAAGACCACTAGAAACATGTTTAATATTGGTCTCAAAATATACTAAGCCAAGAAATATATCAACAAACTATAGTTTCTTCTTGAGGGAAAATTAAACACTCCACCCCTCAGACATATTAAAATCTATGTCCCAAAGTTACTTTATGAAATAATAATTATTTGTTAACCAATAGAAAATTCCCAAAGGTAAACCTAATGCCTAGATTCATTATATGAAATAATATGTTGGGCATACATAGATTAACACTAGTCATTGAGGAAAAACAAAATTAAAACTACTTGCCTTCAGGGGAAATGATTGTTAGGAACCTCTCTATCTTCTCCAAAGTGTCCTCTCTCCTTTGCCATGCTTTCCTCCTTTCCTCTATTAACCCCCTCCTCTTTTCCTTGCCTATTCGACATTACCTAGGCCAATAAATAATTTTTAATCATTTTATTTTTTCCACCTAACTTCACTATGTACTTCATCTATTTAACTATTTCCCCATGTGGTGTAATGGGTGGGGGTGATTTCAGTAGGATAAAATATTCATTTTTGTCCCCCAAGGGTGGTGTATTGGTTTAAAGTTAAAGATTTGATTTAAAAGAGAATTAAATGTTTAAAATCCTTTTTTTAATAATATTTTTTATTACAATGTGGTAAAATATTTTTTAACTAAAATCGTTTAATGTCTTTGTTGGTCAAATTTCACTTCCAAGCTTGCATCTTAGAATTTGGCCAAGTAAAATACTCAAAAATTTCCTTTGGAAGGAGTATTTCTCATTGAGCCTTAGTGAAACAAATACCAAGTGTTATTTCTTTCAAAAATTTTGGTTTTGATCTTTTACTAAACCCTGTGCATAGTAATCTTTCAGGTCTTTTGTTTTTTGACTAAGTTTTATCTTTCAAAAAGTATCAAATGCTTTCAGATAATTTGTCTGAGACAAACTTCTCAAAGGGTACTTTACAACTTTTATGAAGGATAAGTCTCCGAGCAGTTACCCTGCACTTTTTTTTGAAAAATATATTTTCAAAGTTGAAGGGTACTTTGCAGCTTTTTTGAAGGGTACTTTTTCCTTTTGAACTGTCAAATTCATCTTTTTGAAGGGTTATTTTACAGGAAAATGGACCAATTTTTTTTTTGAAGGGTACTTTAAAACTTTTCTAAAGGGTACCTTATAGCTGAAATGGTCCTCCACAATGTTTCCAAAGGGTATTTTTCGAGAAAGTGTCATTTCTAAATTGTCTATTTCACAAAGTCTAAAGGGCCAAAAAAAAGTTAAAAAAAAAGTGTCCAATTCTTTTAGAAAAAAGTGCCTAAAATAATTTCCCTAAAGGGTAATTTTCTTGGGTAAGTGTCGTCCACAATTTTTCCGAAGGGTACCCTCCACAATGAAGAGGATGAAATAAAAGGTTGAAGGAAATATTAGGGAAAATTATCTGAGAATAGCCGTTGCTATTCAAATAAATATGATGGCCCATAAAAATTCAATTTTAAACTGTGAATAATAATCATTGATACTCAAAAGACTTGGTGAGAACATGAGAGCAGATGTGGAGGTGACAAATGGTTGAATCTTGAGCATCTAGTGTAGGCAAAGGCAACAAATGGATAGGTTGATGGTTCAATTCATTACTTCTATGAAATTGATAACTAAAAGTGTTTGGAAGATAGCTAGTAGTTAGAAAGAACATTTTCTAACTGTCATTGTGAGTTCCATCCCCCTCAGTAGTGTTATGTGTTAGCTTCTCTATTTTCAGTTTCAAATACTCTTGGATGATCTTCAATAGAAGCAATTCCCTGTGCCACTCCTAAGGGTTTTATACCACTTTCCACCATTTTCATGACTTGTTTTGGATAAGTAAACCTCTTTACATGACATGGCTTACTCCATCCATCTCTCATGCATCTATAATTGATCTTCATATTGATGACATATGTCCTTATGCCTCTTCAACTTCTCTTCTCTACCTCTTCTTCAAAGTTATATAAATGGAGATATTTTGGCTATTATAGAGAGACCACATTTTTGGTATGGTTAAGCCCTACTAAAATGACATTGAACTTTAATTTTGAACATTGAATACAAGACCAATTCTAAGTTTGTGAACTTTTGTCTGAGTATGTGAGTGATGTATAATGGAGCCAAGTGCTAACATCATCCTTACTCCCTTTGTTATTCATGTTTGAACAAAGGTTCTAATGTTAACAGGTCATGTGACGTGTGTTAAATGCACTAGACTCTTTTTCAAGTATGTAATTATATCTATGGTGTGCAATATACCCCTTAGATCAAGTATCTTGTTGATTGTCTCAAGCATGTTACCTTCACATTGAAACACTATGTTAAGATATTTCAATGCATGTAATTAGTCTTAGAAATCATTGTCACTTAGTAGAAGTGTGATAGTTGGTGGGTTATATTCTTGGTGGATTACCTCTCTAGCATAGTTTATATTTTATGTAAAATCTTGACTCTTTTCATGAACAAGCATTAGATTAGGTGATAGACACTTAGATAAGAATTCATTGAGATAGATCTTTTAAATACTAGAGACTCATCTCTATTAAAAATTCCCAAAAACTTGAGGGATGATTCAATGTTTCATGAAATTGAAGGAGCTTCATATAATGTCCTAGGGTGTACAATTTGATGATAACCGACTTCTAACATGTCATGCATATTCTAGGCTAAGTTGGAGTCCTTCAATTTCTATAGAAAGGGTAAGTGTATTTAATTTATCTTAAAAATTTAACATACTAAAAGAGGTTCAGTAAAGAGATAAGCACTATAGCTAACCCATCTATGGATTCCATATGGCATGTTTGGTTCACTAGATCAACACATCATCTTTCTTATTTTCTTATATTTTATCTATTTTAACTCTCCTCAATGATACCATCGCTCTCTACAAGGTTAGAGTAACCTATGCTACAAACACACACTAAAATGAGATTTATTAACAATTAATAAATTTAAGCACATGTGCACGCACGCACGTGTGTGCACGCGCGCGTGCACGCGCACACACACACACACACTTGTGTGTGTGTGTGTGTGTGTGTGTGTGTGTGTGTGTGTGTGTGTGTGTGTGTGTGTGTGTGTGTGTGTGTGTGTGTGTGTGTGTGTGTGTGTGTGTGTGTGTGTGTGTGTGTGTGTGTGTTAAGTCATTAAGGAATCCTTGCATTAGTTATAAATATGTTTTCTTGTGTACACATAATTAATCATTCTAAGGCTCATAATAGTATAATACATAATAATAATCATCTTTAAAATGTAGTCATTTAGTTTCACAAAGATACCAATATTCAATAGTAAATAATAGTCAAAAGTTTATCCAACTATGTTTACATAGCACACCATGTTGAAATGCGTATGTAAATTATTACATGCATATAAAATGGGATATGACATTCCTTTAGTCTATTTGACTCCATGTTTTCCTCTTAGGAGGAATGTTATATATAGTTGTTGTGTGGCATTTTTGTGGAAACAAATTTTGTGGAAGGCTTGGTTGAGATATTTGTTGGATTTTTTTGTTCTTCTTGGGCCACCGACTGAGGTGCCTCATTCGATCTTAATTATAATATCCTTAATATTATGTTATAGGTCATTTTAAAACTTTTTCTTCACCCTATCAAATAAAAAAATAAGGGGAAAAAAAATTTAAGAAATTTTGGGAAAATTCATCATGAAAATTAACATAAATATTTAATTTAAAAAACTAATGTTATAGAATTACCAACATGAATGTGGGTAGATGGTTTCCACAGCCATAAGTCACTGGTGTAGATTTAATTTGAACCTAAGCAAGATGAATTGAAAAAGTAAATAAAAACTTAATACATTTCTTAAGAATAACATTGAACCAAAGTAGGATGTGAAACAACATACCCAACTCACCCACCATATGCAACAAGGGAAGAATAATGCACATCAAAATTATAGGTGGGTTTTGGAGGGTAAGAATAATGGAAAAAAATGAATGTGGGTAGAAAACAAAGAGAAACTAAAACATATTTGACAAACAAAGGGAAAAGAGGTGAAGAGAAAAAATAAAATATGAAACTTTATAACTCAACATCAATGCCAAAAATATGGTCATCCAAGCTATATTTCAATGAATTACTGAACACATAAAGTAGGATTGAAGACTTAGAAATAAAGAAATAATATGAGGAAAGCAAGGTGAAAAAGGTTATAGTTTTTAATTGGAAAATTGTAAGAGAGAATAAAATACTCAATGAACAAGTAAAAAAATTACGGAATAATATGAAAAAGGGGAAACAAGAGTTGACGACCATAAAACAAGCTTTAAATAATTTGAAAACACAAGATGAAAACAAAGCAAAGTTACCAAAGGGAGGAATGTGCCACAAATAAAAGTGTCCCAATCCATAGTTATGAATACAAAAGTAAAATAAAGCCATTTATAAGTCCAACATGAGGAGACCAAGTCTTGGGCCCAAGTACTAAGAGGGCCTAGAGAGGAATAGATGGAGATAATAGAAAAATAATTTAGAATGCAAATAAGGGAATAAAATGATAAACATGATAGTGCTGAAAAATTTATTATTAAAGGAATGGAAGACTATGGTGAGAATGAGAATACTAAAAAATTAGAAAGAGAATTCTTAGAAAACTAGTTGTATTGGACACAACATATTCATCAAATAAATAGAGTGGAAAATTTTATAGGAAGAAATGATAGACATGTAAAATTTATCATGAAAAACATAGAAGACAAAAACAAGATATTAAGGAAATGAAGGTGTCTTAGAGGTACATATATGTACCTAAATGAAAATTTAACCCATAAAAAATAATAATAAAGAATGGGATAAAGTGAAAGTATCAAGAGATGTATGAAAATAAGCATGGTTACATAATGGAAGAGACCAAATCAATGATCGAACTACACAAGCAATAAGAAAGAGCACTTGACTTTCATAATCTAGAATTATAAAGGTTATCCTTGGAGGCCCTGGGTTGCGTCCCATAGAAGATATAAAAGGCATAATCATTCTTATTGAAACTCATGAACATGAAGCCTGAAAGTTCTAAATTTTCAAGGATATAAGAAAATATAAGTTTGGAATGAAAGGATGGAAAATGACAAGGAACATGGAGGTGTTACAATACTAATCAAAGAAACATGGTACGAAACTTTAAAAATTAGGAAAGAGGATCCAAATAGATAGTACATATGGTTGAAAATAATAGAAAACTAGTTAACAATTAGGCTTTTTTGCTTGAATTTTTTCACTAAGAGACTCAATAAAATATATGAAGAGTAAGTTAAACTATGAAGACCCTTATGTGCTACTTAAAAGTTACATTTCAATATTCAACACCTTATGATACATATTGATTATAGGTGACTTCAATGTGTTGAAAACAAACAACCAAGATCTTAATTTGAGAAATGAAATAGGAGTGATAAATAATCCATTATTGTTATCATTAGAAAAGTACCAATGTTGGGAAAGGAAATCACAAGATATAAAGGGGGAGTTACTTAGTATGGAGAAAATATATAAGGACTATGTAGTTTGTATGACAAAGTTATTGGTAATGGCAAGAGAATATGAATGAATTCAGGGAACATTACCTTTAAAATTTAGAAAATGGTCAAATCTTGATAGACTATGCTATTTATTTATAGAGCTCTATCCCAAGATTGATGAAGCTTGAACTTGGGGACTACCCTATTGAGATAATATTAGATCATGTAAAATTTCAACAACATAAAAATAAAAATAATATGTGATGTCTTATTAACCACATAGATAGCCTAATATATAGGCAAGAAACAAGTTCCTATAACAAATTAGGTTCTTACAATGGTATGTAAAAATAAACTTACCTAAGAAACAAATTTAAAAAATGGTTAAATAAACCATAATAAAAAGATATCAAGATTTTAATTAAGTTTAAATAATTATTCAAATGTCCTCCATAAATGATTAAACCTGAAACAACTCCAAACTTATTACAAAATTTTACATTTTTTTCTTTACAAAATATTTAGTCATTATATTAGTTGGTTGTTCAGAGTTAGGACAATAATAATGACATGTGTCTTCATTACAAACCAAATTTAGAAATACTTATGGTGAACTTCGATGTGCTTTATATTAACATGAACTATTAAATTATTTACCATCTTTAAAACACTCTAGTTGTTAGAGTAGATAGGTGTAGGTACAAATGATTCAAGTTGAAGATCCTCTAATACTGACTAAATCCACATCAACTCTCTACCTGTACTAATAATTACTTTATACTCTGCTTCATTAGAAGATACAACTATTATATTTTGAATCTTACCATACTATGGAAAGGATCCTAAACCAAGATTGAATATATAACCTATTTTATAGATTCTAGAATCAACTGATTATGTGCAATCTGAACCAATATATCCTATTAGTGAAAAGTCAACATATTTTTTATACATAATGCCAAAGTCAAGAGTACATTTGGCATATCTAAGAACATTATTTTTGCCTTGCCAATGTTCTTCTTGTCATTTAGCGATGAAGTGAGAGTGATAACTTACCATAAAATATAAATCTTTCCTAGTTGTAGTAAGATAAATAAAACTACATACTCGTTACCAATAAAACATTTCATTGACTAATGGTAAATAAGTACTAGTTGAGAGTTTTGTCCTACATTCCATATGTGTATCTATTTGAATACAATCACTCATTCTAAATTTCTCTAACAAAGATTGGGTATATTTTATTTGAATTATAAAATTAAAGTGCCCATAAATTTAATACTACAAAAACTCCACACCTAGACAATATTGAAGTATACATAGATCAGTCATTTGAAATATGGAAAAGATGCCAGCTTTCACCTATTTATTTAAATCATTGTTGCTTCAAGTGATGGCAAGATATTAAACATACACAAGTGTAATTACTATGTCATACCCAATTTTTTTTAACATTGAGAATAGATTCTGCATCACACCTTTTTAACATTGAGAATAGATTCTGCATCACACCTTTTTAGATAGACTCTCTAAGATATTTGTCTACTTTGAAGTAATAGGCTTAAGGAGCATAGTTAAATCGACACAAGGACTTCACTTACCAATTAATAAGATGTTATTTACTAGGAATCTAAAATCCATATGATTGTACCATATACATTTCCACCCCTAAGTCTCCATTCAAAAAAGCATTTTTCACATCCATTTGAAATACCTGCCAACCCAATTGAATAGCAATAGATATAACCATTCTAAATATTATTATTTTAGTCTTAGAAGAAAATGTTTCTTCATAATCTACTCTTTTTACATACCCTTTTAAAATAAGACGAGCTTTATATTTGCCTAAAGAATGATTTGATTTACATTTTGCCTTATAAATCCATTTACAACCAATGGATTTATTACCTTAGCGTTTCCTAGAGAAAACTCAAGTACCACTATTTATGATTCCATCATACTCCATTTTCATGGTATATTCTCATTGTAAGTTCCTTTTAATATCTACATAAGTATTGAGCTAAAAACCTGTGAAACATTGGTACTGAGAGCAAAATTTACCTACTTAGGATTCTTAACCACTTATTTCCCTGATCTTATCAATCTAACTTCCAAAGAAACTAGAAAATCCTCTTGCCAAATATCTTGCATTATGATATATTACCATTTTGTTCATTTGTGTTGACTTGTAGAACCACATGTTGTGCCACTAGGACCTTCCATGGAGCTAGATTATTTTGGTGTTTGTCTTTTTAAGTCATGTGCCATTTTAGTACTAGAACTCGATTCACATTTATAAGTAAGAATCTAAAAATTATTAATATATATAGGTTTATTGTCTTTTGATAAATATATAATTTTATCCTTTATTATAATATCTCTAAGCACACTTGATTTGAAGAGATATCTAGTAGCCTATATGCTTTGGAATTCTCATTGTAGCCAACAAACATGTTTTTTTTCCTTTTTAAATCTAAACTATTTATTTTCAATTTAGGAAATAATGAAAAATCAATACAACTAAAAATGCAAAAATCACTTACATGAGGTTTTCTTCATGACCAAGCTTTTTATGGATTAATATCCTACATAGATTTACAAGGATTATTATTTAAGATAAACACTAAAATGTTGACAGTTTCTACCCAGTACTAAGAAGGTGCAGTCATGGTTTGCACCACACTCCATGCCATCTCCATAATAGTCATGCTCCTCCTTTCCACTACTCTACTCTACTATTAGTGTAATGAGTAATATACTAGATGTGTATACCTTAATTTGTGAAGTTTGCTTTGAACTACTTGGAGATAAATTCTCCAACATTATATGACCTAAAGGTCTTGACCTTTTACTGTATGATTCTCAATTAGTGTTTTCTAGGAAAAAACATTAGCAAAACACTTAGATTTATTCTTAAAAAAGTATACCCACATTTTTTTGAGATAAATCATCAACTATCAGTAAGAAATTAAAGGCATCAACTACAATGTTAGTTTTCATAGGACCATAAATATCTACATGTACCAAATATAACTCACATTATACCCTCCATGATTTACTAGTAGGAAATGGTTACCTGACATGTTTACTAAATTGAAAAAACTTCACAAACATTTTGATTTTCCTTAATAGATAGGGTTCCATGCATGATTTTATTTTTACTCAAAATTTTTTAAACACTGATAACTCAAATAACCACACCTATCATGCTAGAGAGTGACAAACTACTCAATTTTTGCTAAATCAAATATTTCTATTGATTTAGGAACTACAAGTTTATATAGGCTCCTTTCCCTTATACAAATAACATTAAGCTTATCATTGAGTGTAGTGACATTACATTTGTTTCCCTTAAACTTAACAACAAATTATTTATTTTTGGTAATTTCACCAATGGAAAAAACGTTTTTATTCTTATCTAATATTAGTAAATATATATTTGTACTCATTTTTAAAAATTATTTGTGCATTCCCACAACCCTTAATTTCATGTGTTCATTCATAACCCAAGGAAAAAATTTCATTGCCACTATTATCCTCCTTAAAGTGTAAACACCAATCACACTAACACATGTGATGTCTTGAAGTTCCTGAGTCAAAGTATCAATTTCATGACTCACATGATTGGTCTTATGTTTCTACAAAGGCAATTTCAATGTATGACTTTTTCTTCTTATTCAATATTATCATGTATATATTTCTTATGTAAATTAGCCATATCATATTTTCTCTTTCTATAATCTTTCTTAAAATGCATTTGTTGCTTACAAAAAAAACACTTCCATTTATTTTTCTTAGAATCAATTCCATTCTTATTTAAAAAATCTCCATTTACTGAGCATTTACCCTTGCCTTTCATTTTTGATACAAAATCACTTTATATAGATGTAAAGTTTGAATCTATGGACTATTCATGTTGTCAATCCTATTGTATAAGAAGTGCAGATAAATGTTTAAAGTCCAATGTATGTGTTTTTGTAATCATGTGTAATAATTCTAAAAATAATAATAAGAAGATAATAAATTCTACATAACCAGAGAAAAGAGGTTTTATTCATCTACAATATTTCCCAATGCCTTGAACTTATCACATATATCCTTTAACTATAACAAATATTTAGAAATAGAACCACCTTCTTTAATCATATTGGAAAATAAAAGATTTTTTAAATACAAAATTATACAAGCTTCAAAACACTGATATTTTTCCTTAAGGTTTTTTCATACTTCTATTACATTATCAATATTTCTAACTTCTGTAATTAAATTGTCTACTACATATACTTTCAATAACATGAGGGCCTCATGATGACATTTATTATAGTCATCTAGTTGCTCAACTTGTCTAAATTATTTACCAAGGACAATCTAGTCATTGCTCTAATACTTACTTATTATAAATATCCTATAAATCTACATGATGATGTTTTTCCCATTCAGTTTATGAGAACCTTGTAAAATAATATCACAAACTAGTCATTCATACCTAGTTTTTCATGAAAACAAACAAATTGGAAAAATTATAATGATGGTTATAGAAATCATTTTTGGACACTCAATCTAACTTAAAATTAGACAAATTTATGATTTTTTATCAAAACATTGTTTATATTTTATGATATTTTAATGTTTTTGTGTTTTACCAAATTGCTTAAAAAAGACAATAATAATTAATTCTAGAGTTGTATAGATCTGTTTACAAAAATTATTTTTCTATGTTGACAAGGACATAAACTTAGATAATGTGGTAAATTTTAAAGCATTTTGGCTTTATGGTTTGCTCTAAATACAAATAATTGTGATTCTCCAAGTAAGTTTTTAGGCAAAATCAATTTATCTCAAGTTTGTTATATTTTTTTAAATGATTTTCTTAATTTTAATTCAACTCAAATGCATTTTAAATTTTAATTAGATGTTTTAATACTTATCAAAAAACTTTTATAATAAAAATAAACTAATGATCATGAAATGGTTCACCCTATGTAGTCCTAAATCCTCCTCCTTCCTTTGTGGTTGTCCAAATAGACCAAAAATGAGAGGATTATTCCTATCTAACCAAAAAATAGTGTTTTACAGAGATGTTGAGTTATTTGAGGAGCTAAAAGAATAAATTATTAATGGTATGGCATCCAAAAAGTGGTTTCCTCTTAAAGCAACATTCAAAACCTCCACTGGAATGTCCTTTTTGAGCTGGCATGTTGATGTCATGGTAAGTGGTCCGCTTACTCATTTATTTCAATAATATTTAAATCAAATTGAAAAATGTATCTCTACCTAGTGTTGATTACCTCTTGAATATCTCAAAATGCTTTTCTGTATTGGTCTCAACAGACTACTAACCTTACACTTAGTATTATCTCCTGACTTCTTAAAAAAAAGACTCTTAAACCTCTGTATTTAGATCAAAAGACACTTTCAAAGACTCAAAATAGAATGTTCACTTGAACTATGATCTTCCTCAAAATCCATTATTCAACCCCTATTTAATCATATTCACACTCTCATTGACCTTAAACAGAGTATTCATTATCAATACTATAATATAATTTTGATGAAGACCATTTTTGTCAACTCTTAACCAAATTCAAAATTATCAGTTCTTGAAATTTTTAGTATCCTTGAGATCATGAATAAGTTCAACTTAAGAATCTAGACTTATTCTTTATAGACCTATTAGTCATGATTATATTTCTTAAGGGCCTACAATAAAACACAAGATTAAAGCCTTATATTCTCTTTTGTAAAGATCTAAAAGGATGAATGTGTGTGTGTGTGTGTGTGTGTGTGTGTGTGTGTGTGTGTGTGTGTGTGTGTGTGTGTGTGTGTGTGTGTGTGTGTGTGTGTGTGTGTGTGTGTGTGTGTGTGTGTGTGTGTGTGTGTGTGTGTGTGTGTGTGTGTGTGTGTGTGTGTGTGTGTGTACGTGCGTGCGTGCGTGCGTGCGTGCGTGCATGCGTGTGTGTGTAATTACAATAGTCATAAACAAAATATTCTATACATGAGTTCCATGGTTATTTTATTTCTCAAGGATTACTTTGAAACAAGGACAATCTAAAATGATATAATAAAATATTAGTATACCAATATAATCTTTTATACAAGTTCAAAATAGTAAAAAGAGACGAAATATGAAGAGCAAGATAAAATAGTGATCCTTAGCGAAGAGGAAGAAAATACAGTAAAAAGAGATAAAGCACAAGAGGTCAAGGTAGAATAAGGAAATGAGGAGAACATTCAACCTCCTCATAAAAATATGATGAAAAAAGGAAGACTAGCTGATAAGCCTCATTGAAGGCCTGAATAAGAAAGAGTATTTAAAGGAAGAAGTGTCTATAGAAATGACACAAGATTTGAAATATAATGACTTGTTTATTTATGTGAATGTAGAATAGTTAGAGCCTGAAATAGAAGTATTAGAGTATGCCTTGAACAAGGAAGTAGTTGAGTATGATGAAGAGACACCTGAGTTAGTGCTTTAAAAGATATAAATTGAATAATAAAAATAGGATAAAATAATTAATAAATTAGATTTCAATTTTAAAGGATAAGTGTTCTTACAAGATACACTTGATGATACCTAAAGGTATCCATATTGTATATCTAATGCTTTGTTATGTAGTGTATGTGTAAGTTCATTAGTTGAGGAGATTAAAATCACAAAGAAAGAAGCTATTGAAAGAGATAAGATAAAGAGTAGAGAAAACATACTCATCTTAGAGGATAAAGCCATAAAAAATAAGATGAAAGAAAAATGCAATTAACAATAGAAGGGTGAAACATCGAAAAGCATAAGTGTGTGGTTACAACACAACTAGAAGAAAAGGAAAAAGAAATCAAATATTCATTTTAGATGAAACTCAAATTTTCCTATCTAGGTAGTATGATGTAGGACCAATAGCTTGAGAGGTATATGTTTGTAAATTTTAGTCACTTTTAGGTCTGTTTAGATGTTTAAAATCTTGTTAGACCATTTATAAGGTTTTGTATAATGTAGATTCAAATTTTGACTTGTTCTGCCATTTCCCACTAAAATAAAAGTTTAAAAAATTGAATGATTTGTAATATTTTAGGGTTAATTTATTATTTTCAAAGTTATTTTAAAATAATGAATGATATAAGTGTATCCTTAAGGCTCAAACTATCAATAGTTTATTTTGACCTCTTAGGCTTGTAACTTAATTTATCTAAGCCTATTTGGTGTTTCTAGAGATTATTAATAGGACTTAATATTTCTCATGACTGAATGACCTTAAACATTCATATAAAAGTCATAAAATGATGATAAAAAAAATATAAGACTCTTATTAGCCTTAACATTCAAGAAAATTTGAAATTTCTCTTTGTAGCCTATTTTAGGCCTCTTGAGAGGTATGTAGAAAACTCAATCTTAAATAAATTCCATCCAATTGAATTTCAAGATGATATAACACATTAATCATATGTAAGGTATCTTATAACATTTTTTTACACGTTTTTAGATGATATGAGTTAGACAATCTCAAGAAAACACTATTTTAGTGCTCTTAAACCTTGACTTAAGGTCTATTTTTAGGTTTATCATAGCATAGTCCTGTATATATTTTTCTATAGGGGTTTTCAAAAGTTAAAATCATTTTCAAAATAGTCTTGGTGATAAATTTTAAAAATATTTGAGTGGATAGATATAAAGAAAATACAAATTTAGTCTCTTAAGCCTTGCACTAGGGTTTTATAGTCTATGAACTACCCAAGAGCACTTATTGATGATAATTTAAGATATAAAGAATTTAAATGATTTGTTACACTTGTATTAGGACCTAAAATATGTCCTTATAACCTTAAAATTGCTCTACACATTTTATATTCACAAAAAGTACATGAAATATTACTATTTTGTTAGATTGTGATCACAAGACCCATGTTTACAAACCTTATAAACCAAGACTTAGATTCAAAACATATAATAAGAGTCCATAAAAAAATAGTATATGTAATTTCATAGTCAACTTTGTCTTAATAAAATATTAGAAACACAACACAACTATTTTATTCATATGATTTTCACAACTTGATCTTTAGACTTGTAACTTTCTTTAACAACTACACTAGCATTTAGGATTATACACATTTTTTTTCCAAACTGATCTCTTCTCTCTCAAACATTGAATTCTTTACTTCATTAAATGATGTTTCTAAGTCTATAATTTGATAAATGAAGTCTAATCTTGTTTTCATATTGGAAATATCTCTCAACATTTCACAACTATCTTATAAGATGCTATATTTGATCTTATTCATATGTTGAACACAATTATATTGGACTTAAAATAGGTTAATATTGATTTTATATTCAAGAGACATTTATACCATGTATTTATACCATAATTTCTAATTACAAATTTTTTTGGACCTTTACAAAATTTTAAGACTCTTAAAACTCTCATTACAAATTCATATTTTTTAAATTTCCAATTTGGTAGGAAAACTTGAAAAGACCACTCAGTGACCTAGAACTAACAACTAAATCTATAAAAAGGCTTATTATTGATTCAAAAGTACCTCTAAGACCTCATAAGATTATAAACTAACACAATTGAAAAATTATTTACAATGCACCTACATCAATGGCCTTGCTTATAAGGATCCTTGAGGGTATAAATATATGTAATAAATGTTTTTTGGTTTATCAATTCACCTTAAACCTATAAAAATCCCCACTTAAGAGATATTTAACTCAAGAAATAATCTCAATTTATCATTTTGGATAAGTTACCTAGTTGACTACTTTCTTAGGTATCCTTTACGCATATCTCAATACCTTTAATCACTTATATAGATTGCCCTTATTTTTTGAGAGACACTTGTGTGTGTATCATTTTATTTATATAATTTATTTTTATTCATTTTACATGGGTAATCCATTATGATTAATTTTGAAGTTCTATTTTAGATGATTATAAACCTCATTTCTTGTTTATAATCCCCTAAGTTTCAATTAAGGAGATGGTGTTGGTGAAATATATTATATGCATCTAATATAATTTAACTTAGGAGAATTTTCTACACTAAGGTTAGATAATGCAAAATATCATAGGATTGGAATAGAGATAAGTAATATGCTTTATCCTAGCAAATAAAGTATCTCATTTTAATAGGTTAACTAGAATTTTCTAAAAAATTTCCAATGAGAAAAGGGGAATAAGATATTTGTTTGGATAGAAATACCCTTTCCATCTATGTATTTTTTTAATGAGATCAATAATATAGATCCATGCTGAATATCCATGAGTGAAATATTATTTTTTGGTTTTATTATTTTGAGGAGTGTTATGAGATGATTTGTGTTCAAGAGTTGATATTTGTAGAGATTATCTTTAACATTTATTCTCTAATTTATAGAAGAAACACATGTAAATATAAAATAAAAACAAATAGAGTCAAATTTAGTAAACTATGGGCTACCAAGGACCCATAAAGATACAATAATAATAAATGGTGGTATATTATGTTCCTTGTATATTGTAATCAACCTTAATTTCCTAAAATGCAAGTGATTGGGCCTTGTTGAGTCAAATTTCATCTAAAAATGACATGTTAACACCCAAAAATGACTATTTTTATAAACTATATGGTCATAGCTAAATATTGGAATTTAATTACTTGATTTCAATTGTTAAGGGCTCTCTTAAGTCAATTTTAACTAACAATGAGAAAACACATAAAATAACAAATGATAGTCAATTGTGTTCACATAGCCAACACTTGATCTATAAACTAAGTGGATATTCCATACTATGCTTCACCAACATGGATATTATAAGCTTAAGTCAACAAGTGATTTATTAATAGTAGTATCTAACAGTTAAGGGCAAAAACATGATAACTACAATACTTCCAACTTCATTGTAGTATGAAAGTGAATTTCTAAGCTAATGAGACAAAGGATTATATCAACCTAGGAAACATAATAAATATTGGATCCTTATGATAACACAAGATGACTTACCTAAAAAAAAATGCATGTCTTACACATACATGACTATTTACTTGTAAAGGTGGCTAGTTGGTATTTATACAAAAACATTATAATATGCTTGATATAACATATAAAAGAGTTGAATTATGATAATAAAATTGAAATAAGAGGTTATAAAGCATAGTAATATTTATAATAGCTTAGTGAAGAGTGTAAATATGGTAAAGAGTAAGGAATTATAGAATAGAGGTAACTAAAGAAACTATAATGATTACCTATATTATATTTATTTAAATAAAGATAAGTTAGAGTAAGAAACATTGTGTGCTAATTACTATAAAGTATTACATATTGCTTTAAAAATACAAGGGTTTTGGAATCCAACTAATAGTTCAAAAATTATGACCTAAACTGGCCCCATAGAAGGTAAACCTTCTTCTACCTTGAAAAGAGAGTGTCATGGTTTCAAAAATAAACCAACATGTCCCATAAACTAAAGAATACCTTGAAATATCTAGTGCATGTCCTATTCATGAGAAAATATCACAAGGAAATATCCATTAGGGTAAATAAAGATTTAATATTCTCCTTAATTCATCTAAGATTTTAAATCCCATATTCTAAAGTGTTTTAAGTTGAGCCTAAAGCCCAAAAATTGAAAGATAAGAGCACACCTTTCAAGATTATTAATACTATTTTGAATTTCATCATGCCAAATGTTAACCATCAGAGAATCATCTACCTACTTCATGCATCCTATTTCAGTCTTTTGAGGATATATATTTGGCATGTGTTAGGGCTATTTAATAGAACATTTTCCTCTATTGGTTACTATAGAAGACCAAGGTATTTATAAAACTATGTTAAAATTCAGACTCCTAGGTTTTTGATCCATAGTTTGCATTGAAACCAACTCAATTTAGACTATTAGGGTTTCCTCCATTAGCATAATATAACTTACATTTTTACTATCAAAACATGTTTTTCATCCCTCACATTATTTGATTTGTTTGATCCTGATTCCATGTTCTTGTAAAGGAAGAAGCAATAACGTGTAAGCCAAGAAAAAAGGTGACAAAATGGACTCAACACTAAAGCATGTAACACTATACGGATACTTATTTTCCCTGAATTCCCTCCTTTTGTACACTACAGAAACCTCCACATATGAAACATCTCAAGAACCATTCATTATTTTTTGTAAGAACTGCATTAAAAGATTTCACTATCATACTAATGCTAAGACATGACTTATTTCAAGGAAGAAAATATGGAAAACTAGACAGTGACACATTTCAAGATATGCAAATATGTAAATGGTAGAATGAAATGTTGGAAAAATCTAATGAAAGTTGAGGTTTCTATCAAAATAAGTATGATTATGTCATCTTCCTACTTGTCAAGTCAAGATGTTTGCATACAAGTTAATTGATTTTGAATTGACATATGTTCAAAAAATATAATATATGGAATTGGTTCATCTAATTAACCATCTATTGAATCTATTAACAATTAAATGTGTAGAATCTTATCTCTATGGGAGAATTTAAAAAAAGACATTCAAATTGGTAGAGTTAGTTGAAGATAATAACCCTGTATTTTGGACTAAAAAATATTATCTGAGTCATTTTTAGGTAAAGATAATCCATTCTTTGGTATAACAGTTAACCATTATCTTGCATCCCCTAGACTAGACCTCATGAAGGGCATTTAGTGACATACAAATGTGGGGGCATATACTACTTTTTTAAGGGGATGAGGTACTTGGTCTATAGGTTCTCAACAATGGTGATTGGATTGATGTACAACCCATTCCTCATTCAATAGTCATGGACATTGGAGATAAGTTGGATGTGATAAGTGAGGGAGAATACCAAAGTGTGTGGAATCATATTTTACCCATTGAAGGTGGAAATAATTTATCTATGGCATCATTTTACAATCCATCCGAAAAAACTTGTGATGTGTTATCAACCTCTTTCAACTTTCCACTCTTTTTTCAACCTCTTTCAACTTATCTACCTCTCTTTCAAGTGTTGACTACTTTATGTCATAAAGCATCTTCAAAGAATTTAGTTTGGTGTTATTGGATGGTAATTAGTTTCTAATAAAGACTTCAATTTAATTAATTTATATAGTTCAACATAATATAGGTGCATCGATAGTTATATCTTTAATTGTATTTTACATAGATTTATCTAAGATAGGTATGCTAGTTAAGATATATGTAATATATATCTAAGAGTTTATTTATTAGGAATACCAACTATTTTATTAGATTGATACATATTTCTAACAATAAACTATTTAAATGTTTTACTATTAAATTGAAAAATCTTATATCAATTAGAAGGTTTAGTTTGTATCACTATATAAATTTAATGTATCATAATTTTTTATAATAATTATGATAATGGCATAATGTAAGTGGCCCTCTATATTACTTAAGTGAAAGAATAATAAAAATTCCAAAAAAATGAAATATATAAAACCTAAAATACTTTTCTTTAAAACTTAAGATTATTATAATATATTAAGGTTAAATTATTTTATAATTTAAATATTTTATTAAAATAATTCACAATTTCTTCTCATCACTTTTGTATGTGAGGTGCCAAAATTTTTTATTTTTTTTGAAAGATGATGTATTTTTACTAATATTTATCTTCTACAATGCTTACTATTTAAAAAGTAAAAATATTCATATTTATACATTTTTTTATATATAAACTAAAAACCTCTATGATATTTAATTAAATTGCAAATCATCAGTTCAACGATCAATATCGAATAAATAAGTAAAACTCAAAAAAATATAATTTTATTGTTATTTCGACATCATTTATAAAGCAACTATTATTTTTTTAATATAAAAAATTTAAAATAATAAAATAAAATAAAAATAAAAGTCGATATTAAATCTTTGCATAAACAAACCAATATTAAACTATTTTAACTTCTATAGAAAACCTAAAACTATATCGAACTTGATTTCTATTTAGATGGTTTATATTAAATTTATTTGTTTTCCGTTGTACTTTCATAACTTAGGTTCTATATTTTATTTATTTAAAATAAAATTAATCCATTTACAATTGTCATTGGCATTTTAAAATACCATGTTGATTTTTTTTTTGGGTAGGATGTGCATGCACGATGAAGACTTCCAAGACCTTTCGTTGTTCTAGTATCCGGGAGAATTCTTAACATAGTTTCGTTGATAACTGAAAGAAGAAATTGAAATGTGATTCATATTTTTAATTTCATTGGCTGTAATTTATGTGGGGCGCATTTCCATATGCTCTACATAATATAATAAATTAATTTGGATTTGATGATGTAATAAGATAAAATTATAATTATATATATATATATATATATATATATATATATATATATATATATATATATAATTTTACAATGACATTTAGGTAACGGTAGTATATTTTAATAGAACGAATATGCTCATTTTTAGTATATATATATATGTTATGTAGATTTTAATTTGTATTATAATTTATTTAAAAAATTATATTTTTAATAAAAGTCAATGTCAGTTAAATTTAATGTTAAAACTAAAAATGAGCATATTCGTTCTATTAAAATATACTACAGTTACCTAAATGTCATTGTAAAATGTCTCTCAATACACACATACACACATTTACAATAAAAATATTATCATAATTTATAATATTATTATATTAAACATACTTAAATATACCTATTAATCATATATCTTATACTATAATTTATATATATATATATATATATATATATATATATATATATATATATATATATATATATAATTTTAAAAAAATAATTTGTATTTTATTCTTCACAATATAATATAATATTTATAAAATAATTATTATATTATATTGTGAAGAATAAAATACAAATTATTTTTTTTAAATTACATATATATATATATATATATATATATATAATTTTAAAAAAATAATTTGTATTTTATTCTTCACAATATAATATAATATTTATAAAATAATTATAATATAGATTTTATATAAATTACTACTATATATATATTAATATTTATAGTTATAAATATATAAATATTTATATTATATTTATAATTATTATACATAAATATAGATTTTAAATCTTTCATGTTTTGAACACACACACACACACATATATATATTATTGATTGGAGTGATGTATTGGATGTGGAGCACTGTTGTTATCAAATCAACACTCATGATGTTTTCACTTATCTTTGTTAATAGAAAATTATCAATATAAAATGTCGCTATATTCCAAGCTACAAACCTTTTTACAATGGGTTCATGTTATGTAAATCAACTCACTTCTTTAAATCTAGGTTTAATTGTCATTTCCTCTCATCATTAAAGCCCATCACTCTGCAACTCATCTTGAAATATTTCACTACTTTGTCATTGTTCATTTTCACTTTGATAAATAACTTATTCTCCCTAAACAACTCGTTATTATATGAAAGAATATACAACCTCATTATTCACCATCACAACTTTCATTACAAAAATCAAATTATTGTTACATAAAACTTTATTCACAAAAAATAATAATAAATAAACATTCATATGTTTCAAGTGAAATATGACTACTAATTTATACTCTTTTAGTTTTACACAATCCTTTCCAACACAGGTAAAACCTTTAGAATAATTGCTGCTTGAAAATTTGTTTAAATCATTAGACTATTGTATTGTTATGAGGCAGTGTGACAGATACCGAACCCATTGAAAATAATTAAAATGAGAGGGTAGGGATGGGTCACGAGCAGTTAGTTTTATTGTTAATGCGACCATCTACAGGGGAGTGATATATATTTATTGGAAATGTGTTTATCAAAAGCAATGTCAGAAGAAAAAGAAAAAGGTGTTTGATGGTTGATTGCTGAAGCGCACGATTGGTTGATGGTAAATTTGTGCAGAGCATAAAATTATTTGCCTTAATTGTCAAGTTGGATTGATTGCATGCAGCATTGTTGATGGGAAGTTGGAGGCCTTTACTTTTCTCAAATATTCATTATTTTTGCACCAGTATGATTATTTATGTCAATTAATTTTTAATAATAAATCTACGATTAGTTTGATTTTGGCATCCTCCCACAATTTAAAAACTGTGATTAATTTATAAGAATAATAATTACGGTAATGTCATGAAGCAAGTGGCCTTCTATATTACCTAAGTGATAGAATAATACAAATATTAAAAATGAAGTATATATGTGATAGAATAATAGAATTATTAAAACTGAATTATATAAAATTTAAAATATTTTTTAAATATAAAATATATAAAGTTTAAAATATTTTTCACATGATTATATAGATTATGATCCAATGGATATTATTGATTCAATAAGTCAAAAAAGTGATTAGAAGGAATGCAGGGTTGATAAATGGTATAATTTCATTGAAGACTGACTGTAAGTTGCATAGAAGGCACACATGGCTGCTAAGTGGCTCCATCTCAGAAGCGAGGATCTAAGATCAACGATGAGTAGTGAAGGTTAAATTAAAAATACTTATAAGGAGTTCATTAGAGTTTATTTTTTCAATTTGTGTGAGGACATGAGATGAAGACATGCGTCTGTAATGTTTTCATTACAAAGTGACCATTGCCATTTTAATTAGCAATGGGAGAAACTAGTCTACAGTATTTTGCTAATATATTTTGATCTAGTACAAATTTATTGATGGAGTAAAATGAAAAGTTGAAGAGGACTTCAAGACACATTGAAATACATTGGTTACAATGTTTTAAATATCTATACTATCAAAGATATTGAGATTCAATGCTGACTATGGGTTTGATCATGTTTTTGAAGAAACTTAAGAATGATAATTGAGTCATTCTTGATAGTATTTTAATGTTTCAAATTAACTAACTATTGGAGAGTTTTTTTGACTCCGTGAATAATATATTTATGGATTTTTGGGTTTTACCAGTCCATATTTAGTATGAACAATTGCTTAGAATTTAACTCTGTTTATTAAATAGACTGGCAAATTGAGTGACCATGTTGTAGAAGTGAGTTGAATTTATTCTTAGAATAATTGAAGAAAAAAATGAGTATGGATAAGTTGTATAAGTCTCCAGTTATTATGATAAGGTATTGGATGCCATTAGTTTCCCTCGATCATATATGGAGTGTTAGGTTGTGGAGCTAAAAGCTTCACTGATGCAAACAGGGGAGGAGGTTGCTGAGTGTCACAGACACCGGCGTCGATCAGGCCAACCGACGTCGGCAGGGTGCAGACAGAAGAGAAACTGATGTCGGTCAGAAGTCGGCCGGCGTCGATCACCCCCAGGTAGACAGGGACCGATATCGATCACCTGTGCAGTTCAGAACTGCCAATTTCATGGACAATTAGTTAATGAACCAAGTGTTTGCATGTTAAGAGCTAATTTTAGACTTGAATCTGCGGATCTAATTATTGTAATTAGATGTCTAATTATTGTTTGCGTGAGATCTATATAATAGACTCAGGGGCTGTATTGAAAAGGGTGCTAGTTTGAGTTGAGCAAAGTTAGCTCCTTCTGTGTGTGAAGTGAGCAAGGGTGTTCCTCCTAGTTCCACAATAGTGCCAAGTGTGGGTGCTAGTTTTGGAGAATCAGAAAGGTTCTTATGGTGTGTAGGATCTTGGTCAGCAAGTGTGCATGGCTACGTTAGGAGATCTACATGGTAAGTAAGATTGGTTGATCTGCAAGTGTATGTGGGTGTAGGATCCAGGTTTGTAGGTGTGCATAACTAAATTGATTTACAGGTGTGCAAGATCAGGGAGGACAGCAACACAATAGGTAGCAAGATTAGGAGAGATCTACTTGGAGTACAGTGTGTACTTGAACAGAGAGCAAAGAGGAAGGCAAGGTAGTCCCTTCCAAAGTAAGATCATTTGGGTTGCAGGTTGTAGCAGTTCATGGGAGATATACTTGGAGTGTGTTGTGCACTCAGTTGAGTATGTTTGTATACTCGGAGTACTGGCAGTAGTGGATATTGACTAGTTGGAGGTGAACACCAACTTTGTGTTTGAGTTGTGTGTTGGGACCGTAAGAGAGAGAGCTTTGAGGAAAGATTTACTATTTATGCCCTAGAGGTGTGGGAGCCCTAGAGGTGTGTAAGGAAGAATAACTGTGGCAATCTTCTTTGTTGTATTTCCTTCTAGATGAGTATTAATACAAGTTGTGTATTGTCTCTCATATTCTGTGTTGTTTCTAAATTCTAGTTACTTGTATATTCTGGTTAATTTCTGCATGTTAAGTTGCTTGGTAATCAATTGTGTGCTTCCATAATTCCCAACAAAGTGGTATCAGAGCTAAGGTTGCAGGGAGCGGGTTTTGTGTTTGATTACAGGTCACTCTCAGGGGTTTTTGATTGAGTGGGAGTAGAGCAATGACATAAGAAAGTAAGCTAAGAATGAAGAAATTGAAAAGCATAGATGATCACTTACGATGTGATGGAAAGAAAGAGCAGGTAAAGAAAGATTGTTGGTTGGTAGCAGATCAACATGAAGGAACTGAAGAAGCAGATGTTGCAGGTGATGTGGCATAGGATGCTCTGATATGTTTCTTCGATAAAGTAGAATTTTGTTTTATAGATTTTGTTGCCTCTTTCCATGCAGTCTAAAATAGAGTATTTTTCCATGGTAAGGTCCTTGGAGACTTTGGAAAGATTTATTTAGGGGTTGGTGTGCCTTGCCAAAGAATTGGTAAAGGGGAAGTGAAGCTGAAATTGCAGGCGACCAACACATGGGTGTTGAAGGAGGTCATGTAGGTCCCGGTCTTGAAGATAAGGCTAATTTCTTCAAAAAAGTTGGGTGATGAGAGATGCACAAGAACTCTCACAGCAGATGCACTTAAATTAGCTGGTGGTAAGAATACAGGTGCTCTTTATCTACTTGTTTATATTACTGATTCTTCTTCTGTTACGAAGATGTGGCTTTGTAGGCTTGGTCACAAGAGCAAGAAGGAGATGCATGTTCTTAAGAGGAAGTCAAATGTCTTTGATAGACTTAAGAACTGGAAAGCCTTGGTGTTTATAGAGGAGATGGTAGACAGAGATCAGTGGAGAAGGCTGGATACCTTTGAGCAGGGCAGTTTGGACAAGGTTTTGATCCATGGAGAGCTCACGGGTAAAAAGTCATCACTCACAGGCAAACACAAGTATCGGCATCAGTCAATAAGAATTGGTGTTGAACAGAGAGGTGCCGATATCGGTCATGTGCAAACTAGAGCCGGTGATGTCAAGCAAGGTAAGATCGACATCGGTCAGGAGGACCGACGTCGATAATAGGTAAGACCAACGTTGGTCAGGAGGACTGACGTCAGTAGCAGGTAGACACCGACGTCGCTGGGGTCGGTAGTCAGGATAGGCACATATAACCGATGTCGGTCAGATGCAGACTGTGTGGTGATCGAGGTCGATCACTGTAACAGATTTTGGGCAGACAGGAAGCTGTCAAGGAGTCTCAAATGCCCATATGGAGGACTGAAGGGGTAAGTAAGCTTCAAATTCATTGTTCCTCTTCTTTATACTTGTTGCTCATTCCAGAGTAGGAAGGATCCAAGAAATAGTGGGAGAGTGACAGGAATATGATGCAAAACCAAGCGAAAGATTTGGTAGGGTTGCTAGCTAGAAGAAAGCACTGAGAGACGAATGGATACCTTAGTTAAAGAATAGAGAGAATGGACATGTTAGACAGAAGGCCAGGCCATATGGTCTTGAAGAAACTGTAGAATAGTGGTACAGGGTTTGACAGGTGGATGACAAAGCAGGGCTTTAGTCAATGTCAGTGTAACCATTGTGTTTATCTTACCAGGTGGATAATGATTGCAACATTATCTTGTTACTGTATGTGGATGGTATGCTAGCTAGCAGGTTCAAACATATAGGGTTTTGCTGAGCTAAGGGTAAGGTTAATTCAGTGGCATGTCATAAGGAATTTAGAGCAGCAAAATTCTTTGGCATGAGAGACATGGAAGATCACATAGTGATTTTGTCTCCAGTAGGAGCTGATGTGAATCAAGTGTTAGCGAGGTTCAACACGTAGGATGCAGAATCGGATCACACCAAGGGCTGGACAGTTTAGTGTCTGGAATCACATGAGGTCTGGGATAGACCTGAGTTTTCCCAAGTAGTGGGAGCTGTCAGAGATTTAGGAGCCAATTTGGGGAAGTGGGTTCTCATAGATTTGAGAGGGACCAGCAACAGGAATTCATGCTATGCAGGGTCAAGACTTCACTACATGGATTTGTAGGTTCAGATGTGATAGGTTACTTGGATGACAGAAGGTGCACCACAGGTTGTGTGGTGGGTGGTCTTCAAGGTTGATCTTAAAGAGGGATACAAGCCAAGAAATAGATTAGATGGGGTACAGGTACAGGTACAGTGCAGTTGTTTATCTCCAAGTGGGAGATTGTTAGGTTGTGGAGCTAAAAGCTTCACTGATGCAAACAGGGGAGGAGGTTGCTGAGTGTCACAGACACCGGCGTCAGTCAGGCCAACAGACATTGATAGGGTGTAGACAGAAGAGCAACTGACGTCAATCAAAAGTCGGCCGGCGTCTGTCACCCCTAGGTAGATAGGGACCGACGTCAGTCACCTATGTAGTTCAGAACTGCCAATTTCATAGATAATTAGTTAACGAACTGAGTGTTTGCATGTTAAGAGCCAATTTTAGACTTGAAGTTATAGATCTAATTATTGTAATTAGATGTCTAATTATTGTTTGCATGAGATCTATATAATAAACTCATGGGCTGTATTGAAAAGGGTGCTAGTTTGAGTTGAGCAAAGTTAGCTCCTTCTATGTGTGAAGTGAGCAAGGGTGTTCCTCCTAGTTTCACAGTAGTGCCAAGTGTGGGTGCTGGTTTTGAAAAATCAGAAGGGTTCTTCAGGTGTGTAGGATCTTGGTCAGTAGGTGTGCATGGCTACATTAGGAGATCTACATGGTAAGTAAGATCAGTTGATCTGCAGGTGTATGTGGGTGCAGGATCCAAGTTTGTAGGTGTGTAGAACTAGATTGATTTGCAGGTGTGCAAGATCAGGGAGGATAACAACACAACAGGTAGTAAGATTAGGAGAGATCTACTTGGAGTACAATGTGTACTCGAACAGAGAGCAAAGAGAAAGGCAAGGTAGTGCCTTCCAAAATAAGATCATTTGAGTTACAGGTTGTAGCAGTTCATGGGAGATCTACTTGGAGTGTATTGTGCACTCAGTTGAGTATGTTTGTATACTCAGAGTACTGGCAGTAGTGGATACTGACTGGTTGGAGGTGAACACCAACTCTGTGTTTGAGTTGTGTGTTGAGACCGTAAGAGAGAGAGCTTTGAGGGAAGATTTACTGTTTATGCCCTAGAGGTGTGGGAGCCCTAGAGGTGTGGAAGGAAGAAAAACTGTGGCAATCTTCTTTGTTGTATTTCCTTCTGGATGAGTATTAATACAAGTTGTGTATTGTCTCTCATATTCTGTGTTGTTTTTGAATTCTAGTTACTTGTATATTCTGGTTAATTTTTGCATGTTAAGTTGTTTGGTAATCAATTGTGTGCTTCCATAATTCCCAACAAAGGCGGTGGTATATTTTTTGGTTGGGTATCTAACAAAGTGGTATCAGAGCTAAGGTTGCAGGGAGCAGATTTTGTGTTTGATTATAGGTCACTCTCAGGGGTTTCTGATTGAGTGGGAGTAGAGCAATGATAGAAGAAAGTAAACTAAGAATGGAGGAATTGAAAAGCACAGATGATCACTTACAGTGTGATGGAAAGAAAGAGCAGGTAAAGAAAGATTGTTGGTTGGTAGTAGATCAGCATGAAGGAACTAAAGAAGTAGATGTTGCAAGTGATGTGGCACAAGATGCTCTGGTATGTTTCTTCGATAAAGTAAAATCTTGTTTTATATATTCTGTTGCCTCTTTCCATGTAGTCCGAAATAGAGTATTTTTCCATGGTAAGGTCCTTGGAGACTTTGGAAAGATTTATTTAGGGGCTGGTGTGCCTTGCCAAAGAATTGGCAAAGGGGAAGTGAAGCTAAAATTGTAGGCGGCCAACACATGGGTGTTGAAGGAGGTCATGCAGGTCCCGGTCTTGAAGATAAGGCTAATTTCTTTAGAAAAGTTGGGTGATGAGAGATGCACAAGAACTCTCACAGTGGATGCACTTGAATTAGCTGGTGGTAAAAAAATAGGTACTCTTTATCTACTTGTTTATATTACTTATTCTTCTTCTGTTGCAGAGACGTGGCTTTGTAGGCTTGGTCACAAGAGCAAGAAGGAGATGCATGTTCCTAAGAGGAAGTCAGATGTCTTTGATAGACTTAAGAACTGGAAAGCCTTGGTGTTTATGGAGGAGATGGTAGACAGAGATCAGTGAAGGTTGGATACCTCTGAGCAGGGTGATTTGGATAGGGTTTTGATCCATGGAGAGCTCATGAGTAAAAAGTCATCACTCACAGGTGAACACAGGTACCGACGTCAGTCAATAGGAACCAACGTCAAATAGAGAGGTGCTGATGTCGGTCATGTGCAGACCAGAGCCAATGATGTCAGGCAGGGTAAGACTGACGTCAGTCAGGAGGACCGATATCGGTAGCAGGTAGACACCAACATCGCTAGGGTCAGTAGTCAGGATAGGCACATAGAATTGATGTCAGTCAGATGCAGACTGTGTGGTGACCGAGGTCGGTCACTGTAACAGATTTTGGGTAGACAACAAGCTGTCAAGGAGTCTTAAACGTCCATATGGAGGACTGAAGGGGTAAGTAAGCCTCAAATTCATTGTTCCTATTCTTTATACTCATTGCTCACTGTAGAGTAAGAAGGATCTAAGAAACAGTGGGAGCATGGCAGGAATATGATGCAGAACCAAGTGGGAGATTTGGTAGGGTTGCCAGCCGGAAGAAAGCACTAAGAGACGAATGGATACCTTAGTTAAAGAATAAGGAGAATGGACACGTGAGACAGAAGGCCAAGTCATATGGTCTTGAGGAAGCTACATAATAGTGGTACAGGGTTTGACAGGTGGATGACAAAGCAGGGCTTTAGTCAATGTCAGTGTAACCATTGTGTTTGTCTTACTAGGTGGATAATGATTGCAACATTATCCTGTTACTGTATGTGGATGGTATGCTAGCTAGCAGATTCAGACATACAGGGTTTTGCTGAGCTAAGAGTAAGGTTGGTTTAGTGGCATGTCATAAGGAATTTGGAACAACAAAATTCTTTTTCATTATATACATACGTACACACACACACACACACACACACACACACACACACACACACACACACACACACACACACACACACACACATGTTCTGAATTTTATTACAACTACTATACTGCTAGGACTGATCAAATGTCCTTATTAATTTAAAATT
Organism: Torreya grandis; assembly: GCA_037957365.1. Lineage (NCBI taxonomy): Eukaryota > Viridiplantae > Streptophyta > Pinopsida > Cupressales > Taxaceae > Torreya > Torreya grandis. The sequence goes on along the minus strand of JARHVA010003313.1, from coordinate 1,911,045 downwards.
TTAGCAATATTTCAATAGTGTACATCAATAATTACCACAATCATGTTTATTCAACATTTAGTCATTTGCAAACTGAGTAAGTAGAGGAGTTATCATAGATTCTTAGTATACTAAATTGATGCAGAGAGGGAGAATATCATAGAATGATATTCTTCCAACCATAAAGTCTTTTGGATCCCTTGTATACCTCTCATCCACTAAGAGTGGCCTACCATTCATGAGTAGGATATATAAGAGTTTGAAAACTAAAAAAGATATCATTAACCAACAACGTAATTACTCCACGTAGCTTATTGTGAGTGTGACTCTGAACCAAGACTGGAATTAAAATATTACAAATGTATATTACCCTATACACTATTTACATCCATAAGTTTTTAGATTCACTAAGTATGCCTAGTTGAATCTTAACTCATTAGGTAACCGAGTTACTATGTGTGTCTAAATAGGATACCCTCCCATCTCTTAGACCACACATCTCATGTCCACTACACTTATCCCAATGTCTCCCTGACCTAGACGTCTCATATTTACTAGGTCTAGATAATCCCTATTACTAGTTGTTTATTATATTAATAATTTACTTATGAGACAATACTTTAGATGAGTGTCCCATACCACCCATTTAAACCATCAATTTGTATATATTATGATGAATGATTATTTTATTAAGATAATAAGCTTGTTTTAGCCTACTATGTTACCTTTGATTTCTATGTTTTGATGCTCAATAGGGTCATTCTCACCTTTAAGTAAAAATTTCACCCTACCTCTTATTTACTCATTAAGGAAAGCTTGATGAAGGTTAAGATAGGCATAAAATTAGTGTAGACGAGATGATCATTATTCATCTCTATCCATTTGTACATGATGCTACCATATTTATATAACCCCATTTAAAATGTCGATGATAATAGGTTGGTAAGAAGGGAGGAGGTGGAGAGTGAAATTAATATAGTGATGTAGGGTGAGGACCTGTGGAAGTAAGCTCTTGAGCTGAAGGAGGTGGCAAATAAGGTGATTATGTTGGGAGTTTCTTCATTTACAAATATCACTACTTTCATTCAAGATATGCTCAAAAAAGCCAGATCACCTTTGTATTTCATACATGTGTAAAATAAGCCAAAGGATTTTCTCAAATTGATTAAAAAACCTCCCAAAGGTATCATATTACTTCCTCTCAATGAAGTAAATCAAAGACTTTTGCTCGAGAGATCAACAAAGGTGGATTTTACTTTTTTGAATTTTGAGTAGTCTTATTTTTTTAGTAATCATATTTTTTAAGGATTGAAAAGTCATATATAATGTAGATGGGTAGATGAATTCTCAGACCATTATTAAATTTAATAGTATTAAATAATTATCAATTTTTAATAGATAATGTATGATTTTGGTGAATATTTGATATTTTAATAAATTATTCAAGGAAAAAAATATATCTCAAAAAATGTTGCGATGTGAATGATAATATATTTTTATTGAATTAACTTGGATAATGTCCTAATGAAAAAAAATAAGAGAAATCCCCTAGGAAAAGCTCCCAATAGAGAAAAAGTAGAATTGATTCAGACCTATCAAAACATTTAGCAAGGTGCTAATTATTTGGCAGGGATCAAAATCACAAACTGAGTATGACAAACCTAAGATAAAAGAGAAAACCCTATAATAGTAGAGGCACCACCACTACAAACTAGCCAACAAATTAGGAATAACAAATAAAAAACTAACATTTTATTCATCCTATATCAAAGTTTGTATTACAAAAACCCATAGATTATACATTCCAGAAAAATAGGGAAATCTACTTATGCCCTTTTGAGACTACACACTAATAAAAGGACCAAAAACTTCATAGACTTAATCCAATTCTATGATATCATCTCTAAGTCATAAGATTTTTCCAACACCATGTCCAAAGCTCACCCTAGACACTACCTTAATTAGAGTGACATGCACCTCATCTTTGGTCATGTTACAACATGGAAGAGGAGAGAAAAATCAATCATGAGGAAGCTTTGAACCTAGCTTGGCCTAAAGAATTTTGTGCTCTTTTACGATTTGAGGATGCCATCTAAAATTACATGGCTATATTTGATCTTGCATTTTTATGAGACTTATATTTGATTTCTATTCCATAATTTAATTTATTGCAAGTTTATTATCAATCAATCCAATTTATAATTTGAGAGGGTGAAAATTCTTTTCCATTATTTGGATTTTACATTTGTAAGGTGGTTGTTCTTCCTCCTACAATTAAATACAATCTTTTTTGGGTCATTAAGATAATCACGGGCTCTAGCAACTAGTATGTACCCCATTAGTAAATTTCTCTGTACAACTTAAGGACTAAAAATAAATATCCTAATAACCATTAAATAGTATTTGATCCCTAATTCTTTCTAGGTCAAGACCATAAAATAATAACCTTCACCCAAGTGGTATGTGTGCATGCAATCAAAATAACATCATTTGATCCCTAATCCTTTCTAGCTTAAGATCATAAAATAATAACCTTCACCCAAGTGGTATGTGTGCATGTAATCAAAATAACATTATGATGATAATAATGTTGGGACATGAATTTGAACTTTTATTATATTTTAGATAATTTCTGAGATTTCAAGGCTTCATATAGCATTTCTAGTTCTAGATATATATGGTTCAATCTCTACATAATTTTAGTTATGTCTACTCATGCTCATAGAGAAGTTATAATATCTACTATTAATTTCTATCCTTAATTTGTTTAACCTTATTTTTAATTAACATTTTAAAGTTCTTATACTAAGTGTTAAAATGTTTTAGATTATGTGATGAAAATCATATTTTTTATTATTTGAGAGGAAGTTTAGCTACATCTTTTATATTTATTCTTTTTTGTAAAAAGTATATTTTCCTAATTAAAATAAATAAATTATTGTTTAAATCCTAATTCAATCAATGATCAAATGAAGTTTTGTATTAATTTTTAGTAATATTAATCATAAAATATATTTATTATGTTTAAATGACAAGGTTTCAAGGCCAAAGCAATTGGCTACTTTAATTTCTCAGGAATTGTTTTGAGAATATTTCCAATTTGTGATATGGGTTTTTTCACTAATAAGTTCTAATAATTGTATAACATTAGTTTTTCATGAGTTTATATAGATACAACTATTTTGAAAGTAATTGATTTGGGAGTGGCAATTTTTTTCATCTTCAAAGATGTAAAGAATATGGTTTTTGTAATTTTGAACTAATTAATTTTAAATTTATGAGTTCTAAATACTATTATGGATAGTCAATGCTTATGTTATTTCGATACAATCTCAATCTTAATTTTTAATGTTTAAAATTATATTTCTTAAAGTAATTAGAGACTCGGCTTATCATCTATATATATATATATATATATATATATTGAGTCTGAAAATTATACATTGTGATAAATTTTATAGCACCTTTCTTCTTGTTACATCAATAAGTGATCATTTATATTAACTTGGAATAATTCTAATGCACAAATGAACATGTTGTGCCTAATTCATAATTAAATGGTTTTGAAAAATATTTAATTAAAATGCTGCTAATGATCACTTGTACTTCATTGAAAAATTATTAATTGCACAAGTGTATGCTTTAATAGAAAAAAATTATTTGCGCTTAAACACCCTTCATAAATTTTTATTGCAATCATTGATTCTTGGCATGCTTTGATGATTTTATTTAGTATTCTTGTGCTTTGTCATAATTATTCTTTTAGGTCTATAGTATAAACATAACTAAAGTTAGAAGATATATATATATATATATATATATATATATATATATATATATATATACACTTTTGGACATATATTTTCTTATATTAGATTCATTGATTTATTAAATGGTCGTGAAAAGAGCTTATCTTTTTTTCACCATTTTATTTGTAAGAAATAATATTTATGATAATTTAATTTCTTATTAAAGGAAAGAATTTGGATCTCTTAGTTGTTGGGAGATGAAGAACCTTACATTTCACTTTTTTAGATTCATTAAATGAAAGAAAACATACAATTTATTATATATATATTTTTAAATTAATTTAAAAATATTAATTTAACATAATGATGTACAATTTTTTTAAATTATCAATTTTCTTGAAAACCACTTTAAGATTTATTGATTTTTTGAAATAATAAAAATCACTTCATCAAACTCAAAATATATATCTGCTTTTTCAACTTCTATTCTTACTATATATGTATCAATTCTTTATTCTAAATCTATCTCAAAAAAGATAGATACGTACTTCCATTAAAAAATAATACAATATTTGAAAAAAGTATTCGTTTATAATAAGAATTATCATTAGAAATCATATGTTACTTTATTACTATTCTCTAAGTCATCCTTAGTTTATTGATAAAACCCGTAATTTATTTTCTTATAATTTTCTACACCAACATGAAGTGTAAATACATACGAAACATGTATTGTATCACCAATCCTATTTTTGTGCTATGAAATATTACCAATGACTAACCTTTCTTATAATTTCCATGTAAGTAAAGAAAAATTTATTACATTCACTCATATAAGTTGCGTAACTGAAATAAAACACATATATTTTAAATTACCTAAAGTTCCATGTATAATCCACATGCAGCTATTTGATTCAATCCTTTCGTCAATATAACAAAGCTGACCATAACTTTTATTGATCAGTGTAAAAGGTATTTATTAATTTTTCATTATCATATAAATGTACCACATAACTGTGGACGATGAAGAAATTATTTAGTATTTAATGCTCAGTCTCCATCGTAAACAAGCTTGTGCTTATCTACAACTTAATCCTTTGAGTCAATATCCAAATATAAAAGCTACGGGATACAATAACTCATCTAGAGTATGTGTTCCAATAGACTGTACAACAAGGTCTAGATAAGAAAGGTGGTTAGACAACAACAAGGTTTTTTGCCCAGCAAAATATTCATTTCATATTTTGACAACTTATAAATAATAAATATGGCTTCATTTTAGATAATTACATTAAAATATCATAATATATAATTAGAAATTATTTTAGAAAAAGGAAGTAACATTATAAAATCTACGTACAGTTTTTCTTTTGGGATAGACAATTTATAATTTTCTTAAATTATAAAACAACTACCAAATTCTGCTTTATTAAAACTCAATATCAAAACACTAACAATAGTACAATAGTACAATATATTACATAGTAATAACATACTACAAAGAACACACATTGAACAACTCATCTAGAACATAACCACTTTTCATGATACAAATGACAACTATATAACATCACTACAATTAAACTGTGGAGACTTGCATATCACGGTGATACAGGGACTGAACTGTTATGTTCCCTTTCCATATATATTAATTAAGTTAATCCATGTGAAAGAAGTATCATTGTAGGCTATTAATTATAAGATAAATAGTGTAGCCTAAGTTATTTATATCTGTATCAATAATTATCATAGAAATTCTTTACCAATGCCAACTCTTGGTGCTCGAATTTGCACCAAGAGTTTGTGCTGTATTTATGACGAAAAAATGATCAAAACCCAGCCCAACAAATGCCCAGGTGGAGGCAGCGGTTTCAAACGCAGAAAAGTTTCAAATATAGCAGGGGTTTTAAAACATACAGCTAAGCAAGCGTCCTACGTGGACATGTTTAAAACACTCAGCCCCACGTAAAAAATAAATTGCCACATGGACAAACAAAAACACATCCCAAAAGACATATTCAAAAATTGCAGATGAGTCCCCCAAAGTCCCTAGGAGATTTGTGTGGGAGAAGCCACTTGTAAAAAACAAGTCTCCAAAATGCAGTTGCAAATTACGGTCAACTCTCCCAATTCCATTGGTCAAAGCAAGTGGAAGAAAAGTAAACTCAAATGGAACTCCATGGAGATTTAGAGGAGGAATGCAATTTTGCAATTTTACACTTGTGCAAATTACAAATTGCACTTCGATTTCTAAAACCCACCAGTGAATGCTGGTCAACATGAGGACCTAGTGCAAAAGGGAACTTTCAAGGCCAATTGCAATTTTATAATTTTGCAAAATTGTAAATTGCAGTTGGAGTTCTCATTTCCTTGAAGGTCCTAGTGCAAATGAGAACTTTCAAGCCCATTTACAATTTTATAAATTTGTAAATTCTGAATTGCAATTGGAGTTCCCATTTCCCTAAGGGAATTTTTCAGGGAAATGGGAACTCCAACCATAATTTACAATTTTGTAGTTTTGAAAATGGCAAATTACAGTTTGAATTCTCATTTCTCTAAGGGAACTTTTAAGGGGAACTACAACTACGAATTACAACCCTACAATTTGTAAATTGCAAAATTGTTGCTCAGTTTTGGATTTCCCAAATACAAAGAAAATTGCAAAATTGTAAATGGGACCCGGATTTCCCCAATACAAAGAAAAGTGCAAATTTGCTAAAGGGACCATAATTTCCCCAAAAGGCTAAAAAGTGAAAAGTAATGAATTTATGAATTAAAAGATGTGGACTTAACCCTAAAAGCAAAATATGAAAAAAATAAATGTGAAAAAAGCAAATGTCGAAAATGCAAGTTGGAACGAAAAAGTAAGAAGGTAAAAATAACATAAGTTTTGCATTTTCCATTGTTTTTCTTATTCAAACATTCCATGGATGAAATATTGCAGGTCTACAAGTTCAAGGTGGGTAATTCTAAAGAAGATTTTTCAAATGGCCATGCATTTAGGGTTTTCAAAAGCCATCATTACAAGGCAAGGTTGTTCTTTGGTGTGCATAAGAGGAAGGGCAACTGTCAAGAAGATCCCAGATTTATAAATGAGTGGTCAAAGGCATCTCCAAGAAGTTGCACAAGAGGACAAAGGGTTTGTTTGGCCACCAACATGAATATTTCCCTTCCAGCTCATGTAAAATGATTTTTTTTTTAGCTAGGAAATCAGAGGGTTTGTTGTAAATCTTCATAATTACTTGTAAATGTAGTTGCAACAATCATTTTTCTTGTAAATACATGAAGATTATAGGTGTGGCAAGGAGTATTTTCTAGTTGGGAGCATCTTGGCGGACCATTGGGGGGTTGTTTTCAATTTGAAATATTGAAAATTGCAACCCACATTCTCAGATTATAAAAAGTGGTAAAAAAATGTATAAATAGATGGTTTGTCATTTATTCTAAGGTTGTTGGTCTTTTTTTTTCCAAGTATAGGCTATTCAAAAATTTAAAATCAACTGTTATGTGTATGTCTTGTCTTTATTTTTAAGGTGGTTTCAACTGTATAGCCATTAGTAAGCTTTGAGAGCAGGTTTATATGTCTCTCCTATCCAACAAGGAGCAAACTCACCATGCTTGTCCCCATGGCTGCATTTTGAAACACTGATGTATGTAAGATTTTATTTCAAGATAATGGACAATACTTGTGGTTTTTTACTCTTTTTTGTTGATGAAATACAATTATATGTTTTGCAATTTCAGTCGATTGGATATATGATTTTATGCTCATTATTGGTTGTCATCTTAGATATGGATCTAGGTTATAAACCCCTTTCTATATAGTAATTTTGAAATATATTTTTGATAACCTCTTAAGGGCACCCTAGGTTTGTGGATTTAATAGGAACATGTATTTGAAATTTTGATTGCATTGTATACTCTAGGGTTTTAGGAATCATTTAGGTTTTTGTATTATATTAGCAACAATGGATGCAAGTAACTCTCAGTATTTTCCATAGATTGCATTTCAATATTCAAAAATTTTGCAAATGAGTGATGTCATGATTGTTGAAATAATCCATTTTATTTGAAAGCTATCAAAACACCTCCCTTTATAGCTATCTACTTGTTCTACTCTATCCTACCATGCAAATAATACACCCTTTGCATATTCTAAGTGTTATTTGTCTAAAGATGCATAAATATTGCATACTTAAAATGTATCTACATTTTGTGCTTTAAAGATCATCATTTCAGTCTTCCATTTAGCCTTTTGTTGTTGAAAAAAATTAATGGAAGTTTGCAATTATATACCCATTTATCTTTAGTGGATTGTATTTTCCCTAGTGCATTTGTGCATTCTATGTGACAACCCTTCCCAGATGGAGTGTGCACCTTTGGTTATGCCCTAGTCAAATTTACATTTTGTTCCAAAAATCCCCATGGAGATGGAGTTTAGGATTACCAAAATCATGATAACCCAAATAGTCCTTTGTAGCTGAACTTTATCCTTCAACAATCCTTCAAAATTGTTTCCTTCTTCGTTGATAAATACTTAAAGGTGAGACAAGTTATTTTTATGAGTCACCTTTGAAGGATGACCTCATTCCTTCCATATTTGCAAGCAAAATAATTCTCAAAGCTGAAGATATTCAAAGTAAACACTTATATCTCTTTGAAATCGGATGATGTTTTAGAGTCACCACTAGAAGCAAACTCTATAATATAACCATTTACAAATACACAATGATGCATACTAAAACCATATATTTCTAAAATTAGTGATGATATGTGAAAGCAAAGATAATGAAAATTTCAGACTCATGTTCAACAAGGGGAAACCACCTCAAAACATGACAAATTTATTGCTCTTTGTAGTGAATTTAGTAGATGTCAATTTATCAAATCTCTCAATTCCTAGCATGTCCCCAGTGGAGTGTTATGGCCTTCACGGCCAAGGTAGTTAAATCACACTCAAATAACCTCAAATTTTAAACACATGAGATAATATGAATGAAATTTGTCTAAAAGCAGAGCTAAGATTACTTGCATAAAATATAGGTAGAGAAATGTTTTCAAACATGAATTTATAACAACTCTCTGAAACATTCCTCAACAACACGAGTGACAAGAATTGTTCATGACAATAGCACTAGTTGAGTGTTTTGACGTTAATGGATCACAAATAGTCAAAAGAGTAAATATAGATAGAGAAATTTAAAAATGCTAGCATCTCTAGCTCTCATCAAGAGTCTAGATAACATAAGTAACTAGGATTTTATGTTTAATCCCCGACAATAATGTCATTTGAGTGTTACAACATTGATGACATAAATAACCAAAGCAACAAATGATAGGTAACGAACTTTTAAAACATTAATAACTTACATCTCTCTACAATATTCCCCAAAAAGATAAGTAACCAAGATTTAAATTTAATGCCTGATAATGGTGCTAATTGAGTGTTGGTTCCTAGTTGTACACCTCTTTTGGTCAGCCTTGCACACTTGAGAAAATGACAAACAAAGATGAAAAACCCATTGATATGTCATTATATCTAGGGAAGGGTCTGGTATCAAGAATAAACACATGGAGTGCTTCTACAATTCAATCTCGGTGGGTATTTTTGGCACAAGGAAACACAAATATGACTAGGGCACAACTAAACTTGTTCATTCCACCCATGAAGGGTTGTCATATAGAATGAAAAAATGCACTAAGTCACATACAAGCTACTGAATATAGATGGAACAGTGACTAGAACCTTAATTCTAATGAATTTTTCAACAATAAAAAATTGAATGGAAGACTACAATGTTGATCTTTAAAGCACAAAATGCAAACACATTCTAAGTGTTAGAGGTATAATCACTGAGAGGGGGGTGAATTAGTGAGCCCAAATAATATAACTTGAATTCTGATCTTTATAATCACTTAATCAATTACCATAAGAATTTATGAAGCATACACATCGTTCATAGCAGTGAGTAAGAGAGACAATGCAAGATCAATCACATGACACATAACATATATGGGAAACCCTGTTGGGGAATAAAACCCACATGACCTTTAATTGGATTACTATCCTATAATAATAGGAACTAGTTTAGACCAACTTCAACTGATCAAAGAATTACAATCCCTATTTATTGAGACTATAATCCCATAAGGTGCTACCATACCTATCTAGCTAAGCTGTAACAATAATCAAAATTTTAACAAGTTTTACCTTGTAAGGAGGTTACAACCACCTTAGATGCTGAGATACCACATTAATACCTATGAACACATCCACCTTTGAAATTATTTATACAACACTTGATGATGGACCTTTGCTTATCACTCTTCACCTTTGCTCATACTCAATTAACAAGAGATCTATTCAACTAATAGAATTATGACCTATAGGTCATACAAATAGTCCTCAATCTATTCTGATATTTAACTCATCCTTAACGAAATTGACCCCTCCTTCAATAAATAACTATCACACACAAACCTATCTCAAATATCTCCCAAGTCTCTCACTCAAAATTTCTAAAAATCACCATCTTTGATTTCACTATTTATAGAGCAATTATGATCAACACCATCTTGGTCAGCAATTAGGGATGCCCTAACCCTTAAGGAATATCTCACATGAAGATAGAACTGAATATAATATTTATAGGTTGGCCAAAGCATATATGGGTCACCCTTAAGGAACTACACCTTTCAATTAGGCCCTTTTAGTCCTTATAGGTCTCATGTGAACCCATTCACTCCTTTAACACTTCATCGAACCAAAAAAAAAAAAAAACTATACCAAATGTATGGACCCATTCTATATGATTTTTAAGTCCCGCTTCAGTTCCAAAAAGCAACATATAAGCCTTCTACTTAAGCATAAATTGCTCAAACAACATTTTGTACACATAGTCATTATGAATGAACACACAATCACCTTATAAACCTTTGTTCATACTAAATATGATTGTTCAAATATTCATAATGCACATAGACCATACTAATGATATATAAAACACTCCTCAATATATAATTCATCAAGATATATTGAAACAATATAAAAAAATCTTGATTACTCTTCTCGGGTCACTTCTAGAAAAAGCACAAACACATGGTTAACTTTAAACTCTAACATCTTTGACTGCACACACTTTTATATCTTAAAATTAGGTTCATTAGATGAAACATGGAGTCCTCTTCATATTTAATTTTTATATCATGATCAAATCCATCTTTGATCAAAAGATATGGCCCAAAACCCAAACACTACTTTTTCCCTTCTTAAATTCAAATATTTAAATGACAACGGTCAAAGTTAAACTTTAACCATATTGATCGCATCTCGTATCCTCTCAAATTTAGATCCATTACACTCTTTATATTTTTCAAACTTTAATTCATAGGCAACAATACTTAAATGTTAAACCTCGGTTACTTTGACCTCATCTCATGCACCCTTACAATGTTGACTTAATATGCATCATCAATCTCTATAAATCAACCAAGTCTTTAACTATCAACACTCACTATTTGATTAATTTATATAAACCCCCTCTTTCCATTAGATATTTATCCTCTACCTTTGCTTCGTTATTAGATAAAGAATAGTTTTCCTCATTTTGTTGCTTCTTGACATCTTGAAATAGACATGCTCTGTTGATCTTTTGTAAGATGCTCAATCTTTATCTTTGCTAAAAAGTTGTCACGTTGACTCATTTGACTCTACACACACCTTTAGATATGGAAGTATAAACTTACAAAAACTACTATATCTCCACTAAGTCCAGATCTTTAACATCATGCAAATTGACTAAGTATGGGGACCAACTACAATATGCCTGGAAAGCCTACTTTGCACAGATATATCTTTTACCTCGATCAATATCATGACCTTGCATTTGCACCATATGAATAACTTTCATAGGGGAATCTAACCATGTCATAAAATTGTCTTGAAACCTTTATACATGCAAGATATAATTTCATTAAAATACCTTCTCAAAATCTTGTCACAGAGCCAACTATGCTTAGAACTTGTTTGGGAGGCCAACTTTGGTCCTGCATAACTTTTTTCATGCTTCAACACATGATTTAAAATTTAGCACAAACCAACTATGCATAAAACTGAATAAACCCATATGATCATGTTCTCTTGAAATTTGCACACGTGTGAGATATGCCACAATCAAAAATTTTAATCGACTCTTCTTGCCACATAGTAATTTTGGCTAAGTATGAGAAAACACTATCGAAATACCTAGGAGTCCAAATTTTCACTTGCATATCATTTGACACACTATATTTCATGACCTAAAATTTATCACATAATAACTAGGCACAAAACTAAACAAACCCATGTGACCATTCCCCTTGACTTATGCACATGTGATAATGGTGATGTCATCAAACTATCTACTAATATTTTTTGCCACTGGATCCAAAGTGTCTAAATAAAAACTATGGATAACCAAATGAATTATACTTATGCACACAAACACTCATATCATATAAAACATCTTAGGGACCTATTTTCACATGCTCAATATTCCATACTCATCCTTGAACATCTCTATCCATGTCAACACTATAGATCAACCAATCATACTTTAAGCAAACTAGGACAAACACATTGCACAATTTGTCATTGTCACTTAGGCTATCACAACACTTCATCCACTAAACATGACACCTTTATGACATCACCATGACATCATTGACAATAATCTAACACTAAGTATGTAAGATTCATACATATGTAGGCAAATAACACTTAAAATATGTAACAACTAGTATGATTTGTAGGGTAGGGTAAGGTAGGATAATGAGATAGTTATAAAAATAAGGAGTGGTGTGTTGGTGGTTTTTAAATAGTAGGTATTATTTCAATATTCATGACATCACTTATTTGTAAATATGTATAAAAATTGACATACAATCTATGAGAACTACTACTAGGAGTGCTTTGCATCCATTGGTGCCAATACAATGTAAACACCTAAATGATCCCTAAGACCCTAGAGCATACACTGTAACTAAAATCTAAAATACCTTTTACTATTGAATCCATAAACCCAAGGTTCCCTTATGAGGTATTCAAAAACATATTTCCAAAACTCTATGCAAAAAGGGGTTTATAACCTAGATCTATGCCCAAGATGACAACCATACATAAGGAAAAAAATAGATATATAATAAGCATAACATGTAAAACATCTCATTGCATTTCATTAACAAGAAAAAATAAGAACAACATGTATTTTCTATTATCTTGAAAGAGAGTCCTACATACATCAATGTTTTAAAATGATTCCATGGGGACAAGCATGGTAGATTTGATCCTTGTTGGAGAAGGGAGACATATAAACATGAACTCAGAGCTTGCTAATGGCTATACAGCTGCAACCACCTTAGCAAGAGAGACAAAATGTACATAATAATGGATCCAAAAAATTTGAAGAGTCTATACTTAGAGAAAAACAAAGACCAATAATAATATTATAATAGGGGACAAAGCCTCTACTTATATATTAATTACCACTTTAAAAATCCAAGAATGTGGTTTATAATTTGTAATATTACAAAATTGTAAAATAGCCTTTCAAATTCTGCCAAAATGCTCCCAGTTGGAAAATATTCCTTATCACACCTAGAATCTTCATCCATTTACAATATAAAATGTTGTTCCAATTCCCCTATAAGAAATGATGAAGATTTTCAACAACTCTTTACTCTCCTTGGTTGGAAATGTTTTTACATGAGTCGGAAGGAGCAAATTTTTCATTGGAGACCAAAGAAACTCTATGTTCCTCTTGTGTAACTACTTGGAGATGCCTTTAACCACTCATTATCATAGCTAGAAACTTCTTCAGAGCTATCCTTCCCCATATGCACATCAAAGAATCATCCTACCTTGGAATGATGGAATTTGAACACACTAGACCCATGATTACTTGAGAAATTTTATTTGGAGTGTCCCACCTTGATCTTGTAAACATGTAATATTTATCCCATGGAGTTATCTAAATAAACAAAGCAGTGGAAAATGCAAAACTTATGCCATTTTTACCTTTTTACTTTTTGGCTCCAACTTGCATTTTCACACTTCATATTTTTCACACTTGATTTTTTCAAATTTGATTTTTTAGGGTTACCTCCACATTTTTTAATGCATAAATGATTTACTTTTTTGGATAAATGCTGGTCCCTTTTACAAATTTCCAATTTTCCTTGTTCTGGGGAAATCTAGATCCCATTTATAAATTTACAATTCCTTTGTATTTGGTAAATCTAGAATTCAGTAGTAGTTTTACAGTTTATAAATTATATAATTGCAAATTACATAATTACAATTCATAGTTGTAGTTTCCTTGCAAAACTCCCTTAGGGAAACAAAACTCCAACTACAATTTGTAATTTGTAAAACCACAAAATTACAAATTGTAATTGGAGTTCCAATTTCACTGAAAAGTTCTCTTAGGGAAATGGGAAATCCAACTACAAATTTCAAAATTACAAATGGCCTTGAAAATTCACATTTACATTAGGGCCTTCAAGGAAATAGGAACTCTAACTGCATTTTGTAATTTTGCAAAATTATAAAATTGCAATTGGCCTTGAGATTTCCCACTTGCATTATAAGTTCATGTTGACCAAAATTGACTAAGGGGTTTGGGATATCCTAGTACAATTTTTAATTTTCACAAGTGAAAAATTTAAAAATCACATTCTCCCATCAAATCTCCTTGAAACTCTCTTTTTGAGTTGACTTTTCTCTATTAGCTTTGACTGACAAGATTGCAAGAGTTGACCACAATTTTCAATTGCATTTTGGGGACATTCATTTTTCAGGTTGATTCTCCTACACAATTCTCCCAAGAAATTTGGGATCCTCAACTACAATTTTTGAAACTTGTCATTTTATTGATTTTTTCCCTAACTCAATTCCTACAACCTAGTCTAATGAAGCATCATTTAGAAGATTCTCAAAAAACAACTCTTTCTCAACTGTATGCATCAACTCAAAAATATTTATATGTTTACACACTGCATTTGGATTTGAAGCACTTTCCAATGGAAACCTATATTTCCCCTCCTTCACTCATAAGATTGAAATGGTTTCCCTACATCAAAACTAGAATTCATTTGTATAGTGTTAACCCCATGGTTGTGGGTGCAACTTGTTTCTCTATTTATAAGTTGAAGATGAAATGCACATATAGCCATAGCTATTGAAATGGTAATAAAAACAAAAACTTTCTTTCCTTGGCTGGGATCCTCCCTCAAGATCACAAGTGCACAGCCACCTATGAGGTTGCTTTCCTTGGTATGGAGAACTCCTCATAAAATTTGGTAAGCCCAATGACCATACCCAATAACTAGGAACATTTGACCTTAGCCATAGTTTAAAGAGAGTATTAATAGCCTTGGGTATATTTATGTCCTCCTTATGAGTTGAATTTACATTACCATCCCTTTTAGAATATTTACTATACTAAAATAAACTGGGTATAATTGGCTCAACTTTAGGTTCATGACAAGTTTGCTCAGAATCTAATGTAATTATATCATGAATTTCACTTTTCCCAACTCTAAACTTTAAAGCAACGTCTTAAATAGGGTATAAATTTTTAGTGTACTATCTGGGAAAGGATAATGAAACTTCACTTTGAACATATGTATGTAACCCATTGCATACAAGTTGTGATCAATCAATAATTGAAGAAGAAAAGGTGTATGTGACTCATGAGGTTGGGAAACATGATTCAATATCCCACCACTAATAAACAAAGAAGATACATGGTTTACTTCCTCCAGATAGTATTCAATATTTTTTATGAATAACTGATTGTTTGAGTAATAACCACAAAAATTTCTTGGCACGCACAAGGCTGCAACTATGAACATGCTGAATTTTTCCACCACTACTAATGCTTATCTTCATGACTTTCTCAATTACAAAGGCCAAGAAATGAACATATGTATAACTTTATTCAATAATTTGGGGAAGGTCATTATTAAATGGTACATAAAGATATGGAAAAAACCTAGTGGATGTGCACATAAGTCTTCTATCTAATAAGAGTAAGGCAATATATTCTTACCATAGGAAGCTATGCGACTAATTGACCTTGAAATGGGTTGTATTAGATATCCACTTTTTATTATATATGCATGTATCCTTTTTCCTTAATGCAAAGCTACTAAGTTGGATCAGACAAAAAGACACTAACAATAACGATCGTGTTTGATATTGCACCTAAAAGTAACATTAAACATAATGATTTTGAAGCCTTATTATTGTACTCATTTTGGGCATACCCTAAAATTATAGGATCCCATATAATCACATTTAGCTTGAGATAATGACAAGATCTAATAGAATTCCCTCAAGGCCTCTTCATCTTATATGGTCTTATCCTCATTTGAAAAGAGTCATATGAATCATGTCGTTCAGATAGTGATGCATGTTTTTTACACCTATAAAGTGTTTAAACTACTAACCTAACTCCCACATAATGACCTTTATCACCTATTATTTTCTCTTCTTTTGCTAAAATCTAGATCTGGGAACACAAATTACAAATTGCAATTTATCTAAGTGCTAATTACACTTCAACTTCCTATTTCCACCATGTTTATCTCCTTTGCATTTTGGGATACAAAATTGAGCCAAAAATTTGAAATTTTATTAATTGCATTTCAACATGTGTTTCTCTACCATACTTTTCCCATGGTCTTCTCTAGCCCTTTTTTTAATTGCATTTGGACCCCTAAATCTCTGATGGAACCTTGGAACATGTTTTGTAATTGTCATCCATCAAACCTATAGTCAACATTAGAATTCCCTCCAACTACCATGTATCCCATCATTTTTACAAACATTCAACTTTATTTTAATTTCCTTTGACCTTATTTCATGTGATAGGCTTCATTAGCATGGAGCTAGATTTTAAGACATGTAAACATAGGTAGGTTTCATGATCACATGGCTGCACCTTTCCAACATCCTTGCTATTCAAATCATGAGTCCACATGGGCTCATAATTACCATGTGTTCCTCTCTCATAAAATTTCATAAACATATGGTGAAAATTTGACCACCATCATTGGCTCTTTCCCGAGGATGTACACCCTTGTGGGTCTGTAAAAAACCCCAGAATATAAGACCAAGTGCCAATCTATTAGGCGATGGAGTCAAGATATGATCAATTTACCAACAAACACACATGAAGGCTCAACAAAACAAGGTAGATTGATAAAAATAGATTAGGAGGATCTAAAATGAACACATGATAAAAATAAAAAAATAACAATAAAAATAAGGCCCAAAGTAGAGGGTAAATAAAGTAATGAAGTAGTAAGACTATACATTATAAAATATTATACAAATCACAGGCTCAATCGATGAAATGTTTCATATGTTTGCCATTAACTAGTGGCTTCAGTATCTCATCATCCCTTAATATATTGAAAGTTTTTAGCAGTTTGGTGGCCAAGATGAAGTAAACCAATATTTGTACTTTCTTGAAAGGTCTATTGCTAGCTTTTAATGAGATGAAGTGCTAAAACAAATCCTCCCTGTGTGATCTCAAATCTAGATAAGACCAAGCTAGAATATATTTGTACCTTGTTAGCAGCTACAAATAACCTTGTTTATCAATTTTAATTAGGTAAGTACTAAGGAGGAGTGCCTCATGATCAACAACATCATTCATGCACTCAAAGTACTTCTTGAAATAAGTATGAAAAAATTCATCATTAGGGGAATAGAAGATAACCTATCTCCTCTAATGATAGTTTCCAAACAACACATTCATTGTCAAGCCAATAATCAAGAAGAACTAGTTGCTCAACAATGTCCACATTCCCAATGAAGTTACCCAATTTCACATTCATTTATAACACTTCATTTAGAGCACACTTTAGATCCTCAATTACATAATTATTAGGTAAATCATATGATTATGTCATATTGACATCACAAGCAAATTCCAAAGTTGGGACACATAACTTCTTCACTGCACTCCAAAACTAATCAAAAATACTAGCACTCATTAGTTTCATGGAGGTAAACATTTTATTTTGAGAGACTTGATAATCAACCATTAAGATCTCATAATCATCATCAAACATAGACTCAGGATCATCCACATCTTCATCAATTGGTTCAACAGTATCACATGGGGGATGTGGGGAAGAACTTGTCACACCAATCAATGTCTAAATCATAATTTACCACATTCATCTTGGCATTTAATGGATCAGACACTTCCTTCATGGCCCCTTTATTCCAATTTCTATCATCATATATAGGCCTCTTTTGTGCTTGATTCAAATTTGGAGCTCTCTCTTGACTGGTAGACCCATGATGCAACTCCTTCTTAGCCCTAACTAACTTGTATGAATTTTTTTTGACAATGGAGACCAAAATTTTAACAATATCCTCAAGGTTAGCTTCTTAGTGGATTACATTTTTTATAGATTAAACAATTTTACATCAACCTACTTGTTCACGGGTTTTCCCATAGCCTTTATGTTATTCTCAATTTGGATGGCCATATTGAATGCCAACCATAGGTTCATGGGAGCCTTGTCCCTCAAGTAGTATGTAACCTTCTTGTTAGAGGCATCACAATATTTAATCAAACAAGCTATATCACTAGGCCAAATGTTCTCAAGCAGCCACATCATAGTCTTATTAAACCTCATGTTGAAGTCTTACACACAATCATTAGGTTTCTTCTTAGTGTTTTCAAACTTATCCAAAATAAATCTAGGATCAATTCTATCACCATACTAAATTTTAAAAACATTTTTCATCTCTTCCCATAAATCAATGCATCCACATGGAAGGCAACTTAACCATTTATGAGCATCTTCCTCCATCATGTATACAAACAACTTAATTCACACATCTTCATGCTCAACCTTATAGTATTCAATGATATTTTGAAAAGCCATCAAGTGCTGATCACCATTCATTGCATTGTTCCATTGAAATTTGGAAAGGTGGTTCCTTACTTCATTCTAGACTTCATTAAGATAACCCCTCATTTCATTAAAATTTATAGACATGAATCTAAGAATGAGGAATAGAGGACACTCATTCTCATATTGGTCCCTATGCCTCATGATTGGTTCAATGGTGGGTTCAAGATCCAATCACAAAGGGTTGTGAGGGGTTGAGTGATGTGGACTTGGTGGATCAAAATTAAGAGGGGATTCAACTGGTTGAGAAGGAGTTAGATAATAAATAGAGATATAATATTTTGAATGATCAAAATAATTATGACAACCTTGAATAATATGAATTTCCATAAAAGTTAAGGATTACCACAATATTGATAGTATAAAGATTCCATTCCAGCTACACTTTGCTCTTCAACTGGCCTCTAAACTTGTCTCCTTTTTTTATGCAAATTTGAGGATGAGATAAGTTGTTTTGATGAGTCACCTTTGAAGGATGACCTCAATCCTTCCATATTTTCAAGAAAATTAAATCTAAAAACTAAAGATATTCAAAGCAGGTACTGATATTTCTTTGAAACCAGATGATGTTTTGGAGTTACCACTATAAGTCAATTTATAGAATATAACAATTTAAAAAATATTAGTGATACATACTGAGACCATATCTTGATGAAATTAGTGATGATGTATGAAAGTAATGACACTATAAATTTTAGACTCATATTCAAAAAGGGGAAACCTTTTCAAAACATGACAAACTAACAACTCCTTATAATAAATTCAACATATGTCAATTTATAAAATATCTCAATTCCTAGCATGTCCTCAGTGGAGTGTTGTGGCATTGATAACCAAGATAAGTAAAGCACCCAAATAACCCCATTTTAAAAACTCATAAGATAATATGGATAAACATGTCTGAAAATACAATTGAGATTAATTGTAAATATCCTAATGTAGAGAACATTTCAAACCTGGAACTTTTTAACCAACTCTCTATAAGAGTCCTTGACAACACGAGTGTCATAGCTGTCTTTTCATTCCTCAATAATGACACCACTTGAGGTGTTGGTTCTTAGTTGTACACCTATTTTGTCTAGCCTTGCGCACTTTGAGAAAATGGTAAACAAAGATGAAAAACCCATTGATGTGTCATTATATTCAGGGAAGGTTTTAGCTTCAAGAATGGACTAGACAAAGAAAATGACTGGGAGGCATTGAAAAAGGATATAGTTAGCTCCCTGCTACTTCTATCTCTGCCTTAACCAAGGTGAGAGGACCTCTGGGATAGCTTCCTCACATGGAGTGATTCTACAATTCAATCTCCATGAGGATTTTCTACACAAGGAAACAAAAATATGACCAGGGCACAACCAAACTTGTTCACTCCACCTGGGAAGGGTTATCACATGGAACTAAAAATTTATCAAAGTCACATACAAGCTACTAAAGATAGATGGGAAAGTGACTGTAACCTTCATTGTAAAGAATTTATCAACCATAAAGAGCTGATTGGAAGACTGCAATGCTAATATTTAAATCACAAAACATAGAAACATTATAAGTATGCAAGATTCATGCATCTATAGGAAAATAAAACTTAAAATATGCAACAAATGGTATTATTTATAGGGTATGATAGCGTAGGATAATGAGATAGTTATAAAAAGGGGTGGTGTGCTAGTGGTTTTCAAATATCAAGGGTTCTTTCAATATTCATGACATCATTTATTTACAAAGATGTAGAAAAACTAACATACAAGTTATGAGAACTACCAGGAGTGCTTTGCATCCATTGGTGCCAATACAATGCAAACACCCAAATAATCTATGAAACCCTAAAGTATACACTACAACTAAAATTTTAAATACCTTTTTCCTATGGAATACACAAACCCAGTGTGCCCTTAAGAGGTATTCACCAACATATTTCTAAATCTCTATGTAAAAAGCGGTTTATAACCTAGATATATGCCTAAGATGACAACCATACATAAGCATAAAACTAGATATCCAATCAACATAACATGTAAAACATCTCATTGCATTTCGTTAACAAAAAAGAAGAACCATGGTTATTTTCTATTAGATTAAAAGAGAGTCTTACATACATCAACATTTAAAAATATACCCATGGGGACAAGCATTATGGATATGCTCCTTGTTAGATAGGGGAGACATATAAACCTGCTCTCATAACTTACTAATGGTTTTAATACTAAAACCACCTTAGCAAGGGAGACAAAATGCACATAGAAATGGATCCCAAAATTTTAAAGAGTGTATACTTAGAGAGAAAAACAAAGACCAACAATAAAAACCTTTGAATAGAGTAAAAACCCTCTATTTATACATTTTTTACCACTTTACAAATCTAGGAATGTGGTTTGCAGTTTACAATGTTACAAAATTGTAAAATAGTCCTACAAGTTCCACCAAGATGATCCTAGATGGAAAATATTCCTTGTCATGCCTATAATCTCCATCCATTTTCAAGAAAAATCATTATTCTAACTGCCCCTATAAGAAATGATGAATATTTGAAGCAACCCTTCACTCTCCTTGGCTAGAAATACATTTTACATGAGATAGAAGGAGAAAATTTTCCCATGAAGGCCAAACAAGATGTTCTATCCTCTTATACAACTATGTGTAGATTCCTTTGACTACTCATTAGCACATCTAAAAACTTATTATTAGCTACCCTTCCTCATATGCATGCCAAACAATAACCCTGCCTTGTAATGATGGCATTTGAACACACTAGACCCATGGTTGCTTAAGAAATTTTCTATGGAGTGGCCCACCTTGATCTTGAAAACTTGAAATATTTCTCCCATGGAGGTTTCTAAACAAACAAAGTAATGGAAAATGCAAAACACAGGTCATTTTTACCTTTTTGCTTTTTGGTTCCAACTTTCCTTTTCGCACTTTGTATTTTTCACACTTGGTTTTGTCAAATTTGCTTTTTTAAGGTTACCTCTACATTTTTAAATGCATTACTTTTCAATTTTTGACATTTTAGAAAAATTTGGTCCCTTTCACAAATTTTCAATTTTACTTACTCTAGGGAAATCTAGTTCCCATTTGTAAGTTTGCAATTCCTTTGTATTGGGGAAATCTAAAACTTAGTAGTAGTTTTGGAATTTACAAATTGTAGAATTGAAATTCATAGTTGTTGTTCCCCTAAAAAGTTTCCTTAGGGAAATAGAAACTCCAACTGTAATTTGTAATTTATAAAACTACAAAATTACAATTGTAGTTGGAGTTCCCATTTCCCCAAAAAGTTCTCTTAGGGAAATGGGAACTCTAATTGCAATTTATAATTTGAAAATTTGTAAAATTATGAATGGCCTTAAATGTTTCCATGTACACTAGGAACCTTAGGGAAATGGGAACTCCAAATACAATTTACAGTTTTGAAAAATAGAAAAATTATAATTGGCCTTGAGAGTTCTCACTTACACTATAAGCTCATGTTCATCAATGTTGACTAGGGGGTTTGGGAGATCCAAGTGCAATTTGCAATTTGCATAAGTGCAAATTTTTAAAAATTGCTTTCTCCCATCAAATCTATGTGAAACTCCTCTTGAGTTTACTTTTATCCATTAGCTTTGATTGATAGGATTGGGAGATTTGACCACAATTTACAACTACATTTTGGAGACTTACATTTTTCGTGTTGTTTCTCCCACATAATTTTCCTAGGGAATTTGGGAACCTCAACTAAATTTTTTTAAACTTGTCATTTTCTTGAATTTTTCCCTAACTCCATTCTTTCAACTTGGTCCAATGAAGCGTCCTATTTAATATTATTAGAAACCAACTCTTTCTCAACTTGATGTATCAACTTAAAAATCTTTCTCTGTTTACACAATGCATTTGGGTCTGCATCACTTTCCAATGGAAACATGTATTTCCCCTCCTTCACTCATAATATTAAAATGGTTTTCATGCATCAAATCTAAAATTCATTTATATAGTGCTAACCCTATGATTGTGGGTACAACTTGTTTCTCTATTTCTAAGTTGAAGATGAAATGTATATATAGCCATAGTTTCTGTAATGGGAACAACAACCAGATCCTTCTTGCTTTGACTAGTATCTTCCCTCAAGATCATAAGTGCTCTATCACCTATGAGGCTAATTTCCTTGGTATGGATAACTCCCCATAAAATCTGGTAATCTTAATGATCATACCCAATCACTAGGAACATTTGACCTTAGCCATACTTTAGAGAGAGTATTAATAACATTGGGTATATTTTTGTCCTCCTCACTAGTTGAAATGCCGATACTATCCCTTCTAGAATATTTACTATATTCAAATGAACTGGGCATAATTGGTTCAACTTCAAGTCCATGATAAGTTTGATCAGAATCTAATTTAACTAAATCATCAATTTCCCTGCTACCAACTCTGAACTTTAAAGAAACATCTCTAAATAGGGTAGAACATTTTGAAGTACTATCTGGTAAGGGATGATGAAACTTCACTTTGAACAGATGTATGTGACCCATTCCATAAAATTTGTGATCAATCAAGAATTTAAGAGGAAAAGGTATATGTGACTCATGAGGATAGAAAACATGATTCAATATCCCACCACTAAGAAGTAAATTAGCTACATGGTTTACTTCTTCTAATTAGTATTCAATACTTTTTATGAATAACTAATTGTATGAGTAATAACCCTAAAATTTCTTAGCATGCATAAGGTTGCAGATATGAACATGTCTCCCTTTTGCACCACTACCAATCCTTAGCTTCATGACTTTCTCAACTGTAGAGGACAAAAAATGAAAATAGTTATAGCCTTCTTAAATATTTTGACGCAGGTCATGGTCAAATAGTACATAAAGATATGGAAAAGCCTAGTGGATGTGCACACAAGTCTTTTGTCTAGCAAGAGTAGGGTCATATTTTATTACCATAGGAACCTATGTGACTACTTGACCTTAAAATGGGTTGTAACAGATATCCACTTTTGATGATATATGCATGGATCATTTTTCCTTGATGTAAATCTAATAAGTCAGCTCAAATAGGAAAGACACTTTCAATGGTGGATGACTTTGATTTTGCACCTGAAATTATAATTAAACATATTGATTTTTAGGTCTCATCATTGTGCTCATTTTGGGCATACCCTAAAATTATAATATCCCACATAATCACATTCAACTTGAGATAATGATTGCATCTGATGGAGCTCCCTCAAGGTCTCTTCATCCTGTATGGTCTTATCCTCATCTAAAAAGAGTCATACAAATCATGTCATTATAATAGTAATGCATTTTTATTATACCTACATAGTGTTTAAACTACTCACTTACCTCCCATGCAATGACCTTTCCTGCCTATTCTTTTCTCTTCCTTTGCTAGAATCTAGAGCTGGGAACACATATAGTTTTTGTCATGTTTGTCTCCTTTGAATTTCATGATCTAGAGATAAGCCAACAATTTTCAATTTTAAAAATTACATTTCACCATGTTTATATGCCATACTTATCCCAAAAACTTTTCTACCCCCTTTTGAAATTGCATTAGGCCCATTAAACCTCTGGTGGAACCTTGGAACATGTTTTATAATTGTCCTTGATCAAATCTATAATCAATGTTAGAATCCCTACCAACTACCATGCATCCTATCATTTTTTAAACATTCAACTTTGTTTTAATTCCTTCAACCTTATTCTATATGGCAAGCTTCATTGGCATGGAGATGGATTTTAAGACATGTATGCTTATGCAGGTTCCATAATGGCATGGTTTCACCTTTCCAGCACCCTTGCTATTTAAATTATGAGTCCACATGGACTCATAATTCCCATGCATTCCTCTCTCAAAAAAAATTATAAACACATGGTGAAAATTTGAGCACCAATAGTGTATTCATTTTCATATCCTCCTGATCTATTTTCATGGATCTTCCTTGTTTTTTTGAGTTTTCATGAGTGTTTGTTGATAATTTTCTTAAGTATTCACTCCATGGCCCAATAAATTGGCACTTGGTCTTGTGTTCTAGGGTTCTTTGCACACCTGCAGGGGGTATACATCCCTGGGTGAGAGTAAGTCTTGGTGCATGAATTTTCATCAATAATTTGTGATATATTTATGAATAAAAATGATCAAAACCTAGGCCAACAAGTTCCCACATGGAGGTAATGATTTTAAATACAATAAGGTTTCAAATATAGTAGGGGTTTTAAAACATACAACTAAGCAAGCATCCTACATGGATACATATGACCATGTGGTCATGTTTAAAACACTTATACCCACATCAAAAATAACTTACCATGTGAAAAAAAAACACATCCCAAAATACATAATGCATGGCTACAAAGAAAATACGTGGAGGTTTAGTGAAGAATTTACCATTGACTATAAGTTGACCAAGGGAAAAATTTTAAATGGTACCATAAAGTTCCATCACATTTTCAAGTGGTCAAAATAAATTTTTCAAATTACATTTGGGGAGGTCAAAGTCCATCGGGGTTTTTCTATGGGAAAAATAAATGCCAAAATTCAATATGCAAATTCCTAATTGTCTCTACGGTTCTGGATATTTCAAAAAGAAGGAAAAGAGCACGGTATAAATGTGAAGATGAAATGCAGTCTGTAATAATTAAATATTGAAATTTGTAGTTAATATTTTAGATCCCATGTGAAAAAATGGAATAGGTGGGAAGAAACCAATAGGAGAAAGGGTACATGTCCAGCTAGGAGAATGGGTATGTGTGCCTACAACTGGTCAGTTAGTGACACCATTGAAGGTAGAGAGAATGAGGTCTACAACGTACTTTATGTGCATAATATGCTGGCAGATCATCCTATCTTACTATGTACATAACAAATTCAGGAGTTAGGACACATACCTATTTCACTTCACTCTGAAATTTATCAACAGTAGTAACACTCATCATTTTTATGGAAGTAAACACTTTACATCAAAATATTTGATAATCAAACATCATAATATCATCAATTTCATCTATAGACTCAGGTTCCTCTACATATTGATCAACTCTTTTAGTAGTATCACAAGGAAGATGGGGGAGGAAGCATTTATCACACAAATCAATATCAAAATCATAATCCACAACATTAATCTTGGTGTTAAACTGATCAGGAACCTCCTTCCCAGCTCCTTTTTTTTTATTTCTATCATTTCTCTCATCTTAGGTAGGTCTCTTCCCTCTATCATTATATATTTTGTGTAAAGAGGATCTCCCTTGTGATTGATTCTATTTTTTATCTCTATTGTAACTATAGGTTCTATGATAAAGCCCCTTCTCAGCTCTGTATAACTTGTATGACATCTCCTTGATAACAGTGGCAAAGGCTTTCATAGTTTCCTCAAGGTTGGTAGTATTATTGGACTGAGACTTCTCTAGATTGGTCAACTTTATATTAGCCTTTTTGTTTAAATGCTTCCCCATGAACTTTATATTATTTTCAATATAAATGGCCATGTTGAATGCCAACCTAAGCTATGTGGGAGCGTTATCTCTCAAGTAGTATGATACCTTCTTATAAAATGTACCATAGTATTTAATTATATAAGCAACATCATTTGGCCTAATATTATTAGGCAACCTCATCATATTATTATAAAATTGTATTAAAGTCCTATAGACATTAATTTAGGTTATGTTTTTTGTATTCAAATTATGCCAGAAGAAACCAAGGATCAACTCTCTCAACATATTGTATTTTAAAAACATTATTCATTTCCTCCCATGAATCGATGCATCCATGAAGAAGAGAGTTGAACCATTCACATGCATATTTTTCTAGTGTGTGTATAAAACATTTAATACAAACATACTAATGCTCAACCTCATAGTCTTTAATTATAATGTGAAATGACTTTAAATGATGTTCTCTAGTCACTACATTATTCCCCTAAAACTTAAGGAGTCAATTTTTTACATCATTTGTAACTTCATTGGGGTAACCCTCCATTTCATCAAAGTTAATTGGTCTAAATCTAGGAATCATGAATGAAGGGCGTTCATTTTATTCTTGATCTCTATGCCTCATGATTGGTTCTATGGTGGGCTCAATATCAGATGACAAAGGGTTCTAAGGGGGTGAGTGAGGTGGACTTGGGGGACCAGACCTTATTAAGGGACCAAAATAAGGATGAGATTTATCTTGTTAAGAAGGGATAGGTAATAAACAAGAATAAAAGACTCTAGGTTATTAGAAGAAATGTGATAATGTTCAACCAAAGGAATTTAAAAAAGAGAGGTTCAGATGTAATAAAATTATGAAGGTCGCAACACTTCTTTCCTCCAGAACATTGTCATTCAGTTTACCTCCAAAATTGTCTCCTTCTCTTATGATAAACACTTAAATAAAAGACAACACTCTTTGATGAATAACCTTTAAAGGATGATCTATGTCCCTCTATTTTTACAAACATGAGAAAAATCAAAACTTAATCAATTAAAGTGGGAAATGGTATTTCTAAACTAGATAAAATGTTAGAGTCACCACTAGAAGAAATCTTATAGGATAGAAAATATTACAAACATACAGTGATACACTTTTAAATTACACTTTCTTGTAATCAGTGATGAGATAGAAAAAAAACACTAAAAAATTTAAATTCTCATTCAAAAGAACAAATTAATGAAAAACTTCAGATAGAGAACTTTAAAATGTGAACAAATAATAGTTCTCTACAAGACTCTCTAGCAACACAGTTTCCAATGATCTTATCCTTCGAAATAACACTAGTTGGGTGTTGGACCCCAGTTGTACACCTCTATAATTCAACCTTACATATTTGAAAAGATGTCAAACAAAGATGATAAACCTCAGTTATGTTCTTATAGCTAGGGTAGTGTTTAAAATTTGGATGGACTGAACATAGATAATGACTAGAAGGCACCAACAAAAGGTATAGTTAGTTCCATGCTACTTTTGGCTCTACCTGAACCAAGGTGATAGGACCTATGGGGTAGCTTGGTCATAATAAGTAGGGATACTACAATTCAATCTCTAGGGAATTATTGGTATGCTTACAGATCTAATCAAAGCATAATCAAATTTGCATAATCTACTTAAGAAGAGTTGTCACATAGATTGAGAAAATACTTTTAAATCAACTACAAGCTATTAAAAACAAATAAAATATGGTTTTAATTATCATTTATGCAGAAACTAGTGAAAACTAAGATCCAAATGGAAAATTACAATGCTAATCTTCAAGGATGAATCAAAAACACATTTAATATCTACAATAATTATGCATAAGTAAGAAAATAACACTTAAATTATTCAACAACCTATATTACTTGCAAGGGTAGGACATGTAAGATGATTTATGTATATTTAAAAGATTTATGATGTCTTTCAACACTAGGAAGTCCTTAAACTTCCATGCTATCATTCATTCATGGATGTTAAAGACTAAGAAACAAGATAAAGAAGACTATCAAGAATGATTTGAATTCATTGATACCAATTCAATGTAAGCCTTTAAATGATTCTTGAAATATCTAAAGCATATAATACAAGTAAAGTCCCAATCATATTTCCTATCAACTCCATAAATCCATGATATACTCAAAGGATTATCAACAAAATATTCCCGAATCATAATGTAAAAAGGAATTTATAATCAAAGTTCATGCCTAGAATGACTATTGTTAAGAGACATAAAACATGATACCCAATCATTAATTCATGGATAATGTACCATCATACTTCATTAACAAGAAATATTACAAATCATATATAATTTCCACTAACATGAAATTAAATCAATATACATCAATGTCCAGAATGCTAACTTTATGAAAATCATATTGGATTCATTCTAAAACAATGGAGACATATACATAAATGATCTCAGAGTTTTCTAATGACTATATAGAAGTAATCACATTAGTGACAGATGTAATCACATAGAAAGAATTATTAAAAAATAAAAATCACCCAATAAGGAGGACATGCCCTCTTTTCTTATACAAATTTGCTTACCAAAATCATTATGACTCTGGTGATTCAGTTATCCATGTGATGATGAAATTTCATCTAATAGACTATAAGTTTAATGCAAATGAGCTCAGGGGAGAATATTATTCCTTCATGAAAATAAATTTTGTCTTTATGTGCAATGGTTTTTTATTATTCTTCAACAAATCATTTATCCACATGAACTAAGAATTACATGCTAGCTATTGACCCAATTACCACTTCCCCTACAAATAATAAAGAATGAAAGAATGGAGGGAAGAATAAAGAATACAAAATTTCTCCTCAAGGTGTATAATCAACATCACTAGTGTCAGTCTCTTTCAAAGATGACACTCTACCCCTATATTTATGTACTTACAAGAACATTATCAGGACCTCCTTTTGATGGTATATTAATAATTATTCTTAGAGGATTCTATAAAACTCTTTTATACTTCTTGGTTCCTTTCTTGGGCTGAAATGAGCCCTCACCATGTGCCTTTGTACTCCCACTATTCATACCATCATCATCAACTTCATTTTTCTTCTTTGGAATTCTAAACTATGTAATTCCATCATCTCTCTCCACCATAGAAACTTCACTTTTGTTTCTTGAAATCATATGTTCTACACTCTCATTATTTCCTTCACCTACATAAGCTGAATTTATTTTCCTTAAAAGCCTCTACTCCACATCTTCATTTTCCTTTGATGAAATCCTTTCACCCATATCACCTTCCTTATATTCTAAAATCCTAGGTCATGCACTTACATAATCCTTGTCATCCACGTCAACTTCATTTGGATTGTTACTCAAAGTCATAAATTATGTGCTCATTTCATCTTCCATGTCACCAAAATTTGAATGCAAGGTGGAGATGAATGAAAATGACACTTAGCTTTTTCTTCCTTTTAATTTTAAGGGTAGCATTAAACATAGTAGTGACACATGTACTATTTTATCTCTAGTGTTTTTTTGGGCCTCACTTGCACTTTTGTACCCATCACACCACAGTGATGCAAAAGTTCAAAAATTCCCTACATTTTTGAACTTATTCATTAAATTGAAGCTCTTTTAAAATTTACTCACAATTAGGCCTCAAAATTTCTCATGAAATTTGACCCAAGACATTAGTGTGAATTTAAAATACCCAAGGCTTCCTTTTGATGGCATGTGTCCTAGGCTTTAGGCTTTCGATTGCACTTTACAAAATTCTAGGAAACAAGTTGTGGTGTAATGTTTCAATTTCCTCCCTGAGCTCTAAAACTCTATTCTTTTACAAAGGAAATTTTAAACATGGTATTTTTTATACTTAGTCATTTTTTACTCATCACGACTTGATTCCACCACAGATCTTGCAATCGAATCATGCTCAAAAACATTAAAGTGTTAAGTATTAATGAAACCAAATCTTACGGGCTTTGCACAACACAATTTCAAAAGTAAGATTTTTTTCTGGAATAACATTTATTGTAAACATACTTCAAAGGGAAATAATTAAAATTTTAGACACTCACTTCTTGGGAAAGGGTTAAAATAGATTTGGGCAATAACATGTTTTAAACTTAATATCCTCTATATCTTCTTGTTATGTTTTTTTTAACCATTTGTTGTTAATTATTTCTTAGGTAAGTCTATTTTCACTTACAAGTGTAATAACCTAGTTTGTTATAAGATCTTGTTACTTACGTATATTTTAGGTTATCTATGAGGTTAATAAGAGATTGTGTATTCTTGGTATTCCTATGTTGTTGTAATTATACATGGTATTCATAGATAATGGCTAGTAAGGGTGGGAAGAGGAGGAATTATCTATAAAAACATCTTATCAAGGAAGAAGCATACTTAGTGGATATAGTTTGAGGAAACACCTCAAATTACCAATAAAGTAGTTTGATAAAGAAGCTAAGACATGCATTTTTTAGAGGAAAGATGTTGGAGGTCAAAAGGAGGCATTCCATTTGATAGATTTGTGTTAGAAGGAAGAGATGTTCCAAAATATTAAATTCTATTCATTTGAGATGCATTTAAAAAGTATGTGAAAGCTTAAAAAGATTCATGGGGTGGTTACATAGGTGAAACTAAATTTCCCCATAAACCAACTTGTTTACTAACAAAGAAAACTAACTAAAACATTAAAATAACTTTGGATCATGAAAATAACCCAGCAGATATATTGATTCAGATTGGGCATAATCAGTTGATTCTATAAAGTCTACAATAGGTTATGTATTCAATCTTAGTTTAGGAGCCTTTTCATGGTAGAGTAAGATTTAGAATATAGTAGTTTTGTCTTCCATTAAAGCAGAGTATAAAAAATAATAATTACAGGTAGAGAGTTGATGTGGATTTAGTCAGTATTGGAAGACCTTCAACTTGATTCATCAACACCTACAACTATCTATTGTGACAGCTAGAGTGTTTTAAAGATGGTGAATAATCCAATATTTCATTCTAGGAAAAAGAACATATAATTTCACCATCACTACATCTGAAAATTGGTTTTTAATGAAGACACATGTCTTTGTTATTGTCCTACCTTTGAACAACTAACTGATAGAATGACTAGACATTTTTGTAAATAATTTTTTTTTAAAAAATTCTAAGATAAGCTTGGAATTGTTTCAGGTTCAATCATTTAGGAGGGTATTCATATAATTATTTAAACTTAGTTAAAATCTTAATATCTTCCATATCTTGTTATTATGGTTTTTTAAACCTTTTATTGATAATTTATTTCTCAAGTAAGTCTATTTTCACTTATCGTTGTACCAACCTAGTTTGTTATAGGAGATTTTTACTTGCTTATATATTATGTTATTTATATCATTAATAAGACATAATGTATTCTTGATATTCCTATGTTATTGTGATTCTACATGATCTAATTTTATCTCAATAGGGTAGTCTCCAGATTCATTTTTCATTGAGATCAGGATATATATCTATGAATAAATTACGTAGCCTATCATGATTTGACCATGTTGTAGGTTTTACATGTATTTTTCCTAGAATTTGACCATGTTCTCATGCCATTGCAAATAACCATGTCATATAAACTAGATAGTCCTAATAGTTTTGCTCCATAATATGTTACTCACCCTTTCCATCTTGTGATTTCCTTTCCCCACACTAGTCTATTTCTAATTCTAACAATAATAGATTATTTCTCCCTCCCCATTCATTCCTCAAATTAATATCTTTGTTGTTTTTGTCCATAAATTGAAGTCCTCTATTATCAGGACTTAACCTAAGGTGTTTAATACTAAAATGTCACTTTTCAGAAACATATAAGGGTCTTCATAATCAAACTTCCTCTTTTTATATGTTATTGATTCTCTCAGTGCAAAATATCAAATGAAAAGCCTAATTATTAACTATTTTTCTACTTTTTCAGCCATATATACTATTTATTTGGACCCTCTTTCTCCACTTCTATAGTTTCATACCATGTTTTTCTATTAGCACCGTAAGATGTCCATGTTCCTTTCCATTCTTTCATTCCAAACTGATAGTTTATTATATCCTT
The DNA here is from genome assembly GCA_037957365.1 of Torreya grandis. Lineage (NCBI taxonomy): Eukaryota > Viridiplantae > Streptophyta > Pinopsida > Cupressales > Taxaceae > Torreya > Torreya grandis. The sequence continues at coordinate 1,878,852 of JARHVA010003313.1, read as the reverse complement.
CAAAATTTAAAACTTTATAGGATTTGTGTTCATGAGTTTTAGTAAGATTGATTATGTCTTTTCTATCTTTTATGAGCCCCAACCTAGGGCCTCTCCTCCAAGTGTATACTCTAAAATAATAGCTTACGAAGGTTATGTGCTCTTCCCTACTTCTTGTGTCATTCAATTGTTGATTTGGGATCTTCCATTCTATAACCATGTTCATATTCCTACATCTCTTGCTACTTTCACTTTCTCCCATTCTTTCTTCTTGTTGTGTGGGGGTTAAATCTTCATTTAGGTATACGTATGTACCTCTAAGAGACTTTCAATTCATTAATGTATTGTTTTTGTCTTCTATGTTTTTCATGATAACTCTTAGATGCCTATCATTTCCTCTTTTCAATTTTTATGTTCTATTTATTTGATAAATATGTCATGTCTGATGCAGCTAGTCTACCAAGAAGTCTCTTATTAATTTGTTATCATTCTCATATTCATCATATTATTTCATTCATTTAATAATGATTTTTACACCCCTATCATGTTTATCATTGTATTCTCTTATTTGCATTATAAATTATTTTTATATTATCTCCATTTGTTCTTTTGAAGGTCCTCTTACTACTTGCACCCAAGATGTGCTCTCCTCATGTTGGACTTCCAAGTGGATTTATATTACTTTTGTATTCACAATTATGGATTAGGATCCTTTTGTTTATGTCACATTCCTTCTTTTAGTGACTTTTGGTTTTTTTTCCTCTTATGTCTTCAAATGATTTAAAGTTTGTTTTATGGTCGTAAGCTCTTGTTTTCCCTTTTCCATATTGTTCTGCAAGTTGTTTACTTACTCATTGAGTATTTTATTCTCTTAAAAGTTTCCAATTAGAATCTATAACCTCATTCATCTTGTTGTGCCCATATTATTTCTTTGTTTCTAAGTCTCCAAGCATTATTTTCATATTTGTTAATTCACTGAAATATAACTTAGATGACCATATTAGTGGCATTTATGTTGGGTTATACAGTTCCTTACTTTGCTTTTTCTCTTCATCTCTTTCCCCTTTACTTACCGAATATGTTTCAATTTCCATTTTTTTCTACCCAAACTATTTTTTGTTATTCTTCTTACCCTAAAAAACCCACCTATGATTCTAGTGTGAATTATTGTTCCCCTGTTACTTATAGTAGATGAGTTGGGTGTGTTGTTTCATAACCTACTTTGTTTCAAAATTATTATTAAACAATGTATTAAGTTTTAATTTACTATTTCAATTCAGTTTGCTTTGGTAAAAATTGAATATAAATTGGCTACTTTTGGCTATGAAACCCTCTACCCACATTCATGTTGGTAATTCTATCATGTTAATTTTTTCATAAAGATTTATGTTACTTTTCATGATGAATTTTCCCATCATTTTTTTGAATTATTTTCTTTACCTTGTTATAAAAGCTTAAATTTTCATAATCAGGTGTCTCCAAAATTTTCACCCTTAAAGAATATGATCCATCCAATAATATGGTCTTTTTCGTCCAATCACTGCAATCCAATGACTTATAGAGATTTAAAGTCCTTCCACTGACATGAGGGTGACCATGATCTTTATTTTTAAAAGAATCTTCCGGTTGGCTTACTCATAAATTTTTCAAGGTGTTTAGACATGTTTAGTCTATTTTAAATGTCAAAATATAACCAATACATTATTGTTGGGATTTAACATATTTAAATTGCCTATGTTGACATGATGGGTGAAAATATCTTATCCACTTTAAGTGAACTTGCATTAAATACATTTAATGTGGGTAGGGATGAATTTATTACTGTGTAGGTTAAGCTACGTGGAATAAATTTAGATGCTCATTGTCACCTATACATTACATCCAGACTTGGCTACCTATCAGAGGTTTGTACTAGCAATCATTACAAAGTGCTTTCTAAGTATACATAATATTCTTACATAAAAAATACTAAATAATTATATTAAAATTCATTCCAAAGTTGGGATGTTTTTTCATTAGGGAGTTTGAGCTATGATGTGTCTAATTAATTTACTTTATAACCTTATTTTTTGTTAATATAACATGAAACATTTCAATAGTTATTTATTTTTCCTTACCTTTTAAACTAATTTCAAATAAAATATTTAAAAAAATAAATATTCTTTAATAAATTAATTTGATTTTTGAATTATTTTAAAAATAAATAAAATCAAATTTAATTAAATATTGTTTAATGAATTAAAAATAATAATTTAATATATATTTACTTGAAAAATGATTAAAAAAAATTAAAATATTGATATGTGATAGACAACTTTATATGTAACCCTTTATTGATAAGAAATTTAATTTTATTAGATTAAAAACTTTTTGAAAATTTATTGTGAGTTTGCTTTTTAACCTTGTTGTTTTACATCACCACTATGGTCTATTATCTATACCTAGATTACTAAGTCTATTTTATCTAATGATATATCATTGTTGAGAAAAAAGAAAAAGCACATTATGATCGATCACAGTTGGTGATGTGAAACGTCAAGGTAAAATACAAGTTCACATAGTCTAAATTTTTTTTGATGTGATTTTTTGGACTCTAAAAACATCAAATCTCTTTTCATATATATTTATGCAGAATATTAAATTTTTAATCATTAAATTATATTTTAAATGTTACCTTTCTCTCAAGAATAAGGACAAAATATGACGATCGACCCTACATGTCATGAATTTTTGATGATGGTTATGTGTTCAACATGGCCCTTTAAATGTTAGTATAAATCATAGAAGGAAACATTGAATACCTTTTTTTATTACATTGGAGGCATCTCTATTAGGTTGAAATCCCCTTATATTTGTCTCACATGAGACAAAAAAAACCACATATTCACAGGGGTATGACCAGTGGAATAATGGTTTTAAATTAGAGGCAACCTTCCCCAAATTTGTGTTGTTGATAGGATGTATACACTGCACAAATTTTATATTTTATGTCTTTAGCATCAGCCCTGATTAGGATAAATGAAAGTTTTTTTATTTCAAACGTAACATGGTGGATAATCTAATTGTAATTTAGGGCAATAAATAGTGAAAGAAAAATGTAATTCCATTTATCATATCCTAATTGTGAATTGATGCTTGAATAGCCTTAAAAAAACTTAAATAATGTTTTCTCGTATCAAAATTACGTATCTCCATATATGTAATTTTTGGATAGGTTGTACATCAAAAATAGAAATTCATAACCATTACTTCATTCAACTAAACCAACCAAACTTTATCTTACAAGGGCTTTGGATTCTTGTCAAGAAAATATGACATGGTGGTGGACAAGTTGGTCAATTCAAAGGTGTTATATGCCAATTTGATGTTTCTCATCAAAAGAACCATGAGTGAATATCTCTTCTAGGACCTAAATGGTGATGGTGGTGATCAAAGTTAGGAAATTATGGCTACATGGAATATTAAACTGCTCAAAGTTCTACCCATGATCACCTTGTTCACCATATCTAGGCATGGCCTCCACACCATAAAATATCTCCTCTACAAGGAATAGACAGTGGTAACATGATAATGGTGAGCATTGTGTTTGATGTCAATGCATGGTGGAAACCCCTATCTTCTCACCCTTCTTCAATCAAATTTGTATGTTTAATAAGATTTTTATAAAAATAAGTTTGTATTTTTTTTTACCTATTTTTATTATTATGTATTCTTTAAAGTTTTTTTTTGAAATATGTCATGTGTTAATTTACTTATAGTATTATAATAATTACAATTAAGATATATAGTAATCATAATAATTAAATGCACACACACACACACACACACACACACACACACACACACACACACACACACACACACACACACACACACACACACACACACACATTCATTTAAGAATATTATCATAATATTTAATAATTATATAATATAGGATATCTTATATTATAACCATTTAATAATATTATTATAATATTTAAAAACTATATAATATAGGATATCATATATTATATTATATTATATTATATATATTATTACATTGGAGGCATTTATATTGAGAAGGTAAGAGGGAATATTTATCTCATGGTTTTGTAGATACTTAAAAGTTTTCAACAAAGGTTTTCAAGGAGTAGTTTTTAAAAAAGTTAAAATCACTTAGATGGACGACTATCGTAAACACCAAGCCATTCTTATATGTTTATCAATCACTTCATTGGGAATAATTTGGACATGGATTTTCAAGTGTATTTGCTCTTCGTTTAAAGATCTTCTAACAAGAGAGTGTCACATACATTTTTCATTACATTTGGTGATCAGTTATTTTTGAATCCAAGTGTGTCGTTTGAGGTAAGATCATGTCACTTATGATGTAGGAGGGCTTCTATGATGTGTGTGGTATGACTTGACCAAACCAATGCTAAAATGATACTAAAAACTTGTGTGAAGAAACAAACAATTTGGTAGCTTCCATTAGTGAAAGTAATCTAGTTCTTTCACAATGTGGAAGGAGGCCATCAATGTTTGGGAGAGAAAGAGATATGAAATGAATATAACTACCTGGGATTGTAATTTGGGGTCATGAAACTATGAGTCCCTATAAATTGAGTAACTTAGCGAGTCCAAGGAAAGGAATGAAATGGCCCTATTAAATGTAAGGGAACATTACTATGTGTGTACTTCCTACCATTATAATTTTCCTACTCTCCCTTCCCCTTATTCATATGCTTCACAATTCAAATCCCTTAGGTAATAATGTCTTGAGCAATGTGTGTAGTGTGAAGATGGATGTGGAGCGTGGATGGTGGAAGTCAATTGAGGTTTGCATTCAAATAGAGTTGAGACAAGGCAAGGAAGAGGTAAATATGCACTCTTAGAGGATGTATAAAATAGATGTCCTGAATAATAGATGTAACTAATGCTTTGCATTTTCTATATATATGCTATATAACTATATTAACTATAATACTATATAATATTATTAAAAATTATATACATACATACATACATACATACATATATATATATATATATATATATATATATATATATATATATATAATATTAAACATTATTATATAATATAATGTTCCAATATTATGAGATGAATCTAAATAGTTGTAAATATAATGTTATAAGTATTAAATATTACCGTTGGTCTATAAAATCATAAAAATAACATAGACTTGTGTGGGTGCTGAATAATACGTATTTGGGACTATGGACAACTTCCAATTTTAAATGGAATTCCAATGTATGCATGGAGGTCTTTTTCTCACACACTATGGTGAATGTTTGATACAATTATCACATTAGAAACAATTTTTTGTCAATAAAGATGCAAAAAAGACCAACTACACTTTGGAAATTTGCTAAACAACATAAAAAATGCAAACCTAATAGAGGAAGATTGGAATATTATCATGTCAAGGACAACATCATTCATACATATAAAAAATAATAGAATTTTATAAACTCAACACATTTGTATGCAACTAACATACTTGAAACAATGCATACTAAGGAAATTTTAAAATCCTTAAACACTCCAGTTAAAATATGTAAATCTAAACACAAAAAACATACAGATACATCTAAATAGAATGGCACTCAACTTGAAACAACCATGATTCTATATAAAGGATAAAAAGATGAGTCACCAGTTGAGAGAAAAGGTGGTCAATTGGCTATTGTTACTAGGTGGTAGCCAGAGTTAGTACGACATGCCATCTTGTCCATTCATTATTTTTCCTTCTTTACATTGCAACATGTTTCAAGATAAGAAAATGAAATGGTTCTATCTAAGGAGATCAATATATTTTTTATGATTTTGAGTATAAAGATGTATATTTCACATTCCTTTTTGCTGATTAACTATGATGTTGATGTGGAGTTTCATAAAGTAAAAGTGTAAATTCGTAGTCCTATTGTAAATCAAATAAATGAACACTTTTTTTCTCATATTTTGTCCTCACATTGTATCATGAATAATGCTCAATTATGCACCCATGAGGAATGCATTTTAAAAATCTCCAGTACTCAATTTAGCTATAACAAAAGCAACAAGATAAAATCCATAACCTCAATTTATTGCTCCCATAGTTAATATTTGGCCCTCAACTATAGGTTGTTATTGAAAACATTATAACAAGATAAAATTATTATCATTTATCATTCTAAACATTCTTCCAAGGTTTGGAGTTTAATCTTAGCAAAGAGTTGAATTAAATGAGCAACAATTTGTACACAATTCCACTATACATGTCATCATCAACCTATCAACATCTTAACAAATGTAACCAACTGGGAGTCATTAGAAACATCAAATAAATATACACCTAGGTTGAAATTGATGTTGGTTTCCAAATTTTTAAATATTCCAATGAGACATGAATCTATGGTCACAACCTCACAATGAAGAACCATGAGGATCTCTGAGTATCATGTGATGATTGCCCAGTGTCATCATCACAACAATCATTGAATCCCATAGAGCAAAGTATAGTTATCATAACTTCAAATATTTTGGTACAATGATAACCATCTTATGATTTTCCACATGTCGTCATCGTGAGAATGCAAAGCCTCAAAGTATTATCAGGAAGAACACATAAAGTATGAAATATGAAACACCTACCAGGTATCCAAACATTTAAGGTCAAACAACATGGTTTAATCATGTAAAGACAAAGTCTATAGGGAGGATAGTACACTCTAAGAATTATGATACTCTATACATAACTTGCACCCTTGGGAAATCTACTAGTTACAATCTTCTACAATTTTATAGGGTCTACCTAAAATTTCACCTTACATCTGATACAGTCCACCAAAAAAATCATTTGTGTTTTATGGGAAAAAGACATAAATATGGTCATATCAAATATAGTCCCTTGTCATGAGTATAAAGTCATTTCCATAGCATTTAAAGCACTAACACCTCTATTGATAAATATTCTTGTTGACCTCATTTGGATAAATATTAAAAGCAACAAATAAAGTGCACTTTAACTACTAATGAATACAAATAAATATATAGGCAATATATGGTTCTCCCATTTGACACATTTTTATTTTTGGATTACTCTATTAAATTTTTAACAAGAAATTCAATTATGGTTTCACTAATCAAAGATAAATTTTTAGAGAGAATGATAAGGGTCATGTTGGGAAATATACCAATGAATGATCGAGCGATATAACATCCTAATACCATGAGTAACATGAATCAAATCTTATCTACAAAGTGATTCTCCAAGAATCATAAATTTCAAGTAAAGGGGACTATGTTCTCATGAACACTTTTGATGAATTAGAAAGGAGATAGGGCATGATGGCACTATTTATTAATGTGTTCCCATATTTGGTAATAGGTCATATATGTGTTCCAAAAAATTACAAGGAAATGATTCAAATATAAATAATATGTGGGAAGAAGATGAAATCTTTAAAAATGGTTTGACTTCTTAAGAAAGATTTAAGGAAATGATTCAAATCTAAATTGAAGATGAGCTTGGCTTTCTTCGACATGCTGTAGAGAAAATAAAATTGTATGATGATTTGGAAAGTTTTGAAAAGAGTCTTATGAAGGAACAAAAAAAGATTCATTATCAAGAGGAAACTTTCTAGAAATATAAATCTAGATTGTTTTGGCTTAAATTTGGGCACATGAATATGAAATTCCCCCATCTTTCAACTATAATCCATAGAAACAAGAATATAATAAATAAGGTTTTCACCTTGGAGGGGTGAGAGCTAGATGATATCAATGATCATATAAAAAATGGATAATTTTATTTATATAAACATCATAAAGGATATTTTTCCCAAAAGGGAAGCCTAATATTAATTCAACCAATCTATTCCTTCCCTTATTTCAGATGCAACAAAAAAAAATTTGTTGGCATAGACCACCCTTGAAAAGTGAAGATGGTTGTCTTTAGTCCAGAAGAAAATAAATCAACTAGTCCTAATGGTTTTAAATTAGGTTTATTTAACCATTTTTGGGATTTTTTTGATAAGGAGGTTTGGGAGGAAGTTGAGTAATATAGGAAAAGGAAAAATATCTTCAAAGGATGAACAAGGGCATGACTCTAGTTGTTAAAGGATGGAACAAGGGCATGACTCACACTCTATCTTTATCCATAGAAGTCCCAGGGGCATGACTCATGTTGTTAAAGGATAGAATAGGGGAGGTAAATGAATCCCTTATTCTAAATGACTACACCATTGAATGAGCTTGTCTATTGAAGGCTTTACCTAGAATCCTACACAATGTAACCACAACATATTTCATTGAGAATAAGTAGTTAGACCCAAATCTGGTCCCTCCAGTTCACATAGAATACAACATGATATGTATATAAGCTTTGGAAAGTCATAAGTCAAAGGTAAAATATTTTGTTGAGGTTGTCTCTTAGCCACCACCTAGATCAGAACCAAAGGCTCTCAAAATAGCATCTTCCACTAATGTGGTGACTTTTGATGATGAGGATACTAAGGGAGTGATCACTCACAAAGACTTCTTCTCATCCAGTGGTATTACCTATAGATTTTCAAATCTTTGAACAAAAATCCAAGACCTCCATGCCTAGATCTTAGAGTACTGTCAACCCTCCTACAAGGTATGCTAGAAAATTATCCTAGTTTTAAGATTTTTTTATTATTTTTCTCTACTGAATTAAGGAAAATTATTTATTTTAAAGTCAATTCTAGATTTTGAATCACTGCCCCTTAATCATGAGACCATGGTCCCACTTATTTAACCCACTTACAAAACCTCTAAATGAGAAACTAGTTTGGATATGCCGACCCTACCTCCCTTTCTAGTTTTGTTTTGATTATAGATTTAAAGATATAGGCAAATCCTTGGGTATATTTTTGCAAATGCATCCAGACACCACTTCCTTCACGCATACTAAATTTTATAGAATACTGATTAATATTGATACCTAAAAGTGTCTCCCTAAAAAGAGTTATTTTGAAAGTAGGAGACCACTCATGATCCCCACCACTTGATTAAGAAGGCTTGCCAATTAATCGCATAAGTTGTTTTAACACATGACATTTTACTAAAGATTGTAACATCTATATAAAAAAGAAGAAAAATTCTTGGAGGGAAAAATTCTACCCTACCCACCTCATAGTGAATGCTCTAGATACTAAAAGTGATGATTATGATTCATATTCAAATGAACTTGAACCTCATATGTAAAATGTGGACCCTACTAGAGCTCCTCACATAGAGGGTGTTTTTAATGAGGACCCTATAACTTCTAGTCTGAGGGTGTTAGAATAAGCTATGAAAGCCTCTGTTCACTCAAGGGAAGCTATTTTATAGAATGAAATACTAAGGGTAGAATAATTGGTTGTTGCTTCAAGTAAAAACAAAACTCAATCCTTCAAATCAATTGAAATATCTTTACCAATAGACTCAAAATCTGTAGAATATAGGGGGTGGACAAAATTATAAAGGAAGAAAAATGGTAGAAGAATAGAAGTCTAATCCTTCAGCATGTTACTCTATTTAGGGGGGTTGCATAGAAGTCTCACGAAAGGCATGGTGTGAAATGCATGAGCATTATATTTGTGGAAAATGTTGGCATGTTTTGAAATGTGTGTCCTCTACTTTATTAAGATGCCTTGTGACATCCCCTTCAAGGTATAGCTAAACTAGTCACTTTATTTTTTTACAATAGACTAACTACCTAACCAAAGGTTATATCACATTTTTTTAAACCATACATACATTTATAAATCTATTGATCATTGAAATAATAAATCATAGTGATCATTTTAGCTTATAAATCTATTCATAAATAATATACCATAATTAATTGTATACTATTAAAATCAAGGATAAATAACTTGCATAAATTAAAAGTGTGATACAATTTGTTTTTCATACATTACTCACATGCCATACACTTAACATAAACTATATGTAATTTACATCATAATATCAACATCTCAAACATAAGTAGATAAGATAAAGACTTATTTAAACAATTATATTCTATCATTTTCACTAATTCATTATTGTAAAGAATTATGACATTTAACTATACATTATAATAACATAATACATTTCTTTCTTAACTTGAACATCTAATTATCATTTCAAATTAACAAAATTATAAATCATATATATATGATTTGAATTTGATTGCAACTTATATACTGTTAGGACTGATCAAATGTCCTTATTAAATTACAATTTTAGCAATCATAATTCAATAGTGTACATAAATAATTACCATAATCATGTTTATTCAACATTTGATCCTTTGAAAACTAATTAAGTATAGGAGTTATCATAGATCCTCGATAGACTAAATTGAAGCAGAGAGGGAGAATATCATAGAGGGATATTCTTCTAACTAAAGAGTCTTTTAGATCCACCGTATGCCTCTCATCCACTGAGAGTGGCCCTACCCTTCATGAGTAGGATAGATAAGAGTTTTAAAACTAAAAAATACAGCATTAACCAATAATGCAACTACTCCATGTAGCTTATTGTGAGTGTGACTATGAACCAAGATTGGAATTAAAATATTGCAAATGTATATTACCCTATACATTATTTACATCCATAAGTTTTTAGATTTACCAAGTATGCCTTGTTGAATCTTAATTCATTAGGTAACTGAGTTACTATGTGTGTCTAACTAGGATACCCTCTCATCTCTTAGACCACACATCTCATAGTTACTAGGTCTAGATAATCCCTATTACTATTTGTTTATTTTATTAATAATTTAATTAAGAGACAACACTTTACATGAGTGTCCCAAACCACCCATGTAATCCATCAACTTGTCTATATGTTGATGAACGGTTAGTTTATTAAGATAAGAATATTGTTTTAGCCTATTATGTTACCTTTGATTTCAATGTTTTGATGCTCTATAGGGTCATTATTGCCTTTAAGTAAAAATTTCACCCTATCTCTTATTTACTCATTAAGGAAAACTTGATGACAGTTAAGATAGGCATAAACATAGTGTATTCAAAATGATGATTATTCATCTCTATCCACTTCTACATGATGTTAACATAGTTATATAACCCCATTAAAAATGTCATTATTGGTTAACTATAAAAATTAGGTAAAATATATTAAAATTCTATTCCTTAATCCTTATCATTTTAAAATATCTTCATAAATATTGATAAATTCTAATGGTAACCCAAGAAATCCATTCAAAGAATTCATAGCACAACCAATCATTTAGTTATCGAACTAGCTCCTAGATTACTTGTGATGTCTGTCAAGGATTACGGTTTCTAGGATTCTATTAAAAATAGATTGGAGGTAACTTCATATCCTATGTGGAGCTATTACTCTTACATTTTCATCCTATTTCTACATAGTAATCAATTATTACTGAAAAAGGTTGCTTAAGTTGATAAGATTTGTATTCATAATGCACTTATCTAAAATTATATTTAATCACATTTTAATATGATATAATGCAATTATACTAGATTGGATGTAATGAGAATCAATATTATTAATCTATTATCCTTTTTTTCCATTCTCTAATATAAAATTCATGTTTATGAAGAATATTACGTTTTATTTTCTTTTTATGAAGTCACCTTTTATTTTTATAATTCTACTCAAACTCATTATTATTGTCACACATTACTCCTTATAAACTATTTTAAAGTTATCAGAGAATACAAATCTTTATGACCAATAATAATAAAGTTAAATATTGGCCAAATATTAAATTTAGGAAAGATTGTATATGTATTTTAATTTTCCACATAAAAGGATGACTCATTAAAGGTAAATGCATGGCATAATGGTAAAATAGAAAGGGATTAAAGTTGATATGTATTAATCCTGAAATAAAAGGGGTCATTAAAAATTTAAGACTTATACTCCTACCAAATACCATACCTATTAAAGCCAATGCAAAATAACTAAAATAAAGATAAATAAATCTTCCAACACATAAGTATGTTGGAGAACTAAGGTTCCATGTTGGCAAATGCTTTGGGTGGACATTTGTCTTTAATCAATACAATAAGTTTTAGATGCTGAAATTTCATGTTTTTTTAAACAACTGTCAAAACATGGAGACTCCCTATAGCTTTGTGCCCAGCTAAATAATTTGCCTAGGATAAAATAAATAATAGTTATCTTACCTCTATCCACAACTCAAGAATTTATTCCAAGGCATCTCTCTTTGATAGATAAGATTTATTCTCTAGATTTCATATTTGTTAGTTTGAACTTACTATATTTTTACAATGAATAAAGATGTTATACTATATTAATGATCCTGGGATTGGATTATTCCTAAATTCTAAAGTTTGATCTTTTAATGAATGAGTGATCTTTCAGGTTCATATAGAGATAGAAGTTATCACAAATAAGTAAAATCTACAAAGCCAGAAGGGGATCAATTGGGTCTAAATATTGACTCTAAAGGATAGAGAAGCACATTTGAAGATAATAAAAGAATAGTTCCATGAGAGATTGACTATATAGGGAAAACAAGATTTATTTGAAAAAAATAATATTATTCGGATTATAATCTTTGGTATCTTAAAAGAATCGATAAAGGCCACCAAAAATAGGTTAAAAAATGGACTCAAAATTTACTAAGTCAAGAAATATGTCAATAAACTATAGTTTCTTCCTAAAGGAAAAATAAATAATCCATTCCTCAAACATATTAAAATCTATGTCCTAAATATAGTTCATGAAATAAAAATTATCTGTAAACCAACAAAAAATTCCCAAAGGTAAACCTGATGCCTAGATTCATTCTATGCAACAATATGTTTGGCATACATAGATTAACACTAGGCGTTGAGGAAAAGCAAGTTTAACATTACTTACCTTATGAAAATGGTTGTCAGCAAGATACCTATCTTCTGTAGAGTGTCCTCTCTCCTTCTTTTCTACATTTTTCTCCTTTCCTATATTGACCCCCTCCTCTCTTACTTAACTATTAGACATTCCCCAATCTAATAAATAGATTCAAGCATTTAAATTTTTTCACCCAACTTCACTATTTACTTCATCTAATTCCCTATTCCCCCATGTGTCACAATGGGTGAGGGGGGATTGTAGTAGGATAAAATATTCATTTTAGTCAATGTTGAATTTAATACCATATTTATTTTTGTCCCCCAATGTTGGCGTATTGGCTACATTTTGAAGATTTGATTTGAAAGAGAATTAAATGTTTAAAATCTTTTTTTATAATATTTATTTTCCTATAATATGGTAAAATATTTTTTAACTAAAATCATTTAATGTCTTCTAACTAGTCATGCATGTTCTAGGCTAAGTTGGCATCCATCAATTTATTTACAAAGGGTAAGTGCATTTAATTTAGCTTATAAAGTTAACCTATCGAAAGAGGGTCGATTAAGAGGTAAGCACTACAGCTAACCCATCTATGGAATCCCTATGGCATACTCGGTTCACTTGATCGACATATGATCTTTTTTGCTTTTCAACACTTTATCTATTCTAATTATCCTTGATGATACCCTCCTTCTCTACAGGGTTGAAGTAACCTGTGTTGAAAACACACACTAAGAAGAGACCCATTAATATATATATATATATATATATATATATATATATATATATATATATATATATATATATATATATATATATATATATATATATATATATAAACTAGAAATAAATGTAATGTTAAGGCATTAATGCATCCCTATATAACTTTCAAATATGTTTTTTTTATCGTGAAAAACTCAATGTCATTTTACATTAGATCCACGTAAAAATCATTAATCATTCTAAGTATCATAATAGTATAATTATTAATAATAATTATCTTAAAAATTTAGTCATTTACTTTCACAATATTATTTAATGGTAAAAAAATGTCAAAAGTTTATCCAGCTAAGTTTATGTGGCACACCATGTTGACATGTATAAGTAAATTATTACATGTATATAAAAACAAGATATGACATCCTCCCCCCTTGGAAGATACATAAGCTTGATGAATACTAAATTATAAGCAACTTAGTAAAAAGATGTGGAAAAGATTTTTAGATTTCATCGTAGTCTTCCCATGTTACACTTTCCTTAGATTATTGTCCCATTAGACCTTACACTAGGAGATTTCCCTATTCTACAAAGTCAGTTTATGAGTATCAATAATTGATATGGGACCTACCAAAACCAATCCTAAATCATGTATCTGTAAAGTTTTCCAATCAATAACATGAGACACATTTGCATAACATTTTAGTAAAGAAACATGAAAAACATTATGAAGTCGAACAAGTCTTAATGGTAGTGTAAGTCTATAGGAAATTAGGTTAATAACCTCAAGGACATCAAAGGTTCTTACATATATTGGTGCTAGTTTGGAAGAATTTACAAACTTGATATAACTTTTTTGTGATTTTACCCTCATAAAAACCTTATCTCCTACTTCAAAAAATCTAGGAATCCTGTTCTTATCATCATAGATCTTCTGCTTGTTTGTAACCTTGAAAAGTATTTTCTATATGATCTTGACTTGTTCATATATATCCTATAGTATTTATAGGACAATTACAACTACATCACCTAGATTATCCCAACTAAGGGGTGTAAGACACTTTCAACCATAAACATGTCTCAAAGGGATCCATACCAAGATTTGAATGATGTGAATTATTATATGTGAAATATAATAAAATAAATTACTACTAAAACTTATATTGTTGATCCATATAATACATACACAACATATCTTATAGAACTTGATTAACACTTTATATTAATCCATCAATATTAGAGTGATAGGCAGAACTAAAATTTAGTTTTATTCCTAGATCTGTGTGCAAGGTCTACCAAACCTTGAAGTCATATGACTATCCCGATCTAAAATGATCTTCTCATGTGCTCCATGTAATCTAAAAATTTCTTGCACAAACCTTATTGGTAACATTGGAGATCCATATGTGATATTTAATAGAATAAATTATGCAATCTTGGTGAGTTTGTCCACTATGACCAAGATTACATCATGCTTATTCTTTGATAAGGGTAGTCTTTGCAAAAAACATTTACTGATAACCTTCCATTTCCATTTAGGAGGCTTGTAGGGATATAAAAAACCTACTAGATGCATGTGCTCAACCTTGATTTGATGGAACTTGAAACATCTCATCAAAAAATTTGTAGCATCTATTTTGAGACCTAGCCAGAAAAACAACTTTTTAGATCAACTAACATCTTAGTCACCCCTAGATGACTTGAGTAAGGATCATTATGTACCTCCTCGAATACCATGGTTCATAAACCACCAAGGTTTGGTATATAAATCCTACCCTTGAATTTATGGAGTGCCCCTCTTTTGATTTGATATCCCTCATATCTATGATCTTAACTATTAGCATCTAAAACAATCTTGACCTGGTTATAAAACTCATCTAATGGTAACTAACTCAAAATTTTCTCATGAAATATGATCCTCACCATTACCATGGTAGATATATATCTCATCCACCTAAGGGCATCTACTACACTATTTTCCTTAACTTTAATATATTCTATATCAAAATCATACTCACACAAAAATTCTATGCAATGCCTTTATTTTGTGTTAAGGTTAGGTTGATTAAAAATATATTTTAAACCCAAATTATTTTTTCTGATCTCAAATGGTTTTCCTAATAAAAAATTTTGCCACATAAATAGTGCATGAATAATAGTTGATATCTCTAAGTCATGGCATTTGTAATTTAACTCATATATCTTGAGTTTTATGGATTCATAGGCCACT
Source organism: Torreya grandis (assembly GCA_037957365.1). Taxonomy (NCBI): domain Eukaryota; kingdom Viridiplantae; phylum Streptophyta; class Pinopsida; order Cupressales; family Taxaceae; genus Torreya; species Torreya grandis. The sequence continues at coordinate 1,863,097 of JARHVA010003313.1, read as the reverse complement.
ACATGTGCATCCTACATTAACACACCAATAAATCATTCTTTAGATGCATCTATAATCACTATAAAATTTCCATTTGGGTATGAAACCTTTAACATAGGTGAAAATGTTAACCTATCTTTCAAGAGTTGAAAAGCTTGCTTACACTTGTATTTCTACACAAACTTTTGGTTTTTCTTTTGTAAAGGAGTGATTGGGTTTACTATCTTGGAAAACCCTTCCACAAATTTTCTATAATATCCGGCTAAGCCCATGAAACTACAAACTTCATGAAAATTATTAGGAGATGGCCATTCCATGATGGATCAAATCTTTACAAGGTCAATTAAAATACCTTCAACCAAAATGATGTGTCCTAAGTAATGTAATCTCTTCTAGAAGAACATGCACTTATAAAACTTACCATAAATCTTATGCTCTCTTAACTACTGCATCACTAACTACAAATGTTGAACATGTTCCTCTTCATATTTTGAATAAATCAAAATGTCATCCAAAAATACCAAAACAAAGTTATCTAAATAATCCTTTAATATGTTATTCATTAGGTTCATGAACATTGTTGGAGAGTTTTTAAGTCTAAAAGGAAGAACTATGAACATGTAATGCCCATAAGGAGTCCTGGAAGTAGCTTTTAGAATGTCTTTTTCTTGAATCCTCAACTGATGATAAACCGATCTCAAATTTATTTTGTAAAAATTTATTTCCCCTTGCATTTGATAATAGAGATTATCAATGCATGGCAAAGGATACCTATTCTTCACTATTGCTTTATTGAGTATCCTATAGTAAATATAAATCCTAAGGGTATCCTCTTTATTTTTAACAAAAAACACTGAAGTATCCCAAAGAGATACACTTGGATGGATAAGACCTTTGGCTAATAGTTACTTAAATTGAGACTTTAATCCAAATAATTCAGTTATCATCATTCAATAAGGGGGTTTTTATCTTGGGCTCTAATCCAAGGATGATATCAATTGATAAATCAAATTTTGTCTTATGTGGAAGCCCTAGTAGTTCATTAGGGAAAACATCATTGAAATCACATAAAAAAGGGTAATATTCTATTGTGCATTATTTTCCCTCTTCCACTTCATCAAGTTGTATTGAAAAAATAATACACCTTTTTTGTTTAGCTTTCTTCAACTGTATTACAAAAATCTACCTTAGAGTAACATCACATTTAACTCCTTTCACAAATCTAGAATATCCTTCATCGTCTAGGCATGATATTGTTTTGGTGAAGAAATCAAATTTATCTCGATGCTTATAAAACCAATTTACTTAAAGTATCACATCATACAATCCTCAGGGGGGCACATATAGGTCTACTATAGTAGTGAATTATGAAATCTCTAACTCAGATTCAAATAGAGATTTATTTACCTTTTTCACTACTCAATTTCCATACTAGACTGACCAAGAAGTAGACATAAAACCAACATTTTTATTTATCTTTCTAATAATTTTAGGAGCTATAAAACACTTGGATGCTCTTCTATCAATAAACATAGTAATGGGACAACCAAAAATTTTACATGTTACCTCTACTGGTGTCACTTGAAAATCTACCTGGCAATTATCTACTGCTACAAGAATCCTCTATTGAAACACTTGTTGTCTTGGAAGGTGTGCCTTATATTGAACATCATTATATTGGTGATGACCTTGGTTAGCATAATGATCACCTCTATAATTAAAGTACCCATCCACTTGGATTTTATTCTCTTGGGTTTTTCCTTCACCACTAAAATTTCCTTTGTTAAAGTTATTGTTGTTATTATTTCTATTACCATTTCATCCCTTATATCCATTGTTGTATTTTCTTAAATTCCCAAACTTGAAACTATTCTCAGAACTTGTGTTTTTGCTCCCACCATTTTTATTGCCTTTACAAAACTTCTTCGTAATCAGAGGGTAGTTTTTATGTTGAAACCACTTTCCTTTGTTATAAAATTCCTTTTTATATGATGTAAAGGTCTTTATCTTCTTCTCCTATTTTATGGATTTCTTAAAAAATTCATCCATAGTAGTGGGTCTATGGAGGTTGACATCAATACCGATTTGACATTTCAAACCCTAAATAAATTTTTTAATCCTAAGCCTCTCATCGCCTTGATATTGTGGTACATATTTTAGGAGTCGAGTGAACTTCCCCCAAAAAGTAGTGACTGACATATCTCCTTGTTGGAGATTTTAAAAGTTTTTCATATTTATATGGAACAAAAACTATGGAAACTATCTTTTTATAAAATAGGACACAAATTGTTCCCAAGTGGTGGTTTCTGTAAAAACATTTCTTTCAACCTCCAAGTTTTACCACCAACCTAATGCTTCACTTAAGAGCTACTAGGATCCCCAAATAGCTTTGGTTTCCTCTGAAAAGTTTCAATGTTCAAAATACTTCTCCATTTTAATAATCCAATTTTATATTCCATCTCTAAGTACTACCCCATTGAACTTAGGTGGGGTTATCTGCTTCAAGTCTCTTGCCAACTTAGTTTCAAATCAAACTTGTTTTGGTGGGGGCTCATTGTGAATATTCCCATTAGGAATTTCCTTATTTTTCTCAAATACATTCTAGTCATCTCTGTCACTAATTTGATTTCCTATGTTTTCCTCATGATCTTCTCCATGATTAATTTCATGTACTTGTTGTTCAAGGATAACCATCCTCTCTTAAGTAACTATTACCATAGACAATAACTGGTCAAGCTTAATTGGAAGTTCTTCTCCATCTTGATCACTTCCCTCATTGTCACATGTTTAGGCCATAGCAACCTAGTAGGATCAAATAATTAAAACTTAGAAATGAAGTAAGCCTAGTAGGCTTGAGTGTTAAACCTAGGATCTAATACCATGATGTGACTTCCCCTTTAGGGTATAGTTAAACTAGTAATTTTTTTATAATTTATTAACTATCTAAACAAAGGTTATTATTATAGACATCCAATTCCTAACACCATTTGTGTTGAAATTGTCAATCTTACTCAAATTGTACTAAAATGCACATTTTAGGTCAAAATCCATAAAATGTCCTAAATGGTTCAAACTTGTCACTTACAAGTGCCGGTTTAGGTCAAAATATCCCTAAATATGGCAATGAATTTAATGGGCTAGCTAACTTTGATAAGATCATTTTGAGTCAAGATGACAATTTCACCATTTAGTGCTCTGGATCACTATTTTCTTCTAATTCATTGGTACACATCATGTACCTTTTTTATTGGTTTTGGAAACATCCTAAATGGGAATATAGTTGCAACGCATCTAACATCACCTTTCATTTCCTCTCTAGTCAGTTTACAACCTAGTAATATGACTTTCTAACCATTTTGATTAATTGAGGGCCAATTTTCAAATAATTTCACAAATGTTGATTAACCTTGTTTACGGCTAATTAATCCAAATCAAGAGATTAAGTTGATTTTCCATGAGAGTTATTGAATATTTATTTTTGAAAATTGATTCCTATTAATTACATCATCAAGTGACATCATTTTTTAGGAAGACATCCCTAGGCCATAATTGTCACAAATATCAGGATTATGGGTCACCCATGCCTAGTTAATGCCTCCCATGCCTCTTCAATTCCCTTTCTTCCAATGTAATGATGAAGATAATTATGGATTTAATTCCAAATATTAGGATTATCCATAGCCACACATCTCAATCTTGAGATGGACAGTCATGGTTGAACCTGGCTAATCTCAAAAATCTATAAATAGAGAGGCCATGAACATCATTTCTAAGCTATTTTGGTGCAAGGTTATTATGCTCAAATATCTTCAAAAGCTTGAATATTGCAAATTTATAATGTTAAATTATTTACACAAGGCTTTGTATTTGATCATAGTTTTTGTTTTCAAGCTTCATTGATAGGTTGGTTTAGTGATTTGGAATCATGAGCCTAGGTTTTGTGGAGTGTACCACCATTGTTGATAAAGACAAGGATGGTTGATCAAGGGAGAACATGTTTTTGAGCCACATGGATATGGTGAACCCATTTTGGAAGGTAATATGGTGTTGCTTTATTTCATTTGTTTCTTGTTATCCTTTATAATTCCCATAGGAATAGATAGGATTGGTTAGTTAGTGAGGGGGATGTCATTACCTCCCATGAGTTCTTTAGGGAAGCTTTGATTTGGGGTTTCACCTCCTGGCATTGACTTCATTTGAATCCTTTGGATTTGCACATGGGACATATCTGCATTTAGACATCACAGTACACTAAGCAAACAACAGGATATAGTGGTTGTAAAAAGGACTAGACCTTTTTACAACTAACTAATGCCATGGTCACCAAATTTTTGTGCTTGTTTTTTGCATTGTTTGACATTAAAGTCATTATGTAATTGTTTCCCCTAGAACGATTGAAACCTTGTTAGTTTAGACTTAAGATGTTTGTTTTTCGTCATTAGATTACTTGGTCTTGATTTGTGTCTAAAACTAATTATTAACTCAATGAACTTAACCAAAACACATGGTCCTCAATTTTTTTGAGCAAGGGAGGCATTACACAGTCCAAATGGAAAATTCATCTTTTCCTTGTTCAATTTTTTATCAAAAGCTTTGTGTCATGTCATCCACTTTGGCACAATCATGCTTCCCAATTGAGTCTATATCTTTTACCCAATTTTTTAAAATCCTTCATTTATAATCCACATTCAAAATTGAACCTTTATGAGTTCTAAGGGTTGGTATGTCAAAGTGGGTTCACCATTTGTGCACTAAGCTTATTTTAACTTGGGTTCAATTTTCCATTTGGATTGAAAGTCATTTATTAAGACTCAAAATCACATTATCATCTTGGTGGACTCAAGTCATCTTGATTATCACTCACGCTTTGGGTCTTAGAAAATATTTTATCCTACTAGAATCATGTGGCAATGTTGTGCTGCCTATTTGGTCCTAGATTTATACTTAGTGATTTGTGTATGTTTTTACATCTTGAGTTGCTTAGTCCATTCTATATTTTTCATAATCTAGAGAGCTTTCCTTTAAACTTCTAGGGTCAACTTGTGAAAGTTGAATCTAGATTTTGTAGTGTGGGTGTATCACAAAGATCTAGGCTTTGGTGTACTATTTTTCACCTTGGGTCTTTGAGTTACCTTATTCTCTTCCAATCTATATGATTTTAACTTTACTAAAGGTTGAGTAAACTCATGAGCCAAATATTTTGAATTGTGTGTGGTTTCAAGCCACCCTCCCTTATAGTCTCATTGGTACCTTGGTTGTTTGTTTAAAAGAGAGCCAAAACATAATTTGATTGGTTGCTGAACATTGGTCCAAAGTTAGTCAAACACACAAAATAGCTCTTTTTAAACATGACTTAAAGGTTCACTCGTAGTGGGGCCTCTTATGACCTTAGTTATGAGGATGAGTAATTTTATGATGGTCAAGATAACCCTATTGTTTTTTTTGATATCCTTGCAATAGTAGGATTTGAAGATGATTACAATGAATATCAACCCCAAGAATATAAAGATGAAGCCCTTCTTAGATTGATAGAATCAGGTGCTAGACTACCTTCTAAATTTCCTACAGAACAATTGCATACCTTAGTTAGAGAAGGAGAACAATGATGGAAAGAGATTTTTTTTGCACAAATAGACATACCTTTTTCCTCTAACAAAGGAAAGGAAATACAAATAGAGTCAAAACCCACAAATCTGGATCTTCTAACTAAGATCAAGATAATAAGTCAATGACATGTGGATCAACTTGTCACAGACTTAACTAACTCCCTAGTTACCACTTCAATTCACAATAATTATTCAAAATAACATAGAGATATGGTTGAAATCATGCAACAAGTATTGGATGAGATCATTACCATAGTAGATCAAGGTAATCTAAATAAATAGTTAAAGTCACAAGAGACCTTACAAGATGTTCCATTTGATACAAAACATACATTATTCAATCATCAAGAACTTCTTGTTACTTTAAAGAATCAAAAACCCAAACATTCATTTTGAATTGAGGAAATTCCTGAAGACAATTTGGCTAGTTCTTTTCGAACAACCCAAAGATTGGTAAATAAACATAAAAATTAACAAAATTAATAAAGTGTAAAATAGCTAAATTCAAGGAATGTTTTACAATCCAAGAATCAACGGCCTATGTTCTCAACTCAAGTAGTAAATCAAAACCAAATCGTGGATCGAAAGGTATACGCTCCCTATGGATCCACACAAAACTAGGGGCACATTCCACCCCAATAACAATAAAACCAGGGGCACATTCCACCCCAACAAAAACAAAACCATGGGCACATTCCACCCAAAAAAAAAAAAAACCAGGGGCACATTCCACCCCAAAAAAACAAAACAAGGGGCACATTCCACCTCAACAACATCTTATCCAATCCAAAAATGCACCAAGCATGCAAGAATGGAACTCTATGAAGGAAATTGTCTAAAGATTAGAGACGAATAATAGATTCAAAAAGTACAAATTCAATGAGATATGCCCATATCCATTTGATTTATCTATTCTCTAGAACCCCTTTCCACCTCATTTTGAGGCACTCAAATTTGACAAGTACAAAGGGAAAGGAGATCCACATGAACACATATGGGCATTCTTTATCCTATGTCAATAGGTTGCTTATAATAGAGAGTACTTACTATGACTATTTCCATGAAGTTTAATGGGACAAAATCTTGATTGGCTACTTAAAATACCCAAGGGATCAGTTGCAAATTGGAATAAATTATCAAAAATTTTGTTAACCATTTCTCATATAACATATAACATGAATTAACTGTTGTTGAATTATGCAAAGGTAAGCAACATGATGGTGAAAGTTTTACTGCATATCTACAAAGGTGGAGAGCATTGGCATCTCACTTTCAACATAATTTTATAGACAAATAGTTGGCTGATATCTTTGCACAGAATTTGCATCTTGAAGTTGTGCATAATCTATGGTTAGCTTGTGCTAAATCATTTGAAGAAATTATTTACAAAGGAGTACAAATTGAGAAGGCTCTTATTGCTAGAGGCCTTATTAAGATTTTTGTGTAAGGTCAAGCATCTAATCAAACTAAATCACCAACTTAAATAGCTATGCAGGATAAGCCTAAGGGATTTAGTGAAAATAATAACATGGTTGGAAATGGGGTGACAAAAATAAGACATATACAAATGGTATGGGCTATGCCTCCTCCAAAAGAACAATTAACTCCCTCAAATACACTACCAACTTTGCAAAGGAAACCTCCACGAAGGATGTTTCATAACAATTTTAGAGTCTTTAGTAAGTTAGGAGAATTAGTTGAATTAGTGTTACAAAATCTCATTGTAGCTAATTTAATTATATGGCCAGTATCAAGGCCATTTCCTCAAGATCAATTGAAACCAGACTAGTATAAAGAGAACAAATGGTGTAACTTTCATCATGTTGCTGGTCATGATGCATATCATTACATTTAATTATGACATATTATTGAGGAATTCATAAAAAATGGTGAGCTATAAATTAATATGGCCCCTAATTAGGACACAAATCAAGATATGGGAATCTACAAAGACCCCTTTCTTTGACATGATCCACCGCCACTAACAATCAAAATGGTCACAATCAAGGAAAGAGGTAGAATCAGAACCAACAACAAAGTTAGAATCATAATGAGAATAATCAAGGTCATAATGACCACACTAATAATGTGGCTTATAATAATGTACCTTATGACTATAATAACAATGTGGGATGCATTTTTGTGACCCACATTACCACTATTATTGTGAAGCTGCATGGCCAATTTCATGTTCCTCATAACATGAGACCCATAATTATAGGGTTAGCACCCTCTCCCCTAGTAATACCATGTTGGGTTCGCATCATCATGTTGATACTCTATTTGCATAGGTTACTAATCCTGAGCAACAATACCTTTCTTATAAAGGCTCCTCACTAACCCAAAATTATTGAGATACTATTAATTACCCACAAATCACCATCCAAGGCCCTTTGCATTGCTCTTCTAGTTATAATGACTCTTTGTCACCTCAAGGTTGTGCATTTATAACTAGACGCCTGTGAGTTACCATCCAAGGCCCTTCACCCACTTCTTTCTATAAACCTAATGAGAACATTGTGCCAATAGTTCCAAAGCCGAATACTATCCCAATAAAGACCAAACTAGTTCAATCCAAAATTCAAAGGCCTTATGGTATAATGAATCAATTAGATAAAACCCCTATGCAAATTTCTATATTAAAACTATTACAAACATCTGATGTTCATAGAATCATTTTCAACAAACTTTTACAAGAGTTTATTGTGCCTAATGATATAAACCTTGATCAATTCCAAAACCTAGTTGGACACTTGTCTTCATTTTAACAAATCACATATCATCAAAAAGACATTTCCACCCTTGGCCCAAACAACAATAACCCACTATACATTGAGATAATCATTGTGAATCACAAGATCAAGTAGGTTCTTATAGATAATGGTTCATGGTTAACATCATATCTCTTAAATTGGTGTGATGATTGGGTTACATGGATAAAGGCATTCAGCCAAAATCTATTGCAATCAAGGCTTATGACAATGTTGAGAGGGAGTGATCTAGTATAATTTAGTTACTAGTCATGGTTGGGTCTATTTCTCATCACATATTAATCCATATTATGGATATTGAACTTCCTTATAACATATTTCTTGGTCATCCGTAGATCCATGAAGTATAGGTAGTTCCATCTACTCTTCACCAATGCCTTAAGTTTCCCCATGATGGGATCGAGGTTACTATTACCATTGATCAATATCCATATGAATACTGCAAACATCTTGAAGCAAAGTTTCATAGTTATAACTATTGCCTAGGTTCTGAATTCATTACAAAGAAGAAAAAAGCCATCATTTCTCATCCATCTCCATCTAATTATATAGAACTTTGTGATCTAGTCTCCACTTCAATTGATCTATATCCTATAGCTTTAGATAAATAGGTTATTATTAAAGATGTTGACATTTCCAGATACCATCTAAAAGACATCCTTCATATTGCAAAATTACCAAAATCCCCTAAAACATCTCATAAGCCTAAAATTTCCTAGATTACTAATAGACCTGATCAGATTTGGAAACCAAAGAAGAAGCAACCAAAACATCCTATGGTGTTTGTACCTATAATTGCACCAAAGAAACATAAAGATTATTTTATCAAATGAGATTGGTTATATTCTGAGGGCCTTGCAGATTATTTTTAGAATCCCAGGTATCCTATCCCTAACAAGATAATGGCCCATAGGTGCAAGGAATTTCAGAGACCTTATCAGCTAGAATTATCAACTGGAATCATGGTCTTAGATTTAAACCACCAAAGGATGACCTCATAACATTCGGTAGTGACTCTTTCAAAGTGAGTAGTAACAAGACTCCTAATAGTGATGCAACATCCCATTATAGCCTTTTCAATGACCTTGATGACTTAGATTTGTTTGATTCAAATGCCATATTCACCATAACACCTATTGGAGCTTCCCAACCTGAAGCAACAATCCATCTTTTTGGAGCTTCCCATCCTAAAGCAAAAACTCATCCTAGTGGTGCTTTCCTTCCTAAATTAGAACATTATATCTTTGCCATTGATGCTTCTAATCCTAAATCAAACCCTCACTATATCCTATGCCTTTTCCATCCTAAACTCATAGATTGGGATAAATTTTTTTTGGTCATTTGCCTTGATGATTTTCAAAATGAAGAATTGATTGCAAACTACATGGGCCTACGAGATGCATTCCCCATCAGCGATCATAACTAGGGTTTTGATTTTTCATTGAATTATTCTACCTACTTTGGATAGAAAACAGACTTTCTTGGTCATAATAAATAACAAATATCAATATCTTTAGGTGAAAACCTCTTTGAGGCACTTTTTGATTAGGGAAAAAGTAAAGAAAAAGATAAGCCTTTGAGTGAAACCCTGTTTTAGATGCTCCTAAGTAGGAAAGTTTTCTCATCCCCTCAAGATGTAAAAGGTCCATATAGCCCATGTTATATAACTAGTACAAGCATCTCTTCATAACAACATCAAATATTTGAGTGTCTTGCTCTTGAGTTTCTAGAGGTCTTTACCAATTGGCCTTAACCTAAGAAGGCAGATTTTGATTCTTCATATTATCTAGATGTTTGGGAGGAACAACAAAAAAATATAGTAGAATAAGATCATGGCCATACATTGCCAATAATTCTAGAATATGGATCCACACCCCATATGGAGAGCACAACATACGTGAATTTGGGAACCCATGAGGATCCCAAAAATGTTTATCTTAGATCTTCCCTTACTGAAGTAGAATGTGAACATATTATATCTATTCTTAAGGATTATATAAACATCTTTGCATGGGCATATTTTGACATGTCAGGATTAGATCTAGATTTAGTTATGCATTATCTTGTTGTTCGCCCTGATGCTAAACCAATCAAGCAAAATTTGAGAAAGATGCATCCATGCATCACCCTTTTGGTTAAGGCTAAGTTGGAAAAGTTTTTAGGAGCCAATATGATCAAACCATTGGACTACTCTGAATGGATTTCTAATATTGTGTCAGTAAGTGAAAAGACTCCAGGCATACATGTTTATATTATTTTTTGTCATATCAATAAAGCATGACCCAAAGATGATTTTCCTCTACCCAACATCAACATGATTGTTGAATCAAATGTTGTGTATGAGATGCTATCCTTAATGGATGGATTTTCTAGTTACAATCAAATCAAGATAGCCCCTAAAGATCAACATAAGACTACATTCACCACTACGTGGAGGACATTTTGTTAGCAAGTCATGCCATTCAGTTTGAAGAATGTTGGATCCACATATTAGTGTGTAATGACTATCATATTTCATGACATGATGCATGACATTTTTGAGGACTACATTGATGATATACTAGAAAAATCATGAACAAGAGTTAGACACCTTGACATTTTCAAATAATATTTGAGAGGCTTCATGCATATAAAGTCCACTTGAATCGTAAGAAATGTGTCTTTGGATTTACATCAAGAAAATTATTAGGGTTCTTTATATCATAATGAGGGATTAAATTTGACCCTAAAAAGGTCACTACTATTATGGAAATTCCTCCACCAAACAATCTTAAATAATTGTGAGGTCCACAAGTAAAGATCCAGTTTATATATACGTTCATTTTTTAACTGGAAGATAAGTGCCACCCATTTACCCATGTCTTAGAGAAAGGGGTAACATTTTACTGGGATGAGGTTTGTTAGATAGCATTTGTAAATCTTAAAACATACTTGGCCAATCCACTGGTCTTGTGACCTACAACACAAGGAAAGCCACTACTTATTTATATATCAACCATGGAGCATGCATTTGGGGCACTTTTGGCTTAGCATGATGATCATGGTAAGGAACATGTGGTTTATTATTTAAGCTGCACATTGGTAGCATATGAACATAATTATATCCCTATTGAGAAGACATGTTTATCTATGGTTTTTACCACTCGAAAATCATGACATTATATGCTAAATAACAAAACTATTGTTATCACCAAGGTAGATCCTCTCAAGTTCCTCTTATCTGAAGCAACTCTTTAAATATGCATGGATAAATGGATTATGCTCCTTAGTGAGTTTTATATTGAATACCAAAATTATAAAGCAATCAAAGGATAGGTTCTTGCAGACCAACTTGCAGAAGCTCCTATTATAGCCACTCAACCTCTCAACTTTGACCTTCTAGATGATTCTATCATAATGATAAAACAAGCATCACAAGAACCTGAATAGTGGAAACTCTATTTTGATGTATCCTTCACATACTAAGGATATGGTGCTGGTATATTATTAATCATGCCATAGGGGGATTTTATCCCCAAAGCATTCCATATACAATTTTAGTGTATAAATAATATGGCTAAAAATGAGACATTGGTTGTAGGGTTCTATCTTGCCATATAATGGGATATTCAAAGCTTAAAGGTCTATGGAGATTTGTAGCTAATCATAAATTAGACAATTGATCAATATCAAACAAGAGATGATAAGCTTTTTCCTTACAAACAAATTGTATATAGCTTTAAAACACATTTTAAATCTCTATGGTTTGAGCAAGTTCCATGTGTCAACAACAAATCTATCGATTCCATGGAAATAATTGGTTCCATGTTTCAAATGCATGACCATGCTAAAAAGTATTAGTTCTTGATTGAAAATCTTCTTTAGTCGACACATATTCTATCAAATTCAGAGAGGATATGCACCATTGTTGATCTTAATCTCTCACCTGAGTTACCATGGCACCAAGATTTTTATAACTATTTCTATAGCCATGTATTTCCTGCCAACCTTTCCAATAACCAAAAAAAATTATTCTTTCATTGCTTAACACGTTATATCCTCCTTGGAAACATGCTTTATCAAAAAGGCTATGATGGAATGCTTCTTCATTTTTTATCTTTGGGAGAATCCAAGATAACACTAAAGGAGGTTCATGAAGGAATGTGTGGGGCCCATACCAATGGTGTAGTCCTAGCAAAGAAACTTCTCCAAAAATTCTATTATTGACCCAAAATGGAGATAAATGCTTGTAATTATGTAAATAAGTGTGTTCCTTGTCAGCAGCATGGTAACTTGATACATGCACCTTCCTTATCACTACATACGATTATAACACCATGGGCTTTATCAACATGGGGTCTTGATTACTTTGAAAAATTATGGTTTTGATTATGTCTCATGAACATTATGAACATCTTCAGCAAGAGCTATACAAAGTAATTTAGCCAAGAACATCTTGTGTAACTTTAGATAGGTAAATAGTTACATCTTATTAGTACAAGTATTTATTGTTCTTTCTTGTTTTATCAATAACCTCACTCTCACTAATTTGCATGTATGGGCCATTGCAGTTGGCTTAGCTATCTTATTGTAACCTCTACTCTTAGGACATGCATCTCCTTGACTATATGGTCCCACCTTGTGCATATTTTCTCCCAGAAACACCAAAAACATTAGAAATAATTTGAAAATACCAAAAAGATTAGAACATGATCCATAAAAGATAAAAAACATTGTCTTATGCTTCTATACATTTGTACATTCCCATTCCACCATCCCATGCTCTCATCATTTTGTGAGCAACTATTAAGTTTGAATGCTCTTGCCATTTTTCAGGCACAGAAACACTAGTTCATTTCATCTTGTCCCATGCAATTGCCATTTTTCAAGATCATTCTTTCTCATCTTATCAACGTCTTGTCTATCAGACCATTCTCATTTATTTGTTGTATTTTCCATTTCTTCTATAACATTAGTCATGTTGGTCTAATCATCATTTTTCTTCTATCCCACTTCCTGGGAGAACTACATTTGGCTTGAAGTTCATGTTGGAACATGCATCCATGGAACTATGTAGGCATCATCCACTTGTCTTATACATCTAGAGTCAGCTCGAACAACCCCTTCCTTTTCTTCTCTTCCCCCATTTCTCTTGTTAGTGTTCCTCTTTAATTAGGGAAAAATTATCGTGTCATTGTTCTTTGTTATGATGTGGTAGAAAGTAACGCCTCTACCGCACATGCATGAATATTTGTCTTTAAACTACACTAACTTGGTTTTTATTTATGTGTGTTTTATTGTGTTTTCTTAGTGTTTTATTTTGATTTCACACCTCTCCTTTTATTTCTTCTCCTTTTCTCTTTTTTAACTCTTGTCTCATTCTTGGTCTTGTGTTTCTCTAATTTTTTTTCTATTTGATTTTGTCTTTTCTCTTTTGTGTTGAAGAATGCCTTGATAGTCCACATGGATCTTGATTACACATATCTTGGTCTCATGTCGTTAAGACATTCTTGCCTTTTATTTTTAAACATTTTGTTCCTACTTAAGATCATTTCTTTATTCCAAGAGAGGTTCATTTATGTTTATTTTTTCTTTGTCTTTACTTTTTTGTTTAAATGTAATTCACTGTAACTCTGGTTTTGGTCATTATTTTACCATTATCCTTAGTTATAGGTATTCACATTTGAACTAGCTCAGTGCAATTGGAATCTTATGCCATTCTAAATTATTCATACTTATGATGCGTAATTTCTTTTTCTATAGAAAGCACTTTGTGCTTAGGTCTCAAAGTCTTAAACATCAACATCAGCTCTGATGAACGATTCACAAGAACACTTTGTAAAACCTAGGCTCATGATATGGAATTAGATTTCTAGGTAGCATGCATTTCAGGCTTCTTTGTCTATGATTAGATGTGCATCTCTTTGCATACATTGTGAGTCTAATCAATTCTTGGTTATTTTTCATCATTCCTCATTCCATTCTCTCCCAAACTCGGGTAAACTACATTGGCCTGAAGTTCATATTAGAACATAAGTCTATGGAACTATGTAGGCACTACTCAATTTCTATTAAGGCCAGCTTGGCTATCTCCATTCTTTTTTTCATCTCTCTCATCACTTTTTGCATTCTCATATGTTTGGTTTTATATGTCTTTCTAAGCCATTACACCATCGTATATACATTTGTGTCCGCACACATTAACCTATCTTTTGGGTTATATCCTTGAGTTGTTTTGCTTGCTAATTAATCATGTTGGGGCATAACATTTGAAACATGTCTGAATCAAATCAGCTCTATAGGGGAAAAATCATTATTTATTCTTTATCAATGATCAAGATTTTCCCTACTGGGGCACAACTATTTTATCAAGATCAAATCTACTCTACTGGAGTACTTATTATATTCTCTTTGGAGACCCCATTCTAGTGGTGCTTCCATTCTTGAAGTAGAACATTCTCTCTTTTCATCTAATTCCAAGGGCTCTCTACATTAAATCCCATGATGGCAATATTTTAGTATGTAACTTGTCTCGAGATTGACCAATGCCATAAGCACGTAACTTATACTCTCAAATTGGGTATGTTTACGGTGTGTCCCTTACATTTATGGAATGTATCTTTCCCATTCCCCCCCCATATTTGGGGCCTATTATAACTCCAATTATATTTTGATCATTGATGGTAATCACGTGTGCAAGCATTAAATCATCTACATGTGATCTATTCCATGGGTTAACCTCTCACTTTCTCTCTCTTTTAGAGAGTCCATCCTTTTCTTCCATCCTAGTATGTCCTCTCGAGGGTGCATCATGGGTCTATTCTAGTTTCTTCTTGACAAATATTTTCTTTGAAAAGATGTTGCTTCACTTGAATGTCTCACTACACCTCAAACAAGGGAAAAATTTAGACATCCAATTCCTAACACCATTTGTGTTGAAATTGTCAATATTACTTGAATTGCACTTAAATACATATTTTAGGTCAAAATCCATAAAATGTTCTAAATGGTTCAAACTTGTCACTTACAAGTATTAGTATAGGTGAAATTATCCCTAAATAGGGTAATGCATTTTATGGGCCAGCTGACTTTGATTAGATCATTTTGAGTCAAAATGACAATTTCACCATTTAGTGCTCTGAATCACTCTTTTCTTCTAATTCAATGGTATACATAATGTACCTTTGTTATTTGGTGTTGGCAACATCCTAAATGGGAATACATCTCTAATATATCTAACAACACCTTTCAGTTCCTCTCATGTCAGATTACAACCTAGTAATATGACTTTCTGACCATTTTGATTAGTTGAGGGCCAATTTTCAAATAATTGCACAAATATTGATTAACCTTATTTAAGGATAGTTAATCCAAATCAAGAGCTTAAGTTGATTTTCCATGAGAGTTGTTGAATATTTCTTTTTGAAAGTTGATTCATATTAACTACATCATCAGGTGACATCATTTCCTGGGAAGACATCCCTAGGCCATAAATGCCACAAATATAAGGATTACGGGTCACCCATGCCTAGTTAATGCCTCCCATAACTCTTCAATTCCCCTTCTTCCAAGGTCATGATGAAGATAATTATGGATTTAATTCCAAATATTAGGATTATCCATGGCCACACATCTCAATCTTGAGATGGATGATCATGGTTGAACCTGACCAATCTCAAAAATCTATAAATAGAGAGGCCATGAACATCATTTCTAAGTTATTTTGGTGCAAGGTTATTATGCTCAAATATCTTCAAAAGCTTAAATATTTCAAATTTATAATGCTAAAATGTTTCCACAAGGTTTTGTATTTGGTCATAGTTTTTTTTTCAAGCTTCATTGATAGGCTAGTTTAGTGATTTGGAATCATGAGCCTAGGTTTTTTGGAGTGTTCTTGAGGCATTGGAGGAGCTTACCACCATTTTTGACAAAGACAAGGATGCTTGATCAAGGGAGAACATGTTTTTGAGCCACATGGGTATGGAAAATCTATTTGGGAAGGTAATATGGTGTTGCTTTCTTTCATTTGTTTCTTGTTATCCTTTGTAATTCCCATAGGAATATATAGGCTTGGTTATTTAGTTATTTATGCATGTTTCATTATTTATGGACTAATGCTTGAATAAATTTCTTTGTAATCCTATCTACAATTGTTGTCTCCCAATATTTCACCCTAGAAGAGGGTGTTCAATCTTCTTCCAGATTTGGAAAACATTCGACTACTTCCAAGTGTGTGTGGAACCTATGGTGGAAGTATGCCTCTAGGATTGAAAGGTATAGCTCCCTAGATATGTCTTGATGTACTTGTCACCTAATCTAATACTTGCTTGTGTGAAAAGAAATAGGAGTTACATGAAAGTAAAATATTCTATGGGGTGATACACCATGAATATCTCCACATTATTATCATATAAATACACTAAGAAACAATACTCACAAATCCAACTTCTACCTCTTAGAGCACTCTAACATTAGCATTTCAAACATGAAGGTGGAATACATGAAAGAATACTCAAGGTGAGTTAAACAAAGATAATTTTTAGACACTAAGGATAATTTTAAACTTAAATAATAGACTCATACACTTAACAACACTTCATGTGACCTATTAGAATGAAATGACTTGCATCAGACATAGAAGGATTGAGAGGAAGCAAGGATTGATATCAATCACTTGAATTTTCACTATACATCTCTTCACACACATAGCCAAGATAGTTCATAGCATCAAAACCAGATTACATATCTTATTTCAAAGGAAAATTACAATATCAAACTAATAGGGCTTCACCATACTAGGTGTAGTTAGATACAATACTAAAAAGGCCAAAATTTATAGCAATTATGTGTGAGAGATAAAAGGAAGTTCAAGAGTCACCTGTACATGTGTCAAATTTAGAAAATTAGTTACAAATAAATGTGAGAGAGAGATGGGGTGAGCCATGTAGTGTCAGGAGATAAAAGTGTCATTTTCAATCATCCAAGGCTTGCAAAGTGGCCTAAAAACTCCTTTTCTTACATAGAAAACTAGCCCTCATGATTTTCCTTCCAAAACTACCTTATCACTAAAAATTATTAGGGTTGATGATGGTTATGAGTTTGAGGGGCTACTAACAGGTCCTCACATGCATTTTGGAAGTCCTAAACCACTCATGATCTTCTATTCATGCATAATCATCCATGATAGTCCTAAAATGGCCTCTTTCTAAGCACCTCTCACACTTGGCACCCAAAACCTTCCCAAATCTACCATATTATCCATGAAAAAATAGGTATTACATGTTTCCATGGTGTCCATATCATCAATTTCTAGAAACAAGCCTTAAAAAGGCCTTCTAATTGAAGTTTCACTATTTTCTCCTAAGTGTTCACTATCTGCCCACTAGAATGGCTAAAATGAGAGAGGTGCTAGTCATAACTATGAATTCAAATATTTAATAAAACTGACATGAGGACTTATAAAAATTCCTAAACTCTCTCCCAAAAGTGATTTGGTCTCTTGAAAGCTTTCTAAACCTGCAAAACACACAATTTTGTCAAAATAAGAGTTATTATACCATTTTTGTATAGGTGTTGCCTATCTAAATTGCATGAATAGGATACTTAGAGATTAATATAAATAATAAAATTAGTTTCATGTAATTTTCCCTAAATCTAGATTCTTTATGTGCCTCCTTTTCCCAATCGGGTTCTTATGGAGGGTTTGCAAGGGTTTTGGAGTCACCTGAACTATTAACATTTATTCATAGCCATGGAACATTATAAATCTATCTTAATGAAATTAAATTCTTATTATATAACCTTCATAACATATCAAAATATATTATGGTCCCATGTATAATTTCATGAAAGTTTTAAGCACTCTATGTTAGCATTCGAGCTCTTTTTTTGCATTCTGGTAGGGTCTGAGCACACTTTAGGCCAAGCATGGATTATTTATGAATTTAAATAAATATTTATATTATATAAAACTATTATATACTTCAAAAAAAAAAATCACCATAATATCTTACCAATAGTTTAGAATTAAACTTGACCCCTACTTGGTAGTAGGCCTAGACCTTGCTAATAGGTCTGCCTGTAACTTGGTGGTTGAAAACTCTTTTTTATCCTTATAAACCTATAATATATCTATTACACATCATTAAAACCTCCATTAATTTTAACCAAAACATTTAAATACTTTTCAAAGGCTAAAATTGAAAATGACCCCTCATGAGGGCTTAGGCTCATATCCTGCTTAGCTACCCTACCCACAAACCTCCTTGTCTAGAATATCATGTTTGAATTACAATATTATATAAAGGTTTCCTAGGTTTACATGGATTTGTTACATATTCTCATACCATCATTTGATCTCTCTTTTCCTTTAGGTCACCTACTTCACCTGTTTCCATAGAGTTGTAGGGTCTATGCAAGGGGAAAAGTGCCCCTTGTCTAAGAAAAATAGGAGGAAATTCATAGATTAGCCTTGAAAATTTGATAATTTTAGAAGATTATATAACTCCTAAGGGTAATATTTACATATTTTCAACATTTAACTCTAAGAACAATACCTCTAACTTTACACATTTCCTAGGCAAACTTATGAACAAGGCAAACTGTGAGGGTAGACAGGGTATGAGACTATGTTTTGTGGAAAATGGAGGTTATTTACATGAAGTATGATAATTTATAAGAATAATATAGGTTTAAAAACCATATATTATGCCTCTAATACCTCTCTCAAATAATTTGACATCTTGAACCATCACTATGTTCTTGCAATACAAGACAATTTCTTTTCTTCCCCTATTTATTGTAGGTTGTTATGGATTTATTAAGTATTTAAAATGGAATTTTAGGTTATTATTTATTTAAAATATTTATTTTTATTCCTATCACCCACTCATATTCTCCTTAAACACCTAAAATTTCAAACAACTCCTTCGCAAGACTGTGTTGACTGCCTTAAACATGACTAAGACACTTTGGGTAAGCTATAAGTGTTTATGTATGCTTTGAGTCCTAAAATAAATGTTTGAAACACATATTAAAAACTCCATATTCATTCCATAGGAATTTTAACTCATAAATTTACTTTTGGTGGAATTAGCATTAAAATCACTAACTCTAACTCACTGCCTGTATTTCAACATGACTATGTTAATGGACTTTGGGTCTACCTGTAGGTGCACTTGGGAATGTTTTAAACTAGATTGATTATGATCTAAATTTTCATGAAGGTCCTAGAGTCACAAAATTCCATATTAACCTTGAAAGTTCAAAATAAGGCCAAAAAACTCAACCTTCTACCTCACTGTTTGAAACCTTCTACAAAATGCCACATTATTGACTATCTTCATTGTGTTTAGGAGAACTTTTAGACCTTTAGAATACTACCTTTTCCATGTATTTTTATTCTTAAAGTTGGTATAAACATTTTCCATGGATAGGGTTATAATTTGAGCATATGAATATCCCTTAAAAGCCTCATAGCCTCATTATATGAAAGCATAAAAAACACACAAGAGCTCTATTTTGGTCCTTTTGAGATAGAGGTCTTGAACATATAGTCCTCATCTTATTGAAACTTTCATAGCCCCTTTTAATTATTCTCCATAAAGTGTGAATTAACTGAAGATATTAAAATTTCATTCTAAATTTCTCCAAGTGCTTGTAACCATTATCAAGGTTATTATCTAGGCATGATGCCATCATGTAGACCTCTAACTGATCACTCCATTTGAATATGAGATAGTGAAGGGAAGTGCATAATTTGATGACAATAGTCTTCTAACTAGTCATGCATGTTCTAGGCTAAGTTGAAGTCCTTAAATTTCTATATAAAGGTTAAGTGTATTTAATTTATCTTAAAAATTTAACATACCAAAGGAGGGTTAGTCAAGCAGTAAAAAATATAGCTAACCCGTCTATGGATTCTCTATGACATGATTGGTTCATTATATCAACACATCATCTTTCTTGTTTTGTGATACCTTATCTATTCTAACTCTCCTCGATGATACCATCCCTCTCCATAGGGTTAGAGTAACCTATGCTATAAAACACACACTATGATGAGACTTATTAAAAACTAATAGATTTAAATACACACACACACAAACACACACACACACACACACACACACACACACACACACACACACACACACACACACACACACACACACACACACACACACACACATTAATGTGTGTGTGTGTGTGCGTGCATGTGTGTTAAGTCATTAAAGCATCCTTACATCACTTGTAAATATGTTTTCTTGTTATACACAACTCAATGTCAACTTTTTTATTAAATTCATGTGCACATCATTAATCATTCTAAGTCTCATAATAGTATAATGCATAATAATAATCATCTTAAAAATTTAGTCATTTAGTTTCACAATGATTCCAATATTTAATAGTAAATAAAATTCAAAAGTTTATCCAACTATGTTTACATGGCACACCATGTTGAACTGTGTAACTAAATTATTACATGCATATAAAATGGGATATGACATTGCTTTAGTATGCTTGACCTCATGTTTTCCTATTAGGAGGAATGCTATATACGGTTGTTATATGGTAGTTTTGTGGAAATAGGTTTTGTGGAAGGCTTGGTTGAGCTATTTGTTGGATTTTTTGTTCTTCTTAGGCCACCTACTGAGGTGCCTCATTTTATCTTAATTTCAATATCCTTTATATTATGCTATAGGTCATTTTAAAACTTGTACTTCAACCTATCAAATAAAAAACAAGGGAATAAAATAATTTAAGAAATTTTGGGAAAATTCATCATGAAAAGTAACATAAATATTTAATAGAATAATTAACATTATATAATTACCAACATGAATGTGGGTAGATGGTTTCCATAGACATAACTAGTTGGTGTAGATTTAATTTGAACCCAAGTAAGCTGAATTGAAAAATTAAATAAAAACTTAATACATTTCTTAAGAATAATGTTGAACCAAAGTAGGATGTGAAACAACATACCCAACTCACCCACCATATGCAATAGGGGAATAATAATGCACATCAAAATTATAGGTGGGTTTTCGAGGTTAAGAATGATGGAAATAAAATGAATGTGGGTAGCAAACAAAGAGAAATTGAAACATATTCGATAAACAAAAGGAAAAGAGATGAAGAGAAAAAATTAAGTATAAGACTATATAGCCTCGACATCAATACCACAAATATGGTCATGCAAGTTATATTTCAATGAATTAATGAACATGAAAAGAAGGATTCAAGACTTAGAAATAAATAAATAATATGAGGAAAGCAAGATGAAAAAGGTTATAGATTTTAATTGGAAACTTGTAAGAAAGAATAAAATACTCAATGAGCAAGTAAAAAACATGCATAATAATATGAAAAAGGGGAAATAAGAGTTGACGACCATAAAACAAGATTTAAATAATTTGAAAACATAAGATGAAAATAAACCAAAAGTTACCAAAGGGAGGAATGTGCCACAAAAAAAAGGGTCCCAATCCACAATTATGAATACAAAAGTAAAAGAAAGCCATTTAGAAGTCAAGCATGAGGAGACCAAGTCTTGGGCCCAAGTAGTAAGAGGGCCTAGAGAGGAATAGAGGGAGATAATAGAAAAACAATTTAGAATGCAGATAAGAGAATAAAATTATAAACATGATAGTGCTGAAAAATTCATTATTAAAGTACTGAAGGACTATGTTGAGAATGAGAATACTAACAAATTAGAAAGAGAATTCTTAGAAAAATAGTTGTATTGGAGACAACATATTCATCAAACAAATAGAATTGAAAATTTTATAGGAATAAATGATAGACATGTTAGAGTTATCATGAAAAACATAGAATACAAAAACAAGATATTAAGAAATTGAAGGTCTCTTAGAGGGACACACATGTACCTAAATGAAAATTTAACCCATACAAAATAATAAGAAAGAATGGGAGAAAGTGAAAGTATCAAGAGATGTATGAAAATAATCATGGTTACATAATGAAAGAGATAAAATCAGTGATCAAACTACACAAGCAATAAGCAAGAGCACTTGACCTTCGTAAGTTAGAATTGTAGAGGTTATCCTTGGAGGCCTTGGGTTGGGGCCCATAGAAGATAGAAAAGGCATAATCATTCTTACTGAAACTCATGAACACAAATCCTGAAAAGTTCTAAATTTTGAAGGATATAAGAAAATATAAGTTTGGAATGAAAGGATGGAAAATGACAAGGAACATAGAGTTGTTAAGATACTAATCAAAGAAACATGGTATGAAGCTATAAAAGTTGAGAAAGAGGATCTAAATAAATAGTACATATGGTTGAAAATAATATAAAACTAGTTAAAAATTAGGCTTTTTTGCTTGAATTTTTTCACTAAGAGACTCAAAAACATATATGAAGAGTAAGTTAGACTACAAAGATCTTTATGTGTTGCTTAAAAGTGACATTTCAATATTTAACACTTTAGGATACATATTGATAATAATTGAATTCAATGTGCGAACAATAAACAACCAAGCTCTTAATTTGAGAAATGAAAGGGGAGTAATAAATAATCCATTATTGTTATCATGAGAAAAGGACCAATGTTGGGAAAGGAAATCACAATATGGAAAGGGGGAGTTACTTATTATGGAGCAAATATATTAGGACTATGTAGTTTGTATGACAAGGTTATTTTTAATGGCATGAGAACATGAACGAATTCAGGGAACATTACTTTTAAAAATTAGAAAATGGTCAAAGCTAGATAGACTATGCTATTTTCTCACAGAGCTCTATCCCAAGATTGATGAAGCTTGAATCTGGGGACTACCCTATTGAGATAAAATTAGATCATGTAGAATTTTAACAACACATAAATACAAAGAATATGTGATGTCTTATTAACCACATAGATAGCCTAATATATAGGCAAGAAATAAGCTGCTATAACAAATTAGGTTCTTACAATGGTAAGCGAAAATAGACTTACCTAAGAAACAAATTTAAAAAATGGTTAAATAAACCATAATAAGAAGATATGGAAGATATCAAAAATTTAATTAAGTTTAAATAATTACTCAAATGTCCTCCATAAATGATTAAAACTAAAACAACTCCAAACTTATTGCAAAATTTTACAATTTTTTCTTTACAAAAGGTTTAGTCATTATATTAGTTGGTTGTTCAGAGTTAGGACAATAATAATGACATGTCTTCATTAAACACCAATTTTAAATATAGTGATGGGGAACTTCGATGTGCTTTATATTAACATGAAATATTAAATTATTCACCATCTTTAGAACACTCTGGTTGTCAGAGTAGATAGGTGTAGGTACTAGTGATTCAAGTTGAAGATCCTCTAATACTGACTAAATCCACATCAACTCTCTACATGTGCTAATAATTACTTTATACTCTGCTTCATTGGAAGATACAACTATTATATTATGAATCTTACTCTACTATGGAAATGCTTCAAAGCCAAGAGTGAATATATAACCTATTTTATACATTCTAGAATAAATTGATTATGTGCAATTTGAATCAATATATCCTATTAGTGAAAAGTCAACATATTTTTTATACACAATGCCAAAGTTAAGAGTACATTTGGCATATCTAAGAACACACTTTTTACCTTGCCAATGTTCTTCTTGTCATTTAGTGATGAAGTGAGACTGATAAAGTACCATAAAATATAATTTTTTCCTAGTTGTAGTAAGATAAATCAAACTACATACTCATTACCAATAAAGCATTTCATTGAGTAGTGGTGAATAATTGTTAGTTGAGAGGTTTGTCCTAAATTCCATATGTGTATCTATTTGAATACAATCATTCATTCTAAATTTATCTAACAAAGATTGGGCATATTTTATTTGAATTATAAAACTAAAGTGCCCATAATTTTAATACTACAATATCTCCACACCTAGACAATATTGATGAAGAAATAATTGATTGAAAATTTAATTTATATCCAAATGATAACACAAGTGGCAATATATACAAATAAATATCAGTTATAAAACTATTAATTGAATGACACCTAAGCACCTAACTTAACTGATATAACCAATACATCACCTAACTAAACTAAAGCTAAACAATGTAATAAGTGTATTAATTTTGCCAACATTCCTCCCTTTATTACATTTTTAAAAAAAAATGTACCCCCGGAATAGATCAAATTTCACCTTGCCAAGAGACTTGGTGAAAATATTTGCTATCTATGAATCTATCAGGCAGTATTGGAGCTAAATATGGTGGTTCAAAACTTGTTCTTTGATGTAATGACACTAAAACTCAATGTGTTTGGTTTGTTTATGAAAAACTAGATTCTTCACAAGCCTCAACACACCTTGATTATCATAGAATAGAATTGGTGGTTGATCTTCAAGATTCTCCATATCAGACAAAATGCCATGTATCCATATTGCTTCACACATAAATCCTTGTGTAGTGTGATACTCTACTTTCATGGATGAGAGAGAAACTACTGATTGCTTTTTGATGATCCATGAAATGGGTCCAGATCTGAGATGAAAAATGTATCCCAAAGTAGATTTTTTGTCATCAACAGATCAAGCATAATCTGAGTTCATGTACCCCTGCAAGAACAACCGTCTATTCTTCTTATATTTTAAACCATACTCAAGTGTGGCTCGGACATATCTCAAAGCATGTTTTGCTACAACCTAGTGACATTTCTTTAGCTCCTACATAAATCTAGAAAGCTAGCTCAAAACAAAACATATATCTGGCCTAGTGTAGGTCAAGTAGATGAGACTCCCAATGAGCTATTTGTAAACATTTGCATCCACTTGAGGGGAATCCTAGAAATTAGAGAGTTTTAAACCATCCTCCATTATTGTCAAAAGAGGTTTACAGTATGACATTCTATACTTTTTTAGGAGTGTCTTGGTGTATTTCATTTGGGATATAAAGATGTGATTCTATTTATACCATATTTCCAAGCCAAGACAATAATGTAGTAGCCCCAAATCAATCATACTGAAGGATTTTTTTAGGTCATTCTTTACTACATCAACAAGATCATCTGAACTACCAGTGATCACAAGATCATCCACATATAAGACAAGAATGACAATATTTGTATCAAATTTATTGATATATAAATTAGAATCAAAGAGGATATAAATGAAACCATGCTACAATAGTTGTTCATCTATTTTTATATACCATGCCTAAGGTGCTTGTTTAAGTCGATAAAGAGACTTAACTAGATGACATACCTTATGTGGATGTTTGTCATTGATGAAATCTTCTGGTTGGGTCATATATACTTCTTATTTTATATCACCATTAAAGAAAGCACTCTTGACATCCATCTACTGAAGTTTCCATCCATATAGTGCTACCAGTGCACAAATTTTTTTGATGCTCTTGTACTTTGTTTTGAATATCCATTTTCAGCCAATGGATTTCTTCCTTGTAGGCAAATCAACAAGTTCCCAAATCCCATTCTTGATGAGGGCATCATATTCTACATCCATAGATTTCTTCTACTAGGGTGGAATTAAGGCCTCTTGAACTATTTTTGGTTTGGTGTTGTCAACCACTGAACTCATGAGTGCAAGATTTAATTTATCTCTCACCTATCTTCTTGTTCGAACTCCTGATGATGTGTCTGGAGGAGATCTCATTTGTGAGTCCTTGATTGTGGAATCTAGCCATTTAGGATGTTGTTGCATCTACTAATTTGATGAATAATTTCCATATAGATTACTAAGATCAATGAACAATTCTCTTTCTTCTATCTCATCTTCTTCATGCTCATCATCTAATTGTGGGAATAGTTTATGAGAGGTGGTATGGTCTGTCTCCTTTTGTGCCATGAGTCAAATGATAACTTGTCATAGACCACATCATGACTTTCATAAATCTTCTTCATCTTAGGATCCATGAGATGGTATACTTTTGAGGTAGTGATATACCCTAAGAAAATACATTAGAGGGTCTTTGGTTCAATCTTCTTCCTCTTCTTATCTGGAACATGCATATAATAAGTACAACCAAATACTCGAAGATGAGAAATAGATGGTTTACGACCACTCCATACTTCATCTAGTTTCTTGGCTAGAAAATCCTTTGTTATTTCTCTATTGAGAAGATAGACATCCATCTATATTGCTTCTTCCTAGAATTGTGCCATCAACTTTGCAGTGGATAGCATGCAATGAGCCATCTCCATGACTAAGTGATTTCATCATTCTACTATTCCATTATATTGAGGTGTGTAGGGAGTATTCAGGTGTTTCTTGATACCATGTTTATTTATAAATTCCAAGAGCTCTTTTGATGTGAATTATCCCCCTCGATCTAAGTGGAGGAGTTGAATTTTCTTCTCAAACAGTGTAATAACACACTGATAGAAGGTCTTGAAATGTGCAAGAGCTTCACTATTGTTTTTGAGAAAGAACACCCAAGTCTTATTAGAAAATTCATCAAAAAACAAATAAAATTACTTGAATCCTCGATGGGATGATAGCATGGCTCTGCACAGATCAATATGCACCATAGCAAGTCATTCCTTGGCATGTGAAGAACTTGGTTCAAATGGAACTCGATGTTGTTTTCCCACAAGACAACCAAAAAATATTGGCAAAGAAAGAGAAAGTTGAGGAATTCCACATACCATTGCCTTAGAATTGATTTGGAAGAGGGAACTAACAGATAGATGCCCATATTAGTAGTGCCAAAGTGTAGTGGATTCTACTATAGAGGTAGTGAGTACAACTTCACTGCTTGAAACTGCATCTAAGGTAAATAACTGATCCTTCAAGAAGGCTTTAGCAATAATATGAACTTATCAAGAAATGAAACATGATTTGATGCCTTCTTAGACTAGAAACTCTAATTTTATCTTATGATTCAATAATTGATTGACAGATAGGATATTTGTTGTCAAACTAGGGACATAGAGTACCTTTGTGAGAACATAGCATCTTATCTTGAGAGGAATGGTAACACATCCAATTATTTATACAATGTACTCTTTATCATTAGTAATTTGAATTCAATATCCATTTGGATGAGTTTTTAGTGAATCAGAGTTCTTTACATCCAGTCATGTGCTTTCTAACACTAGAGTCTATTAACCAAACTTTACTTGCTTTTGTCAAGGTTTAGGAGACTAGTACAAGGTCATCATGGGATCCATATGTTGCTTCTTCTACTGATTTATCATTAGATTCATTCTCCTCTTGATTTTGTGTTGCTACATGCCCTTTATACTTCTAATGCTGAGGATGTCTCTTAGATTTCTTTGAATCTTCTTTACTAGAAGAGCCCTCTTGACTAGATTGGCCTTGAGCCAAGGCATTATGACAATAATGATTAGTATCATGTATGTGGGTTTTGTAAATGTAGCACCACCACTTTGGATTATCAATATTCTACTATTGTTTATGTTATTGTGGCTGCTACTAAGGTCTTTTCTTAAATTTTTGACCCCATTGCTTGGAGATCAGGGCTTTGTCCTCAAATTCTTTATGGACAAACTATATTGCTTCCTCCTACTGAAGCAAATTGACTAGTTATTTGAATGACACCACTTAATTGGTAATGTTGAGTGTCATAATGAACATGAAAAATTAAGTTGGGAGAGCTCTTAGTATGATCAAAACCAACATCTTATCCTCGATCTTGTCTGCAAGTGCAACAATTTCTTCTCATAGTTATGCAACCTAGTGTAAGAACTCTTCAAATTTCTCACCTAATTTCATACTAATTGTATGAAGAAGTGATTGAAAATGTATAATTTTAGTCTATTTCTTCACCTCATAAATTGTGGACAAAATTTACCATGCCTCCTTTAATGTCTATGCATTGCAAACATGTGATTGTACTTCATCAATAATATTGAGAGTTATCAGCATGAACACTTTCGCATCTAACTTGTCAAACTTCTTTTTCTCATCTAGTATGGTAGGATGGGTCACTGTTCTAGTGATGATGCCCCATAATTTTTCAAATTGAAGAATCATTCACATTTTCATCTTCTGGGCAACAAAATTTGGCCCTGTCAAGAGTTGGGCATCTAATAATAGCAACTTGGGTGAAGAATTATTTGTGTGTTTTTGTACTTTATTTTTTGCAAGAAAATTACAAGTAAAATAGGAAATATGGCTTCAAAGTTTCAAAAAATTATGTATTTTTATTTATTTACAAATAAGTGTACCTTTTTAAAGGTTTTACACTATTTTCATCAACAATTATATGTCACAAAAAGATGGGTTTGGTATGCTCATGCAGTCAAACACAAATGCTTATTGGGGCATTCTTCATCATGTTCATCATGTGCATCATAACATTCTTTGAGATTTTTACTAACCTTATAAGCTTGACACTTCACATCGAATAGGAAATAGCTAAGGAGGCCCTGATGTACTAGTTCGTAAAGTTGAAGATTGTCAATGTCTTTGAGGGTAGCTTGTAAGGTAAAATAGAATCCTATGGGATTCATTCAAACTTCTTGTTTTTAAATTTAAAAAAACTTTGAAATGTACCTTAATTTTTGGCTATCCAAACTCTTTGTGCAAGTTTTTAGACTAATTTTCTTGATGTGGATATTCTACACCCAGCCAATGCTCTCTTTGCTCTTTGTATTGGGCTTCAGATTTTTGCTTCACAAAATGAATTTTTTCTGATACCACAGTCTCCCAGATGCTTCTATAGTATTCGCTGCTTCTCTCTATATATGCTTATGCACACGTAGTGGACCAAGCATTTGGGCCATAGGTATTCAATGCTATAAAATTATTGTATTGTCATAGTACGTCACCATACTTCCCTTCTCTGTATGTTCATGGTATTGTAAATTTTATAGGCTACTTATTTTAGTGACTTTTGTTGGCATCAAGACTTGATTGTTGATTCTTTGTCTCACTTCTACCGGTTGTAACTCTACACTGATGCATTTTTATTCTTCTCTATGATAAACATGCTTTAATACCAAAGTGAAAAAATAATTGATTGAAACTTTGATTGATATCTAAATGATAACACAAGTGGTAATATTTATAAGGAAATATCAGTTATAAAACTGTTAACTGACACCTAAGCACCTGACGTAACTGATGCAATTGATATACTGTGTAACTAAGCTAAAGCTAAATAATGTAGTAAGCATATTAATTATGACAATAATTGAAGCATGCCTAGATCAGTCATTTCAAGTATAGAAAAGATACCAACTTTCACCTATTTATTTAAATCATTGTTGCTTCAAGTGATGGCAAGATCTTCAACATATACAACTATAATTACTATGTCATACCCAGTTTGAAAATATAATCTCTAAGATATTTGTCTATTTTGAAGTACTAGACTCAAGGAGCATAGTTAATTTGACTCAAGGAGATTACTTACCAATAAAAAAGATGTTATTTACCATGGATCTAAAATCCCTATGATTGTACCATATACATTTCCACCTCTAAGTCTCCACTCAAAAAATAATTGTTCGCATCCATTTGAAATACCTACCAACCCAATTGAGTATAAATAGTTATAACCATTCTAAATATTATTATTTTAATCTTAGGATAAACATTTTCTTCATAATCTACTCCTTCTTATACATACACTTTTATAATAAGATGAGATTTATATTTTCCTAAAGAATGATTTGATTTACATTTTTTCGTATAAATCCATTTGTAACCAATGGATTTATTACCTTGGGGTTACTCAGATAAAACTCAAGTAAAATTATTTATGAGTCCATAATACTCCATTTTCATAGTATATTCCCATTCTAACTTCCCTTTAACATTTGTATAACTATTGGGCTAAAAAACCTATGAAGCATTGGTATTGAGAGCAAAATTTACCTACTTAGGATTCTTTACCACTTATTTCCCTGATCTTGTGGATCTATATTCAAAAGAAACTAGGAAATCCTCTTGAAAAATATCTTGCATTGTGATATATTACCATTTTGTTCATTTGTGCTGACTTGTAGAACCACACGTTGTGTCACTAAGACCTTCTATGGAGATATATTATTCTGGTGTTTGCCTTTTTAATTCATGTGCCATTTTATTACTATAACTTGATTCAAATTAAAAATTAAGAATCTAAAAATTATGAATATCATAGGTTTACCATCTTTTGATAAATATATACTTTTCTCATTTATTATGATATCTCTATGCACACTTGATTTGAAGAGATATCTAGTAACCTATATGCTTTGGAATTCTCACTGTATCCAACAAACATGTACATTTTTATTTATACATCTAAACTAATTATTTTCATTTTAGGAATTAATGCAAAATCAATAAAACTAAAAATGCAAAAATTAGTTACATGAGGTTTTCTTCTTGACCATGCTTTTAATGGAGTAATATCCTGCATAGATTTACACGGATTCTTATTTAAGATAAACACTAAAATGTTGATAGTTTATACCTAGTAATAAGAAGGTGCATTCATGATTTGCACCATACTCCATGCCATCTCCATAATATTCATGTTTCTCCTTTCCACTACTCGGCCATTAGTGTAATGAGTAGTATACTGTATGTATATACCTTCCTTTGTGAAGTTTGCATTGAACTACTTGGAGATAAATTCTTCACCATTGTATGACCTAAAGGTCTTGACCCTTTTACTTGTATGATTCTCAATCAACATTTTCCATGCAAAAAAATTAGAAAAACACTCAGATTTATTCTTAAGAAAGTACACCCACATTTTTTGAGAGAAATCATCAACTATCAAAAAGAAATAAAAGGCATCAGCTACAATGTTAGTTTTCATAGGACCATAAATATCTATATGTACCAAATCTAACACACATTCTACCTTCCATGATTTACTAGTAGGAAATGGTTACCTAACATGTTTACTAAACTAAAAAGACTTCAAAAACATTTTGATTTTCCTTAATAGATGGGTTCTATGCATGATTTTATTTTTAATAAAACTTTTTTAATTACTGATAACTCAAATGACCACACCTATCATGCTCGAGAGTGAAAAACTACTCAATTATTTCTAAAGAAAATGTTTCTATTGATTAAGGAACTACAAGTTTATGCAGGCCCCTTTCCCTTATACAAATAACAACAAGCTTATCACTGAGTGTAGTGACATTACATTTGTTTCCCTTAAACTTAACAACAAATTGTTTGTTTTTGGTAATTTCATTGATGGAAAAAATGTTTTTTTCTTATGTGATACATATATGATATTAGTAAATATATATTTGTACTTATTTTTAAAAATTATTTGTACATTCCCACAACCCTTAATTTCATGTGTTCATCCATCACCCAAGGAAACATTTTCATTACTAGTATTATCCTCATTAAAGTGTAAACACCAATCACACACTAACACATGTGATGTCTTGAAGTTCCTGAGTCAAAGTACCAATTTCATGACTCATATTATTGGTCTTATTTTTCTAAAAAGGCAAATTCAATATATGGCTTTTTCTTCTTCTTCTTCTTCTTCAATATTATCATGTATATATTTCTTGTTTGAATTAGCCATATTGTATTTTCT
This sequence comes from Torreya grandis, assembly GCA_037957365.1. NCBI lineage: Eukaryota > Viridiplantae > Streptophyta > Pinopsida > Cupressales > Taxaceae > Torreya > Torreya grandis. The sequence continues at coordinate 1,831,241 of JARHVA010003313.1, read as the reverse complement.
CTTTCTATAATCTTTCTTAAAATAACCTTGTTGCTTACAACAAAAACACTTTCATTTATTTTTCTTAGAATCAATTCCATTATTATTTAAAGAATCTCCATTTTTTGAACATTTATCCTTTCCTTTTATTTTTGATACAGAATCACTTTCTATTGTTGTAAAGTTTTAATCTATGGACTATTTATGTTGTCATTCCTATTGTATAAGAAGTGCAGATAATTGATCAAAGTCCAATGTCTGTGTTTCTATAATCATGTGTAATAAATCTAAAAATAATAATAAGAAGATACTAAATTCTACATAACCAAATAAAATAGGTCTTATTCATCTAAAATATTTCCCAATGCCTTCAGCTTATCACATATATCCTTTAACTATAGCAAATATTCAGAAATAGAACCACCTTCTTAGATCATATTGGACAATAAAATATTTTTCAAATACAAAATTCTACAAGCTTCAAAACACTGATATTTTTTCTTAAGGTGTTTTCACACTTCTAGTACACTATCAATATTTCTAACATCTGTAATTAAATTGTCTACTACATATACTTTCAATAACACGAGGGCCTCATGATGGCATTTATTATAGTTATCTAGTTGGTCAACATGTATAAATTATTTACCAAGGACAATCTAGTCAATTCTCTAATACTTACTTATTATAAATATCCTATAACTCTACACGATGAAGTTTTTCCCAATAAATTTATGAGAACCTAGAAAAACAATATATCATAAACTAGTCATTCTTACCTAGTTTTTTATGAAAAAAAAATAAGTTGGAAAAATTATAATGACTGTTATAGAAATTATTTTTGGACACTCAAGTTAACCTAAAATTAGACAAATTTATGATTTTTTATCAAAGCATTGTTTATATTTTGTGATATTTTAAAGTTTTTGTGCTTTACCAAATTGCTTAAAAAAGAAAATAATAATTAAATCTAGAGTTTTATAGACATGTTTACAAAAATTACTTTTTTATGTTGACAAGGACATACACTTAGAAAATGTGGTAAATTTTAAATCATTGTGTCTTTATGGTTTACTCTAAATACAAATAATTGTGATTCTCTAAGTATGTTTTTAGGCAAAATCAATGTCTCAAGTTTGTTATATTTTTTTAAATGATTTTCCTAATTTTAATTTAACTCAAATGCACTTTAAATTTTTATTGGATGTTTTAATACTTATCCTAAAACTTTCACAATAAAAATAAACCAATGATCATGAACT
>JARHVA010003313.1:1792500-1825000 GCA_037957365.1 Torreya grandis | reverse complement strand
TGATCATTTTATGACTTTGTAAAGGTCTTAAATGTCTCCTTCTGGGTAGATTAGACATTAATCAGGTTGTTGGATATTCTCCCAATCTTGGAGTGTCCAAATTTGGTTGATATTCTCCCTTAAATACTAAAGACTAAGATAGTAAATGACCTTTTATGAACTTTGTTAAATTTACTTTATATGAGATTTTCTAGATGAATTTGACTTCTAGAAACCTTCTAAGACACCTAGATACATCCCTAGACTATCAACACACCATTTATAATTCATTACAATCCATATATAATAACATTTATTTATATTTTACAAATATTTAGATTTTTAAATTTGGAATTTTGGAGGGCAACTCTCCAAAGTCCCTAAAAGAATGAAGATACAATTCTATTACATTAAGCAAGGCTTACTATAACTGAAATAACTTCTTAGGAAATTTAATACAATTAAAATGTCCTTATATAAATCCTGCTAGATGATGCTCATGCATCATATTCCCCAAGTAAAGAAATTTGAGCTCTAGTTCAAATGTTTCTTCTTTTTCCTCTAGTTGTATTACACTAGTACACTCTTTGTTATATTCTTCTTATTTTTGTAGTCTTCTTCCTTAAATTATACTTATTATTCATTTTATCTTATAATATGAGAACCTTCTCTTGTTCAAAGCTTCCTCAAAAGTTTATTTTTCTTCAATTTTCTCCTCCTTAGCTGCTAAATCTACACAAATGCAACTCAACCAATAGTCATATGTATAATTGAGATTTTTGAGCCTCATCTTGAATTCTTGGCCTTTCATCTTTACTTTTTATGTCTTCACCCTCAAAATCAGGTTTCTAATTCACATTACACTATTTATATATTTAAATCATTCTATATAGCTCTTATATCCTCTTTCAACTATTCTAGAATCTCATAGACAAACAAAGAGTGAGATACTTCATCTCTCAAACACTCCTCATCTAATCCTTCCAATAGGATTAGAAATTGTTCTTTTTCATTGATTATCATGCTTTTTACTTCATTTACTCTATATTTTTTATGATCTAGTAATGAATAACATAATGATTCATCAAAGTCAACATAATTATCCAAAAAAAATGTTTACCTTCATCTTGTACCCATTATTATTCATTAAACTTGTTTTCATCAAAATATATATCCTTTTCTATAAATACACACTCAAATACATTGCTAAAATTAAAAATTGAAGTTTGGTTAATATCATCCTTAATTGTTTTCTCGAACTTGTTTTATTTTTTTGATTTCTTTTCCTTTCAACAATTTGTTTCACTAACCACTTAACTATTTCTTTGAACACATATCCCTATTAATTCTAAATTGAATAATCTAATCTCTACTATAACCTTGCCAAAAAAAATCATCAACTCTTTCTCTTCTTGTAAGTCTATTTCTTTACTTAAATCTCTCTTTTTATTCATTTGGTCCATTGCTTCTTCACCAAGATCCTCACCCATGTCTTTTTTACCTTGGTATTTTGGATCTCCTTATGTCCTCACATAGGTCTTTTTCACCCTAGTTTTTTTGATCTCCTTAAGTCCTCACATAGGTCTTTTGCACCCTAGTCTTTTGGACCTTTTCAATGTCTTAATTGAGTCTCTCCTTAAGTTAATGGTCTACAATATCTTCAACAAATGCAAAATAAAAAAAATCTGAAATATATTTTCTTGCTTACTTGCTCCAAGTCTGTTTCACCTTGTATCATCATCTCTAGATCATGATTGTGCTCTTATTCTTGAAATCATTAAGCTCTGTATCTTCTCTTCATACCTCAATGGCTATGAGACTTATCTTTATCCTCTTACCTTTCTAAATCTCAATAAATTTCACAATTTCACAATATTCACTTCAAATAAAACATCAAATATTAATTCATGTACCTTTGATTGGCTGCCAAATTTTCTTCCAATAGGGTCTTCAAGCTTTGATCTTATAAATATTATTAATGAAAAAAATTTGATCCTCTTTGTTTAATTATTTAGTTCAGATCTTCTAAGCTCCAATACCACTTGATGTCATGGTAAGTGGTCCAGTTACTCATCTATTTCAATACCTTTTAAATCAACTTACAAAATGGATCTCTAGCTAATATTGATTACCTCTTGTTTCTTCTTGAAATCATCTAAATCTTTAAAATCCTATTCAGTCTAAAATTAGTGTCCAAATAGCCTTATCTATGGATTTTGGGTGCATGAAGGAACATCATATTACCAACCATTGTATGTTTATCTTGATGTATTTTTGACTTCATGGTATTATTTTTTAAGTTAATAATTGTTTATGATACCAAGGAGAAATTCCTTGATCCATATTAAAGCCCAAAATCATGGAAATAAATATTCATTTGTTATTTTTTCATCTATAGAATATTATTTGATACTAATATTATCTATAATGAACTCCTCCTCCAACATATTTATGTTTTTGTCCATAATTACAATACTTCAAAATTAGGAATTGTATCTTGTTATATTGGATCAACTCTATCATCAAATCTTGTATTATTGTATTCATTCTCCTCGACACCATGTCCATTTAAAATAACATTTGACAATCATTCTAAGACATTTGAATCAGTTATGTCTATCTCCAAACTGTTTAGTTTCCTCTTAAAGTCCACATTTGTTCTTACAACTTTTTAAATCTGCTCTTACATAGAATTTTTATAAGGCTCGTTATTTCATATAAACATGAAAAGATATTAAATAACTTCATCATTTGAAATTTATTGACATATTGTAACATATGTAAATTATTTATGACCCTTAACTATACCAATGGATATATTATCTTTGCCACTTTCTATTTAAAACTATGAACTGTCCCATACTTCCATCTACACTCCAAGAAATAATAGAATATTATTTCATCTAAAATTAAAAATTGTAAACATAAATAAGAATATTAAAAAATATTTATATATGATTAATAAGGTTTGTTTGATAATTATTTATTATTTAACTTAAATTTATTATTTCCTTGAATCTTTGGAAAACTTGTGTTGTTGGCATTGGTAAGGCATGACTCAGAAATAATTTTCCATGATAATTGTTGATACAGATATAAATAACTTGGGTTAAACTATTTATCTTATACTTGATAGACTAAAATTGTCCTCCTTTCACATGGAATAACTTAATTAATATGGAAAGTGAACATAACAATTTAGTTCTTGTATCACCTTGATGTTCAAGTCTTCACAGTTTAAATGTAGTCATGTAATATGGTTGTCATTTGTATCATGAACATTAGTCTATAAATAGTTGTGTTCTCTAGATGATATGTTCAATGTGTTATCTATAATATGTTAGTGTCATGTAATATATTGTACTATATTATTGTTTTCATATTGAGTTTTAATAAAGTAAAATTTGGTAGTTGTTCTATAATTCAAAAGAACCATATAAGTTATTCAACCCAAAGGAAAAATTGTACATGGATTCTATAATGTTACTTTCCATTTTTTCAAAGCAAAATTTGGTAGTTGTTTCATAATTCAAAATAACCATATAAGTTATTTAACCCAAAGGAAAAATTGTGCATGGATTCTATAATGTCACTTTCCCTTTTTTTAAATAAGTACTAATTATATTTTATAATTTTTTAATATCATTGTCTAGAATGAAACCCATATTTATTATTTATAAGTTGTCAAAATAGGAGATGAATATTTTTCTATGCAAATATCCTTGTTATTGTCTAGACCACCTTTCTTGTCTAAACCTTGTAGTATAGTCTATTGGAGCCCATGTTCTAAATGAGTTATTGTCTCATGTAGCTTTTAAACTCAAATATTGACTCCAAGGATTATGTTGTAGATAAGCATAAGTTTGTTTAATATGGAGACTAAAAATTAAATACTAAATAATGTATTCATTGTCCACAGTTATGTAGTGTATTTCTAAGATAATGAAAATTTAATATATACCTTTTATGATGATCGATAAAGGTTATGGCTAGCTCTGTTATATTGATGAAAGTATTGAATCAAATAGTTACATGACGACTATACTTGAAACTTTACATAATTTAAAATATATATGTTTTATTTAAATTACACAACCTATATTAATGAATGTAATATTATTTTCTTTAATTACAAGGAAATTATAATAAATGTTAGCCATTGGTAATATCTAATACTGAAAATATAATAGTGGTGATACAATATGCGTTTCATATTTATTTAAACTTCATGTTGATGTATAAAATTATAAGAAAATGAATTACAGGTTATATCAATGAATTAAGGAGGACTTATAAGTTAGATAAAAATGATAAAGAAACATATAGTTTTTAATAATAATACTTATCATAGAGGATCTTTTTAAAATATTGTAATATTTTCTAATGGATGTACGTACATAACTTCTAAGATACGTTTATAATTAAGAGTTGATACATACATGGTAATAATAAAAGTTGAGAAAACATAATTATTTTTTGAGTTTGATGAAGTGATCCTTATTACTTAAAAAAATAAATTGTAAAGTGGTTTTCAAGAGATTGATAATAAAAAATGTACGTCATTATGTTAGACTAATATTTTTAGATTAATTTAGAAGAGAACATAAGTATATAAGATAGATTGTACTTTTCCTTCCACTTAATGAATATAATAAAGTGAAATGTAAGGTTATTCATACCCCAACAAACAAGTAAGAGCTCTAAGCTCTCTCCTTTGATAAGACACTGAATTATTATAAATATTATTTATCAAAAAATATAATTGTGAAGAATAGGCAAGCTCTTTTCATGACCTTTTAATAAATCAATAAATTTAACATGAGAAATTATATGTTCAAAAGATACGTATAATTTTTCTTCTAGCGTCATATATGTTGCTACTTTAGAATTGAAATAATAATTATGAAAATGTACAAGAATACTAAATAAAATCAAGAAAAACACAAAATATTAGACTTTTATTTTGATAACATAAGCCAAGAAATAATGATAGGAAAAAAATTTATGAAGGGTGTTTACAAATATATTTTTTCTATTAAAGCATACTCCCATGTAATTAATATTTTTTCAGTGAAGTATAAGTGATCATTAACATCCTTTTAATTAAATACTTTCCAAAACCATTTAATTATGGATTAGACACAACAAGTTCATTTGTGGGTTATAATTATTCCAAGTTAATACAAACAACCACTTATTGATGTAACAAGAGGAAAGGTGCTAGAAAATTTAGCATAATATATATTTTTAAAACTCCAAAAAAAAAGATATTATCAATATAAATGATAATTCAAGTCTCCAATTACTTTTAAAAATATAATTATAAACATTAAAAATTGAGATTGTATCAAAGTTGCACAAACATTGACTATCCATAATAGTATTTAGAACCCATAAATTTAAAATTAATTAATTAAAAATTAAAAAAAACACATTCTTTACATCTTTGAAGATGAAGAAATTTTTCCACTGCAAATCAATTACTATCAAAATAATCATACATATATAAATATAAACTCATGGTAAACAAATGCTATACAATTATTAGAACTTATTACTGAAAAACTCATATCACAAATCATAAATATTCCTAAAGTAATTCTTGAGAGATTAAAGTATCCAATTGGTTTGGCTTTGAAACCTTGTCATTTAAACAAAATAAATATATTTTATGAATAAAATTATTGAAAATTAATAAAAAAAAATCATCTGATCATTGATTGATTTATTATCATGTGCAAAGCTTGATTTAAATGATAATTAAGTTTCCTAATTAGAAAAATGTACTTTTCAAAAAAAAAAAAAAAAAAACAATATAGAAGATGAAACTAAACTTCACCTTAAATAGTAAAAAATACCATTTTCATCAAATAACCTCAACAAATATTTAACATTTAGTATAAAAACCCAAAAATCTTAATAAAAAATAAAGTTAAACAAGTTAAGGATAGAAATTGATAGTAGATATCATAACTTGTCTATGAGCATGAGTAGACATAAATATAATTATGTAGAGATTGAAACATATATATTTAGAACTAGAAACATTATATGAAACCTTAGAAGCTCAAAATTTTTATGAGATACAACAAAGGTTCAAATTCATGTTACATCATTATTAATGCCATAATGTTATTTAGATTGCATACATGCATACCACCTAGGTGAAGGTTATTATTTAATGATATTGAGTTAGAAAGGATTAGGGATCAAACACTAGGTAATGCTTATTATAATATCTACTTTCAATCTTGAAGTACATATAAATTCATTAACAGGGGATACATACTAATTTCTAGAGCCCGGTGTTATCTCAATGACCCAAAAGGATTATACCTAAATGTATGAGGAAAAACAACTACCTTGTAAATGTAAAATCCTAATAATATAAAATGTTTTTCACCCTATTAGATTATTAATTGAATTGATTGATAATAATCTTAGAATAAATAGAATTATGGAGTAGAAATGAAATGTCAATTTCATGGGAAGGCATAATTTCAATCATAGGCACACAAATGATAGAGTAAAGTTCCTTATCAAATATCCACATGGAAGAGAAAAGAAAATAGTTACACACTGAATATCCAAACTTCCAAATCCATAATTCCAATCATATTTAAATAAACAAACAATGAAGTGAGAAGGGGAGTCAGATATCTGGTCATGTAAAATACCTGAGAATATGATTTATAGTTGGAAAGTTTTATTTATACACAACTAATAATATGTTTCGAGCTATTTAAAACCTTCCATTTAATTTAATAGAGTTATGTATACAAAATTAAAATACACACAAAAGGTATATCATCATCTTAGCATTATCAGGGCTCTAGATATATGTAACTAGATGTGTGGTTCTTACAAACCCTAGATGTACAAGACAAATCCATAAACATATATAGATATACTACTGATCCATGAAAAAATATGAAAATGATGTAATTTTGGGTTTTGTTTTATTAATAAGATCCAATCCTCCTCCTTCCTTGAACAAACCTACCATGAATGTATTTTTTCATAACTTTATTATAGCCCTTTATAGCCCTTAATATGATGCATATCGGGTGTTTTATTTTTACTAATATTAAAACTCCAATATGAATGGATGTGTTTTGTATTATTTTATTATGTAACACCTTATGCATCATATTTAATTATATCTTTAAATATTTATGAATTTTAATAGTATGGGACAACTTTGAAATTATTCCTTTACTTTGTCATCTATTTAAAATTGTACAAACATCGAATCAAGATGTAATCCAAAACATTTTCCAAATAATTGTTTTCTTACTTTTAATCTTTGAATGTTTAAATTTTATAAATTGTTATTCAAAAGTTTTTTGCATATAATATAATATATATAGTTCAATTATATTCATTATATAAATTTATTTATTTGCATTTTTGCTTGAATTTATTTCGCATTATTTCAATACGATAGGTTTCATGTTTTACTCTAATATTTTATTTATCATGTGCTATAAATTTAAAAATAGTTATTTTTTATTAAAAAACTTCCAATGTTTTTATTGCATACTAATTTTTAAATATATAATTATAAGGATTTTGCCTTCTATTATTATTTCTACAACAAATTTTAGTGAACACACTTCATAAAAATTGATATAATTTGTTGCTTTTTCATCAATTTTTGTATGTGTATGATATTTATGATATAGAACAAGAAAATATTTATAACTATAATAATTTCAATAATTTTTCGTTACATGAAGAAAAAAATTAGAGTAAGTATAGTTTGAATCGACCATTTTTTTAAATATTGATAATGATGATTTGCAACATCATCATGTGCATATTATCTTCATCATTACGCCCAATTAATTATATGTATTTGTGATATACATCTATATTTATGCCTTTTCACATGGAACATTTCTAAACCCCTAATTTTTCATTCTATATAGATAATTATCTTTTCTCTAAAGAGTGTGCCACTAACAATGTAGTGTGCACTAAAAATGTATTTTCTCAATAAATTGAAATAGATGGTATCTACAACAAGATTTTTTTCTCCTTATTGTGTTGGTAGTAAATATGCAAGGGCCATGCTCACTCTTTAAATTTAAAAAATGTTGAATGTAATTTTATTTGTGAGAAGTGATTTTGAGTGTAGGGTAGAAATATAAAGAATTTCACAAACAAATTGACATAATTATGGTTTTGAATATCATGTACTTAAATTTTTGAAATTAAATTAAATGAAATGAAATGGTTTTAATTATGTCCAAGAGACCAAATAATTTATCAAACCACCAATCAGACCAATTATTCCAACCATTCAATGATATGTAGTCCAATTGTGTCTTTTATGGTTTTACTTTTTCTTTCGTTGGTTTAAATTAACATTTCCCCCAAACCTTTTATTTTATTTTTATCAAATAGTTCTACCATAGAGACACATTTTAATGTTTTTACATATTTAACTTGAATGTCTTCTTATTTTGGACACTTAAAGATGAAATGATCTTTTGTTTCAATGTTCTATGGTGCATAAAACATAAACCCCCTCTTCCCACCATTCCTTAGGTGATGTTCATCTACATGTTTTACATTTGAACCTATATAAGATAGTCCTTATTTGAGTATTGAGTACAATTTTCCTTCATTTAATTTCATCCCCTACATACATTTTTTCACAATAGTCATAAGTTGGGTTGAACTTTATAATATAGTGTTGTCATTTCTTCATTCATTTTTTTCTTTTACATCAATGTTATGATATTTTCATTCCTATAATTTTTCTTTTGTCAAAGTTTAGGCAATAGTTCATGTTGATATCCGATCTACTCATCTATTTGTGGTTTTGTTTCATATGCATGCTCTTCTATTTGTGAAACTCTATATCTTATGGCCCTCGATTGCCTATTGTTATTCATATTTTTCTATATTTTTTAGGTAACAAAGAAACATGGTCATAGTGATTTCATCTAATGGTGAAGTAATTGTTTCATCAAGATTGATATCATAGGTTAGTGAAGCCTTAATTCTTAAATAGTTTAAGATTTATCACTTTTGGATCCTTTTTATTTGTATCCATTTCAAACTTCTTTCTCCATTAACCCATACATAAAAACCATTCAACACCAATTACATAAAAAGTAAAAACATATGACCCTCATAGTCTTCCAATCATAAAACTTAATAAATAGTTGGTGTTTCCACCTATTTATGTATGCAAGTCCTAGTCTTTTTTTTCAAATTTAATTGAAAATATTTCTACATAGTAAAGGGCCATGGTTTTTAATGGGTTAGAAATTCATCGAGAGTGACATGGATCGATTTGAACCTACATCTTATTTCAAGGGTAAGTAAAATTAAAACTACAAAATTAATAGATACTAAGCATGTTGTCTATATGATTTTATGGGTTTTCATATCAACCTTTTCATTTTTGTGTACTAATATTTACAAAAGGGTGTGCACATATGTGCTATTATAATTTCATAATTTTACATGTTTGTTATTTATGGATGTCAAATGATATCAAGTTATGGGTTTTTGATGGTTTCATCCTCATGGTACCCATTTTTCAATCCATATACACAATCAACACCCATTTAAATGTTTTAAACATAAGGCTCTATAAATATATGATTGATATTCTCTTCTACTTTGTTACATTGTAAATAAATTAATTTTCAAGTTGAGGATTAATACCCTATTTCATCAAGGTCGATGACCATAACAAGAAATGTATGTCTATTGTACATGTGTTAGTAGATAAATGCTAGTTAGAAGTGGATTATAGACCATACTATAATTAGCGTATTTAGATTGAGTCCTTGCCTTCCCTGGTTTGTATTTCTTACCCAATTTACTAAATATTAAGCACATACAAAAGTCATTTGTTAAGAGAATGAAGATACATAATTAACCTAGACTTAGATAGCTACGGGTTGAAGTTTGGGACTACATCATTTTAAATAAATAATAATTTAAATCTTTCATCTCAAATATATTTTATTTCCCAAACTCTTGAAAACTAGCCACAAAGAGACCCAAAAAATGAAATATATTTTATTTAAACTTTTATTTTTTAGAAATTTTAAATTTGAAATAATGAAATGGGATCCAGAAATCATAAGAGCCACCAAGTCATGTTAATACCCAAGAGAAAGAAAATGTTTAAAATGAAAATAAATTAGAATTTTGTGCATCTAATTGAATCTAGAATAAAATGTATCATTATGTATTTTAGACTTTTGGTACTCCTAATTGTGTGTTTTGAGTATGCACCATTAGACATACTCAAGTATTAAGACATCTAATGTTTGAAAATGTCAGATGTAATTTTTTTGATGAATACTAAAAATGATTTTGATAACAAATGATAGAGAAAAATAAAACAATTCTTTGTTCCTAGTGAGGCTACCCCTATTTATATATGTTTAAAATATCATAGAGGAGTATCTTTTATAAGTAAGAGGTAGATGCACATAAATAAATAATACTTTAATATTTTACCTCATGAGGATACCCATAAAATATTTGTTAGATGTTGATTCCATATTGATCTAAAATAGGGTGTGATCTTGTTCAAATATTTAAAACTATAAAACCTATCAGTGGAAAATAAATATGGTTTTTATCAAAGTTATATATCTTAGACCCATTAAAGATTTAATTATGCCTTTTAGGAATTACACACACAAGCTTTTTCATCTAAAAATTGAATTCCAAACCTTTATGATAAAGTTCATCTCCTTTTTAGGTTATTGGTCATAAATAAGTATTATTATTAAGTATATATTTTTATTCTTGTAAATTCTTACTTTGTTGTTCATGAATCCAAAAGTATCATTGTGTTCAACCTACTACTTAATACATATTGATATTATGTCAGTTGTTTTTATTTTTTGTGAGTTTTTATTAAACTATAGAAATAACATAGTGTGTTTTGAAAGTTTTATTTTTAATTTTAGGCTTCAAAATTTACCCACTATTATAAGCATTTCCAGAAAAATTATGAGTCATGATGTTTTTCAAAGGAATGTCTAGTTAATTTTTGTGCAAATGGTGAATAAATTCTCCTAGTTGATTCTAATCTACAATAATTGCTTCATATGTTTTTGATCATTTAAATATAATATCTAGTAGATATTTTTTGTTATTGGAAGATCAAAAACTAATATTACATTATTTAGTTTTTTTGGCCATTTTTTAATTTTTAATGCTCTTGTGAGGTCGTTACTATTAGATATCAATTTTATGGATTCAATTTTGTATTCATCTCTTGCATTCAAGAATATTTTACCTTCTTAATCTTAAATTTTGGTATAAATACCAACTATCTTTAATGAAATGTTTTTGGGTAATCATTTCGTATAAGCTTTTGGAAAGTAAAATTTTGTTTCATTTATTTATATATTGGACATATAAGTAAAATTAAATTTGGATTAGAAATAATATTTACAATGTTTAACTTTATATTTCCATACATGTCTAAAAGGGAAATTACAAACACAAAATCTGAATTTTTTTTTTACAACTATATAAATGTCTACTAGGGTAGTTGAATTAAATAAGCATGATATAATGATGAAAGAGAACACGTAGTTAGACACTTTAAAAATTAAATTTTACAAAAGGGATATCTTATATAGATATGTTGACAAGTTTCAAAATATATATTCATCGTATAATTTTATAGGCAAGCTACCTAGTCCACTACCTCCTAGAAAATATTTCATTAAAATTAAATATTTAAAAAATAATATTAAAATTATACCAAGAAAACCTTGAAATTAAAAAGTGTAAATTAGGAGAACTCAAGTTTAAAATCTAGGTTTATTTAATTATATATATGTCCCCATTTATGTACATAATCTAACATCATTGCATCTATTTATAATTTTGTTTGATTTGTGTTCTATGTTATTCCAAAGCCATAGATGTCAAACCTTTACTATATTCCCATTTAATTTTATAAGATTTTTGTTCTCATGGATTAAAGAAATTAATGAAGGAAAACAGTGTTGAAAATATATTTATAATTTATAAATACAAGACACAAGCATAACTAATAATTTGATGAATTTTTAAAAAAAAATGTAACTTTTGTTTTGAAAGAGAATGAAACTAAAGATACATTCACATACTAGTTCAATAGACAGCATTTAAGGGGTCCAAAATAAATTGATGAATTATGAACACACTAGCAATATTAATTATCATTCACATCATATTAATTTATCTTAAATTGATGTTAATGAAAACCTAGAAAATAATTAGGATGGAAAGCAAAGGTGAAGTGTAGCAAGAAAGTGAAAGGGGAGGGCAGTAAGATAGAGAGGTTGGACATCATTAATAAAGGAGTTGTGTTGATGTTTTGTTGCATGAAGGGAAGATAGAGGTGGTTTAGGAGAACCATGATAAGTAAAATATTGATAGGAGTGAGTTGGAAGATTAGATGGTGGTTATGGGTTCTTTAATCAAGCAAATCAAAGGGATGTTTAACATCCACCTAGAAATAAAGGTTGCAAACACATTTTTAGAAACTATGCTGAGAAATATTTTATCATTGGACTACTTAGCTGAAGGTGATGCTATCGAAGGTCTAGACTAGATATTATATTCCCATCCCATCCCAATCCTTCTATATAATGGGGAGTAGGGTAAGCCTCTACACATCATCATGTATTTTGATGATGGACTATTGATCGAAGTTACAAATGAAATTTTAATTATGAATATTAATTAAATAGGTTTCATAGATCAAAATGTAGCATTGGCAGAAAGGGATCTAATATGAAAATTTATTGGAGCATGGCCGCATCAGGATGCCCTAAAAATATGGATGGGGATGAAATAGAATGTTTTCCATAGAGTAGATATCAAACAACTAACTTAGGGGTTTTCCATGTTCTGTTTCAAACTAATTTAGATAGAGATCAAGTATTCAAAGGGGGGCCTTGGTTTTTTTTAAGTACTAGGCTCTATTCTTGATTCTGGTCCCCAAATTTCAATCCTGTGGAAGAATTGTTACATAATGCTCTGGTATGGATAATACTTTATAAAATATCCCTAAATATTTGTCAATGAATATCTTAAATATTTCTATTGAAAAGATAAATAAATTTATCTACCTTTCTAATTCCACTTCCTATGTAAAATTATGCTCCTATGCTCGTGTTTGTGTATTCTTGGATCAAGCCAACTCTATTCCCCATTCTACTTGGATTTCTAGCCATGATAGTTTTTTTAAGTAGGATTTGGATTATGAGTGTCCCCCATTTAGATGTTTATTATGTAGATAGGTTGTACATACATTTATGGTATGCCTAAGAGGAGTTCTAAGTTGAGGGTGCCTCCCCCTTCCCATTCTCCTAGGTCTAGGGCCTTGCAATATGGCTCATTTGGTCTAGGGCATGTATGGAGGGAAAACAAGACATATTGATAGAAAATATTTGGTTTATTCATGAGCACAAGTAAATTTTGAATAAAAAACCTCAAGATCCTGATTTTAATGTTTGTCCCTCTTTTTAAAATTTAAAAGTTGTTTGTTCCCCTGAAGACCACCCTCATCCTCTCTAGACTTCCAATTTTTGAAAAATAAATAATTCTACAAAATTTTAACCCTAAATATAGATATGCAGGCATATTTAGGGTTAAGAATATAAATATGATTAAGCACAATGGTGATGAATAGATATATAATATGCTAATTAATTTATAAATTGAGATAAACAATATTTTGAATTTAAATACTAATATCTACCCAAAAAAAAAGTACAACTATTGATTGATATTACAATAAATTTAAAATAAGAGTACTTTAATGGTTTACTATGTGCATATAGATTTGGTATGAAACAAGCTAGAAGTTGAATGGAGAAGGAACTTAGAAAAATCATCAAATTATATAGTTTGTGGCCTCAGATGTTTGTGTCAGATATGGATAGTTGCATTGATACTAGTTTCTAAATTGGATAGAAGTGCCCTATATAGAATAGATTGAATCTGAATGCATCTAACTAAAGCTTTCTACATTTTTTATCACCTTTTATCTGAGGCATAAACACCATGTACATAGGTTATCTCTCTTCATCAAATGATCAAAACCCTAGATTCATCACCCTTGGATTGACTGTGGAAATAATGTGTTAGTGAGCAGATGATATTGAGTTGTATTGAGGAACCCTATGTCAATAGACATTGCCTATATAGCCATTACCCTGAAGAGGGCCTTAGACTTTTTGTCAGACTAAACTATAACTAGATTGATTTATTCTTAAGAGTGCAGAAGAAATATATACAACTCAATTTACCTGAATTAGGTAACTGATTATTAGGAATGGATAGTACTAGAATATTCTTATATTATAATCGGTTATAAAAAGTATCTAAAAATAATGTAAGACTATAAGCTATGCTAACATTCCCCCTTATTACATTATTTTTAAAATATACCCCCTAAATAACTCAAATTTCACCTTTCAAAGGGATTTGGTGAGTATATAATCTATCTATGCATTTGTTGGGTAGTACTAGAGCTGGATTTGGTGGTTTAAGACTTTCTCTCAAATATAGTGACATTTGACCTCTATGTGCTTGGTTATTTCATGAAAAATATGATTCTTCATAATCTTCAACACACCTTGATTATCACAATGAAGGATAGGTGGATTTTTTTCACTAATGCCCATATCAACCAGAATGTGATGCAACCATATCACCTCACACATAGCTACACATATGGCATGATATTGTACCTTAGTGGATGAAAGATCAATAATAGTTTACTTCTTGATCCACAAGATTAGTCTAGAACTAAGGTGAAATATGTATCCTGACATTGATTTTCTATCATCAATAGATTTGACGTAGTCTGAGTCAATGTATCCCCACAAGAATAACTGATTATTCTAATTGTATTCTAGAATATACTCAAGTTTACCTTAGACATATCTCAAAACATACGTTGCTACAATGTAGTGAAATTTCTTTATCTCTTACATGAATGTAGAGAGATATCTCATAACAAAAAATATATTTGGTCTAGTGCAAGTCAAGTAGATGCGATTCCTAATGAGCTATCTATAGAGAGTTACATCCACTTGAGGTGAGTCGTATAATCGAGAGTTGTAAACCTTTCTCTATTGGTGTTGAAAGAAGTTTATAATTTGACATTCTATACTTTTCTAGGAGTGTCTTGGCATATTTTATTTGGGAGGTAAAAATGTGATTTTATTTCTACCATATCTCCAAGATAATAAAATAATGGAGTAGCCCCAAATCAGCCATGTTGAAGGATCTTTTGAGGTCATTCATCACAATATCAACCTGATCTTCTGAACTTCTAGTGATCACAAGATCATCTACATATAAAATAATAATGATGATTTTTGTTCCTACCTTCTTTATATATAGGTTAGAATCTTAGGGGATATAGGTAAAACCAAGATACAAAAAGTGATCATCTATCTTAATGTACCATACCCTAGGAGATTTTCTTAGTCCATATAGTGATTTTATGAGATGACATACCTTTTTAGGATGATTTCATCAATAAATCCATCCATTTGGGTCATGTATACTTCTTCTTTGAGATTACCATTTATGAAATCACTTTTGATGTCCATCTACTAAAGTTTCCATCCATTCTATGCTACCAGTGTGCAAACTACTCTGATGTTTTTGATCTTCAAAGTGGGTGAAAAGGTATCTTCACAATCAATTCTTTCTTTTTGAGCATATCACTTTGCTATAAGTCATTATTTATGCTTGTCGATGGATTTATTTGCCTTATATTTAGTTTTGAAAACCCATTTTTATCTCATGGGTTTATTTCCTATTGGCAGATTGATGAGTTCCTAAGTTTAATTCTACAAGAGTGAGTCATACACAACATCCATTACTTTCTTCCACTAAGGTTGACTTAGTTCTTCTTGAATATTATCATTTTTAGAGCTATCAACTATTATACTCATGAGTGCAAAATTTAACTCATTTATTATCTGACTCTTTGCTCATACTTTGGATGAAGTATTCTCGAGAAATTACATATGAGATTATTTGATGGTGCTCTATACCAACTTCAAATGGGAACTTTAATTTTGATGTGAAAAACTACTTTTCTAATGTGAAGAACTCCCTGGTGGATTTTCTAATTCTTCAATATCAACATAAATTTCCCCTTGTAGCTCATCTTCTTTGTGATAAGTCTCCTCATCATCTAACTCAGAGAGTAATTGGTGAGAGGTGGTTGGTGTTGTTTCTTATTTATGCATCACTAAGTCAAAGGATGACTCATCACAAACCACATCTCTACTTTTTTATATTTTATTCATCTTAGGATACTTGAGATGGTATGATTTCAAGGTAGTGTTATAGCCTAATAAGATGCATGGGAGTGTTTTTGACTCATGTTTCTTCCTCTTTTGAGCTGGGATATGCATATATGTTGTGAAAATAAATACTCGTAGATGAGAAATTAATGGATTTTTACCACTCCATACCTCTTCTAGAATTTTATCCTTTAAAATATTTTTTGGTACCTTATTGAGAAGATAAACAACTATCTATACTGCTTCTACCTAATATCATTTCTCTAAAAAAAAATTTGACAACATGCAATGAGCTATTTCCATTAATTTGCAATTGCATCTCTCAATAATGCCATTTTTTTGGGGGTATTTAGAGAGTAGTCAAATTATTTTTGATGCCTTATTGGTTTAAGAATTCCAAGAAGTTTGATGTGAGTTCTCCCCTTGATCTGAGTAGAGGAAAAGAAGAGGTTGTTTGATCTCCTTCACAACTTTTTGATAGAAAACCTAGAAATGATGAAGGACCTCACTCTTCTTCTTTAGGAAAAACACACATGTTTTCTAAGATTAATCATCCTTGAATAGTTGGAAGTACGTGTGTATAAAAAATAATCAGGTAATGGTCCATTCAGATCGATATGAAAGACCTTCAAACATTTCTTAGCATGAAAGGAGCTTGCCTTGAATGGATCCCTATGTTGTTTACTTACAAGAAATCCAAGGAAAACATGCAAGGAACTAGACAACATAGGAAGTCCATGTACCATCCCTTTTGAACTTATCTAGTACAAAGATCTAGCAGATAGGTGACCACAATGGTAGTGATATAGAGAATTAGATTCTACCATAGAGGTACATATAACTACTGCAAAAGATGAAACATCTAAAGCAAATAATTTATCTTTCAAAATATCTCTATCAAGAACCCTATATTTTCATGAGATCAAGTAGGATTTGATGCCATTATCAACAAGAAACTCCACCTTCAAATGATGACTCAAAAGATGACTAACTAATAAGAGGTTAAAAGTCAATCCAAGAACATAGTACCTTTGAGAATGTATATTTTCATGTTCTGAGACAAATGGCAACTTGGCCTATTCCTTTTGCAACATACTTTTCATCATCAAAAATCCTAACCCATATCTAGTGGGTTGGTCTGTCAGTGAATCAAATAGCTTCCTATCACTTGACATGTGTTTAGTGGTACCTGCGTCTATTAACCAGATATTCCTCATGGGCTATGAGGTCTAGGAGACTAGCACTAAGTTTTTATTATGCTATAATTGTATTCTTTAGGTGTTTCCTCATTAGATCCATCATCTTGTTGAGATGTGAGAGATCCCTTCTTCTCCCACTAGTGGGGACATATTTTTTATTTTTGAGAATCATCTCACCCTGATGTGCTTTCTTTACTAGAAGACCCTTTTTTAAGCCAATATACCATCAATTATCTATGTCATGAGTATTGGTTTGATAGATGTGACACCACCTCTTTGAATTTTGTGATTTTTGATGATGTCAAGATTATTATTATTGTTATTTCTATGGTTGCTTCTATGTACATCCTTTATGAGACTTCTAACCTTGTTGCTACTTTGAGATAAGAGTTTTATCTTGTAACTCATCCTAGACTGAGTTGATGTCTTTTTCTTGCTACAACAAGTTTATGAGTTCTTTGAATGACACTATCTATTTATAGATAATCAGTGTCATTACAAACACTCTGAATTTAGAAGGGAGATACCTCAAGGTGATCTAGATCAAGATTTGGTCATCTACCATCTCAGCAATTGCTAACAATTCCATTCATAGCTTAGCCACTTGATGTAGGAATTCCTTGACTTTCTCATCAAACTCCATAGAGAGTGTATGAAGTCCTTATTAAAGATGGAGGATCTTAGTATTATTTTTTGCCTCATAGATGGTTACTAATTTATCCCATGATGTCTTTCATTTGTCTACATCCCTAACATATGGTTGCACATCATTAGTGATGCTTAGCATAATTAGCATCAATACTTTAGCTTTATCCATTTCATATTTTTTGAGTGCATTGGGATTAGTAAGACCTACACAGTCATTATCATGATGCCCTGTAGTCTTTCAAACTATAAGATGGTGCAAATATTTGTTTCTAGGTGGCATAGTTTATCCCTTTGAGAAGTTGGGCATCTGAGAAAAGAAATTTTGTAGCAAACATTATAAATAAAATTATTTTATTTCATTACTATGACAAAAAATTATAAGTCTTTTTACTCACTAGTATAAAAATCAATCTTAGAGATGAGCACAATAATTACACACTGAGAGACGGGGATGCTTCTTAAAGAGTTTAACCTCTATTTCACTAATGAGGCCACCAATTGCTTTATTTTATAGCCTCATCCATACATTTTATATGTAAATCCACATGACCATCTATGAATCATGTAAATGAATCCATGACTTTATGATTCTGTGTCTGCATTAATATATATATATATATATATATATATATATATATATATATATATGTTATGTTATAAATTAATGATTCTTTTTATTTGATTAAATTATACTTGTGTAACTTTATTTAACAAACATTTTAAGGGTAAGATAAATCTACAAGAATCTTGTTTGAGCACAACACTTATATGTTGACTATAGCAACTGTTGGCTTCTACCTATAGGCTGCCCACATTAATTGTTAGATTCCACACATAGGTTTCTCGTAGAACCTGCAAGCTACCTATAGCCATTGCTAGTTTCCACATACAAGTTACCTACAAGTTTTTTGTAGAAACTATAGGTTTCTCGTAGCAACTATAGGTTTTCACCTATAGGTGATCTACAGCCACTATGTAGAACATAACTATTATTGTGATAAGATCTTAAGGGCACATCTAACTATCTTAGGAACTGAGTGGATGATTGAAGAGGATCCTCTATAAATATTCTATAGACTCCTCACAAGAAAATAATCTTGGATGTGTTGCCAAAGATGAAAAAGACAAGGACAATAGAAAGGAGACAAAAATAAGTAAAATAGTAAAACAATATACATTATCCATAATCTAGTCAGGCTTAAAATAAGTAACTTCAATTACTAACCACCTGAAGGTTCATTGGGATAGTTCCTAAAGTATTTATACATTCCCTAGTTTAGTGTTTTTGGTTAAAGCTAATAAACTACATTATGTATTTAATGGTAGAACCTAGAATATATTTGGAGTTGGATAGATAATAATAGAATAAAATTGTAGAAGTAATTGCATCTTAAATATTGTAATATTTTGTAACAATATTTAATTACTACATATCTAAGTAATGAGAAGGTTGAATCTGTAAGAAGATTTTACAAGTCTCTTAGAGAATGATCGGAACTCAGTTTTGAATGAGGAAGGGCCCCCTTGAAAGGAGTTACAATGAAGATCCTGACCTTTTTTAGTTTAAGTGTGTTGTAAGTTGATTTCATTATCAGTATGATTATATAAAGAGTGATGCATGTGTGATTCATAAGTGTGAAGTATTTTTGTATTTCTATTATAATAGTTTCATAGTATAACTATCTGGTGAATTCAACATAAGTTCATTATACTACAACTAGTAAAGCAAGTTAATCTATGATTCAATAATGCATATATAATGCTGACATCCTTGAAAAATATACACATCCTAGGTTCATAATTAATGTCAATTAGACTCAAGAATCTAGTATTAACTAGGTAATAGGTCTGCACAACATTTTGGCATCATTATCAAGGAAGGTGTCAATTATTAGTTTCTAAATTAATTATTTCTTTTCAAGATATATTAATGCACTATCATACCCAACCAAGTGAGTTGAGTGAGGACATTATGGTGTCTTATGTTAGATATCTAAGTTTTTAGATATTGATGGTAAACAACATTTTTGATGCACTATCCTACCCAGTCGAGCAAGTTGAGTGAGGTCACTATAGTGTCTTATGCCAAATGTCTAAGTTTTTGGATGTTGATGGTACAAAACCTTGAATGCCTCTTTGTAATCTTGTGATTTACTTAGTTAATGGTTTTGTTTAAAATCTACTTTCTTACAAGAGTGATTTACTTTTTTCAAAGTGTGCCTTTCATTTTTCTGCTTTCATGATTTCTAGGGCAATTTTTTTGATTTTATTTCCTACTTTCTAGAGTAATTTTTCTACTTTCAGTAGATAAATTTACTATTTTATAGAAATAAAATTTAAATTCTAATCATTTTTATTTTTCACTCCTTTATTTCTCTGCATTTTTTTTACTTATTCCAAACAACCCCTTAGAGCACACAAAAAACACACTAACCCTGTGCATGAAGGGATATGATAGTTAAATGAATGGTATAACATTTATGTAGAGAAAAAGATATTGTATAGGGACATTCCTACCAAACAAGACACAAGTTTATACTAATAAAGAACCACAAATACCTACAGTAACTAAGAATCATGTTGAAAAATACACCATAAGCCAGAGGGCTCTTGAAGAAGGAAATACTAAAAACTGAAGGAGACAACTTATAAAATAAGTACTATTGGATTTGAAAAAGGAAACAAAAGTGTAGGAAGAATTAATTGAGTTGGTATGAAGAAACGATGGAGAAGAACTAACTGACCTAGACAATCCAATAAGCAACATCAGAACAACATTCTAGCAAGACTTTCTTGATCAAATCAATGAAAGATCAAGAGAATTTTAGATTTTTCATTTGGTAAAAAGACTACAGATTAGCAGATGAACATTTACTATCATGTTGACAAAGGGAATAATATAGAATTTTAAGGCATGATTTTGATTACCTTTGGTATCTATATCACAAGAAAATACATCATGAATGGAGAAGGATAATTTATGGATGACAACATAATTCCAAACATAGTAACTTTTGAATTTCCTATTTTATATGCAATGGGTGTAACATAAATGAAAAATATTCTACCCTCAGCCTTTCCCAATTTTAGAGGTATATTATCAGAAGACCTAAACACATTTTTGTTTGAATTTGATATCCTCTGTAGAATCTATGACTATAGGTAGGATACATAGAAATTGAAACTTTTTCTAGCCACCCTCAAAGACTTAACACTTGACTTGTTTATGGGATTGGATAGTAATTCAGTCCACACATAAGAGGACATGAATTTTTTTTGGCTAAGTATCAATAATATGGATGAGGAAAAAATTATATAATAAATGACATCTTCAAGATAACTCAAGAAGGGGATGAATCTTTGGAAGACTATGTTGAATGGTTCATGTTTAGTGTACAAAAATTCAAGTAAAGTGCACTATGAGAAGAGCCTCTAAAACTCATCTTCTTGAAAGGTGTTAGAGAATATTGTCTAGAATCCTTAGACCTAATAAGTGGAGGAGATATCTCCCACTTATCATTTGTAGACATCAAGGAGTTGAGAAACAATTATTACAATTCTGCCATAAACAAAGTCAAGGGTAGCAAGCTTCCACTAGTAGCTAAAAGTGGCCTATCAAAATTTGAAGTTAATAACCTATTACAAGACATGAAATAAAATATAATTAATCATTTGGCCACCTAGTTGGATAGCCTACACTCAAGTCAAAAGTAAGTAGCCTTATATTAAGCTTTGACCATCTATTGTCTAGATTTTAAGAAGAAGAAGATAGATTTTAGTGTGTCATGAGGTTCAGGTTAAAGTAGCTATAATCATAGTTGAAGAACCAAAAAGAATATAGATACACGCTATAAGAAGAGATGGGGACCAAGTTTTCTATATTGCATAGAGCAAGCCATGGGTTTAATGACCATCTTATCTAGGTATGGAACAAAATCCACCTTTTGAAAATTCCACCTCCTCTAATTCACAATTTACAAATACTACTCCCAATTGGACTAGTCCATGGATGAATGTACCACTTCCTAATTATAATTGGTAGCCACCTGAAACAAGCTAACCCATCATGTCCTTGTAGCATCCACAAAATATATCCCCACCTTGGATGCAATATTGGAAACCACCCCATGGCCCACCATTCATAAACTAGTGGCAGCAACCCTGGAGACCCAATCAACCCTAGGGAAACCATCAAGGAGGATTCCCTCCAAAACAATAACAAAAAATTCCTTATCTTATGCCTAATACACAAGCTTCACCCAAGCTTAGCCAACTCCCTACAAAACTCATGCAAAATCCTACAATTAATTTTATGTAATTGACATCCAATATTGAACCTATTCAATACCTAGCATACGTGATGAACATCTATGAAGTTTGCCTATGTTCAGGGAAAGTTCTACTATCCCCAACCCCACCCATAATAATGGATTCAGATTAGGAAACTTCAAAAGATCATGTTAACCCACCTTTACCACCACAAGAACTCTCTAAATGAGCAGATAAAGCTTTTGATGAAATAATCCCTCCATTTAGATAACATTTTAGCCTTCAATGCCATGTAATTGAGCCTAAATTTAATTTCATAGCATAGCTCAAGATTCTATGTTAAAATTCCTCTTTTTGAGGCCATCAAGGATGTGCCAATATATTCCAAAGTTGTCAAAGACTTATGTCTACATAAACCTAGAAGGAAGAATAAATATCTTCATCCAGTGCATGTGATTGGCTAGCTGGTAGACATTATGCTAGGAAACACCCTACCAAAGACATACTAAGATCTAGGATGCCCAGTAGTAATAGTCTAGATCCATGACCAATGGTTGTCAAATATATTGATAGACTTGGGGGATATAATAAATATAATGACAACTAAAACCATGAACAAAATTTAGTTGAATAATATTCATCTCATATCTATAATGCTACAAATGGCTGACAGGTCTATAGTTCGATCAGAAGGAGTTATTAAAGATTTTTTCATTACTATATATTTTTGGAAGTATCCTATATATTTCATTTTACTTTAGCCAAAATATAATTTGGGTGGATATCCTCTTATCTTAGGATGACCTTGGCTTGCCAAAACTGATGCCTTCATCAACTGCATATCAGGTAAGATGTTGATATCTAATGGCAATCACACTAAGAAGTTGGTCCTCTATCCTCTAGCACATCTAGCCTTAGCACTAGAGTATACATTATGGGTTGAAGAAGATGAATAAGACAAACTCCTTATATTCTAGTAATCACCATAAACCATTCATGCACCTTGGATTATTAGGAAGAAGATACAATTCTCTCTAATATTCTCTAGAATAATTACCAAACTCATTCTGTAGATCTCAACCACCTGCAATGTGTTGATTTCCCATTTCTTAGCCTCTAAAAAGAGGATAATTGTGATGCATCTATACATGAAATATTCCACTAGCTATTGCTTCATATCTATAGCCAAACTAGATCCATTGGCAATTTATAAATGATTAAAGTACTCTCGTGATAAATTGAAATCTCTCCAGGAAAAAACTTTGCTTATTAATAGCAAGTTGGAGTCAAATGATGAAAAATGCCTAGTCAACATGTTACATGCAAACCAATGCAATTTTGCATGGGATTATGAGGGTGCAAGGAATCAAACCAAAAACATATACACATAATATTTATATCAAATAAAACTATCAACTGATTAAACAGCCACAACATATGATAAACCCAGCTCTTAGAGAAATAGTCAAAATAGAATTATAGAAACTTCTAACCATTGGATTTATATATCCTATCTTAGATATTGAATGGGTCTTACCATTAGTAATTATACACAATAAAAATGGAGAATGGTATGTATGCATATACTATAAGGAACTTAATACAACAATCGGAAAGGATCACTTTCCTCCACCCTTTATTGATCAAGTATTGGACAGACTAGTAGGAAAGAAATATTTTGTCTTTCTAGATGGCTTCAGTGGCTACAACCAGATTAGAATTTCTCCTGAAGGCAAGGAGAAGACCACATTCACTTGTCCTTGGGGTATTTATGCCTATGTTTTATTACCTTTTGGGCTATGTAATGCTCCTGCAACATTAGAGAGGGTTATTCTAAGCATATTTGCAAATATGGCCAATGAATGTGTAGAAATCTATATGGATGACTTTAATGTTTATGAATAAACATTTGATGAGTGCTTGAAGAACATGGAGAAAGTGATACAACACTATTATGATCACCATTTGTCTTTAAGTCATAAGAAATGCTACATGATTATGATAGAAGGCATTGTCTTAGGCCACCATGTATTTACTGAAGGAATTAATGTCAACCCTAAAAAAATTAGCATCACAAAAAAACTATATGTTCCTCAAAAACATAAATATGTCAAGATTTTTTTTGGACATTTTGGTTATTACAAGAGATTTATCAATAATCTCAATAAAGTAGCAGCACCATTGTTCACTCTCCTGACTAAAGATGTTGAATTCATATGGACTCTTGCTTATGATACAGCCTTCAAATAATTAAAGGAACTATTGACTGCCACTTCTATTCTGCATGGTCCTAATTGGAAGCTTTCCTTCCATATTCACATAGACACTTCAAATACTGCCCTAAGAGCTATGGTAGGCTAAAAATAGGAAGCACTCAATTATGCTATATATTTTAAAATTAATAACCTACATGTAGTATAATTAAATTACATGGTCACTAAAAAAGAGTTCTTAGCATTAGTCTATGCTAATCAACAAGTTATGTCACTACATAATAGGGTATCAAGTTTTTGTTCATATAGACCATGTAGCTATTAGGTACCTTATAAACAAACCATCTATCCTAGGTAAAGTGATAAGATGGCTGCTCTTATTACAAGAATTTGATCCAACTATTGTAGATAGGTCTAGTAAGAACAATGTCATGGCTGACTTCTTATCATGATTACAATCACCTCAAGAGGATACCATAGTGGATCAATCATTTCCAGATGAGCACCTATTCTCCCTCACCATTACCACACCTTGGTATGTTTATATTGATAATGACCTTGTAATAGGGTTATTTCCACAACACTTCCTCCTTAAACAAAAAAGAGCTTTGATTCAAAAAAGTGGTAGGTATTCATGGCTATCTATATTCCTTTTCTATATTGGGCCTAACTCCATCATTAGAAGATGTCTTAGAGAAGACAAATTTCTAGATATCCTCAAATATTATCATGATGAACCCTGTGGAGGGCACTTTACAACCAAACATATAGTAGTAAAAATATTGAATATAGAATATTATTGGCCCTCACTTCATAAAGATACAATAAGGTATACTACTCATTGTGATAAATGTTAGTGTATGGAGAGACCCACACATTCAGATAAAATGACTTTGTAGCCTCAAATGTTGATTGAACCATTTTTAAAATGGGGCTTAGACTTTATAGGACCTTTTAATCCAAAATCCAATAAAAAAAATTACATCATTCTATGTACTAACTATGTCACTAAATAGGTGGAAGTAAAGAATCTTACACACTATAGAGATGAGAAGGTGGTAGCCTTCCTCTATGAATAAATATTCACAAAGATATGGTGTGCCACAAGAAATACTCACTAATCAAGGTCCTTAATTCACTGCTAGTTTAATTACTACTTTGGTCCAACAATATGAGATTAGGTATAATAAATCAAATCCATATCATCTACAGTCCAATGGACTAGTGGAAGTCACCAACAAGGAGTTAGAAAATATTTTGGCTAAGACTATTACTATATCCTATAAAGATTGAGAGGCTAGACATCCTAATGCTATTTGGGATTACAAAATTATGTGGAAGACCACTACAAGCTTCACCCCATATGAGTTGGTCTATGGTAAGAAACCTATCTTGACAATTAAATTTGAGCAAAAGACCTTATAAACAACACTAGAACTTGGGGTGGATATATGTAAAGCATAGAAAGATAGGCTTATGAAGCTAAATTCCTTAGATGAATATAGATAGTAAGCATTGTAGAACATAGAAATTATATAGTAGTAGCATATTATATGGCATGATAGGTAAATTAAGACCAGGGAATTCAATATAGGAGATTGGGCCCTTCTTTTTTATTCAAAATACAAGGATCATAAGGGCAAACTCTAAACTAGATGACTTGGTCGATTTGAGATTGAGCATGTTTATGAAAATGGAGTAGTGTAACTCCAAACCATTAATCTGGTAAGATTCCATAGACTAAAGTTGTAAAAAAAGCCACTCACTTAGGAGGAAGTGACCAAACACATACACATGCAATTATAAAATGGATATAATGATGTACTGGATCAACATGATGTCTCACCAATTAAAGGGAGAACCAACTAGGACACATATAAAGAAAGAGAGGAGGACATCCTAGCCTTCCTTTGGCATGAAGGATGAGACCTTCAAATGATCCTTGATCAACCACCTTCATAGTTGACTTAACAAGGATCTATAATAAACATTCTACTATAAGAAATATTTAGAGTAAGAAATATAATAATGAAAACCCTTTTTGGGTGTTGTTAGTAGTTTTTGGGTAGAAAACCAGCTTGTTAGCTATCTAGAACTATAAAATGGGCATAAATAAAAAACCAACTCACTGACTATTTAGGGGTAAAAACCAAAATAAAAGTTAAACAATCATTCTAAGAAAAAAAATTCATCTTCCTCTAGTTGCCATGGGTTATTATATAGCTATTACAGGCACCTCCCTCACCATTGCCATAGGTACCTTTATCAAAAAAGGTATTCTTTCAGTTACTATGAGCTATTTTATAGCTACTGCAAGCACCTTCTCCATATTTGGGCACAACTTTGCAGTTGTTACGGGTATCACCTATGGTTGATGTAGGTACATCCTCACACCTCTCTAAGTACATGCAGGGTAGTTCTTCACCAAATCTATGTTATGGTCTTGGCTATGGGATTTTGAGAAATTCATATAAGATTCAAAACAAGCTTGAGGAGGAGTCGAGGATTAGAGTAGAAAAGTCAAAACATTGCTCAAATATACCCTTGAATAACAAGGTAAGACCTATAATAAAAGTACACACTTATAATCTTCAGTTGGAGTGTTGTAGACCAAAATTTATGGCTACAGGGACACACATGAACCATTTTTAGCTTCTAGTCATTTCATGGAGATGATTTCACTCTATAACATAGTGAGAATTATGATTTTTGGGAGCACAGGTCCCAAGTTTGAAAACCCTACTAGTTGCTAAAGGAAAATTTTACTAGACATAGAATCCATAGAGAATAACACAACACAAAGATAAATCATTAGCAGGATCATGCAGAGAAAGATCACACAAAAAAACACCCTCAGTTACCCTCTTTCATGTTCATGTAGTACCTGACTCAGATAACACAAAGATCTACAGTGACCACCTTGTGGTAGGAAGACAATACTCTCTCATCCACCTATAAGACCCCTAATCCAGTTCAATGCAGGTTGTAATGATTACATGCAAGTTGATAAGGGAATCATAGAAAGATAACATCGTAAGATCTCATGATTACTCAATGGTCCCACTTCAGTCAAGTTATAACTACTAGGAAATCATTGTATTCTGGCAACCACTCACATGTAAATCATTTGCATAATCTTAGGCAAATCATTAAAAAGGTACATCATATGTTTTGGTCATAAAAAAGCATTTTTTATTATTAATATAACATGTATTATATTTAAAAGCATATTTAATCATTAACAAGTCATTCATTAAGTCTGGTTTCCACTTACACTCATACCCTCATCATGACCGCATCCTCTCTCTTTCCATCCTACTCATTCCACGTCACTTGGGGACAAGTGACCTCTCACATGGGAGGGTAGAATGCTATGGGAAATTAATTTTATGCACTTTTAAATAGTCTATATGTGTGGATTAAACTCCCATGATGACACCATACAATCGATAGGAAAAAAAATCACTTTTATTATTTTCACTTGTGAGTACAACCCTTTCAATCAAAGTCAAAGCACACCATTACCTAAAACTTGCAACCTACAACCATAAACCATCATTATTAAAAAACCCTAATTTGATATAGGTATAACTTCAGAAGCCAAACTGAGTGTGTTGATAATTATCAATTAAAAGGGTCATTAAAAATCTAAACTTAACCAAAATGGGAAGGTCAGTTGTGAGATGAGAACCTATAGATCACGGACAACTTTAAGGAGACCCAACTAGCTAGGCTATCTTCAATAGAGTTAGATGGAACACTTATTTTGAGAAATTACAGCATTTCTCAAAACCCCTTGCTATAGAATTTACAGGGTCCTTTATAGGAGGTCAAGCTATTGTATATGGCATTACATTTCTATTCGCTAAAGAATTAATAAGGTAGGTAACTGAGTTGCCAAGTCTAAGAGAAAATTGGCAAGACAAATTCAATGGTCAAGAAGTTAGATAATAGTTTTTTTAGGGAGATGAAAGGCTAGTACTAAATAAAGGTGGTGTGGAAAGACTCAGCCTACCTATAGCTTGAAGGGAAGTAACCTCATACATCATCATATAGATGACCTATGAAGGAAGGTACTCTATAATTTATACTCTCTAATTTAAATTTTTGAACCACTTAAGGCATGATAGGACCATTAATGTTCCAAATCACCTACGGAACATTCTAAAAAATATGTCCAAAGAATACCATAAGTGGGTTGAGAAAGCCTTGTCTCATCATTGCCTAATATGGTTGATAACTAAACATGGAATAAACACTGTTAAACCTGACCTTAGGTGGGAACAATTTCTAACCCTAGGGAATGGTGAACCTCAAAAAGAAGAGGGAAATAATGAGGAAGAATCTCCTAAAGAGTAGGCCCAATAGATTTCACAAGAAGGTATTGTGAGCACTAGTGCTGTAAGACAACCCATAACCACTAAAGGTTCATTTGAAACTGCTACAGACAGAAGAAAGAGAAGGAAACTAGTCCTACATCCTTTTGAAATAGAGGAGGAAAATCCACCCATACAAAATAGGTAGAATATTCCTTCTCCCACTATTCCAACTATCTCCTCACCAAAGATTGATTCTTCCACCATGACTCCTTCAGGGGAAGAGGAAGTTATTCCATCAACTGCTACATAGGAAGAACAGGTTCTAACAACCACCCCTCCTAAAAAGAAGAAGAAAATTGAAGAAAAAAAACCCTCTATATCAATAATAAGGATACCTCCTAAATGTTTTTATAGAATTAAGAAATAGAAGACAACCCTAGCCTCCTCACCCATAGACATCAGTGAGGAGAAAAAGGAAAAGAAAGAGCCTAGGATTCAAAATATCTTTGATGGGTTCAAGATTGAAGAATGGTCTAATAAAGAGGAATCTACTAATGAAGAAGAAGTATAGTCACCTAGGCCACCTAGATTCAATGAGGAAGACA
This sequence comes from Torreya grandis, assembly GCA_037957365.1. Lineage (NCBI taxonomy): Eukaryota > Viridiplantae > Streptophyta > Pinopsida > Cupressales > Taxaceae > Torreya > Torreya grandis. The sequence continues at coordinate 1,795,455 of JARHVA010003313.1, read as the reverse complement.
TAGATCTCTTTAGACAAATTGGGTACATAAAAGAAGAGATAAAATTGACAGATCATCCTATAGAAGAAGAATAATTGATTAAAGAAAAGATATGGAGTTCAAAACATTGGAACAAGCTATGAAAGAAATCTGATAGTTCCTCATGACATGGAGTTCTAAACCTTGGAAGAAGCTATGAAATAAATATATAGGCTGAGGAATGAGATAACGAATTTGAAAGGTAAGAGAGGCCTGGAAACACTTCTAGCGGTATCAAAATTTGTAGAACCATCTATGAAAATGGAAAGGTTATTGGAGTAACATGTAATAACTTCATTTGAGGAACCTACAACAACTTCATCTACCTTTCCAATAGATAACATTAATGTACCCTCAGAGTCACCTAAATAAGACAATGTTATGGATTTGGTACCTTTCCATAATAGATTTTCTCCTCCATTACCCATTACAAAAACACCTACATCAAAAGAAGTAATTGATGTGGATATTTCAGCTGGCATGCCAATAGAAATTGATGACCTCATGATTTTTATTAAAGAAAAATTTGGTGATGTTGAAACTTACCATAAGGATTTGGTACAAATATTTAACGTATATATTGGAATAATAGAGTAGCAAGATGACTTAAAAGAAAGACTAAAAATGATTGAAACTAGGATCAGTTATTTGAAAGAAAATATTACTAAAATACATGAAACCATTGAATTGTTAATGGAGTTCAGATCAAATTATAGGGTGTATGTTGTCTACATAAAATAAATATGGCTTAAATTTAGATATGACAAGATCTATAATGATAAGTCTTACATGGTTTGTGACCCCTTATATTTCTTTGAAGTCTATAGACATGTTGATCCTAATCTTCAAGCACAGTTAAGTGAGTTTTACATACACCAGTATGTTGTACCCCATGATACAAATTGGAATCAAAATATATACTTGAGGGATGTCAAAGTGAATGCATTTACTTCATATGTCCTTAATGAAATAGGAAGAAGGAAATAGGTTGAGGAGTATTAGGAAAAAGAAAAGGAAACAACCCTATTGATTAGGGGTGAATCAAGTAACCCAAAAGATATAATAGAAGAATGGATATCCTTCATGAACTAAGGTAATCCACAATCATGGGTCATAAGGAAATAAGTAAAGGTTCATAATCACTATTTGAATCTTATGGAAGGAGATGAAAAACAATTTTTTGTTTCTTATTCTCATAGATGGGTAGAAATTTTTGATGCTTTGAAAAGAAAGGAACCTTAATCCACTCAAAACCTTAGGGAGGCCATACATAGGGTATACTTGTATATTGAGATTTTCAAGAAGATAAGGATAAAATGGTTGGGATTGATGTTTCAACATTCAAAGTTTTAGTTCCCAATTCCTAACTGAGTAGGGGAGGTCCTAGCTGATAGAGAGGTAGAGAAGAAAAGATGGAAGAATATTGATAATGCTAAATGTTTCTATATCATTGAAGGGATGGGATGAAATGAGCCCCTAGATTTCATAAAATTTTTTGGTTTCAAAATGCATCCAAGGCTTGCTCAAGGTCGAGCAAGAAGTTAAGTAGGGAGTGTGATGAGGCCACCAATTGCTTTATTTTATATCCTCATCCATACCTTTTCTATGTAAATCCCCATAACCATCTATATATCATGAAAATGAATTAATTAATTTATGATTTTGCATGTGAATTAATGTGTGTGTGTGTGTGTGTGTGTGTGTGTGTGTGTGTGTGTGTGTGTGTGTGTGTGTTATAAATTAATGATACTTTTTTTTATTAGATTATACTTGTGTAACTTTATTTAACAAAAATTTCAAGGGTAACATAAGGCTGCAAGAATATTATTTAGACACAACACTTATAGGCTGCCTACAATAACTATTGACTTCCACCTACAAGTTGAGCACAATAACTGTTGGCTTCCACCTACATGTTACCTACATCAACTATTGTCTTCCACCTATAGGTTGGCCATAGCACCTAAAAGTTACTTGTAGCCGCTATTGGTCTCCACCTGCAGGGTCCCCCTAGAAACTACTAGCTTCCACCTATAAGTTACTCTTAGAAACTATAGGTTGCCTACATCAACTAAAAGCTTTCACCTACAGGTGACCCATAACTACTACATAAAATAAAACTATTATTGTGATCAGATATTAAGGGCACATCTAGCTATCTTAGTAACTAATTGGATGATTGAAGAGGATCCTCCATAACTGTTGTACGAACTCCCTGCATGCAAAAAATCTTGGATTTGATGTTAAAGATGAGAAAGATAAGTAAGGAGACAAAATAAGTAAAACAATAAAATAATATACATTGTCCTTAACCCACTTAGTCCTAAAATAAGTAACTTCAATTATTAACGACCTGAAGGTTGACTGGGGTAGTTCTTAAAGTATTTATATTTTACCTAGTTTAGTGTTTTTGGTTAAAGATAATAAACTACCTGATGTATTTAATGGAAGAACTTCAATTAGATTAGGAGTTGGATAGATACTAACAGAGTAGAATTGTAGAAGTCATTGCATCCTAAATATTATAATTTTTTATAGCAATATTTAATTGCTACATATCTGAGTAATGAGAAGGTTGATTCTATAATAATCTTTTTCAAGTCTCTCAGAGAAGGATTGGAACTCAATTCTGAGTGAGGAAGGGCCCCCTCAGAAGGAGTTGTAGTGAAGATCTTGACCCTCTTTAGTTTAAGTGTGTTTTAAGTTAATTTCATTATTAGTTTGATTATATAAAATGTGATGCATGTATGATTCATAAGTGTGAAGTATTTCTTTATTTCTATTATAATAGTTTCATAGTATAACTATCTGGTGAATTCATCACAAGCTCATTGCACTATAACTAGTAAATAAATTTAATCTATGAATCAATAATTCATATATAGTGCTGACATCATTGAAAAGCTTACACACCTTGGGTTGACAATTAATGTTAAT
>JARHVA010003313.1:1767500-1787500 GCA_037957365.1 Torreya grandis | reverse complement strand
GATGGATTATGAATCATATACAAGGAATATGTCTAGGTAGATATATCATTGAAGCATGTATAATGTGATCACATTAAGTCTTAAGATGCATCATCTAGATCATGGAAATGGATAGAGTGTAGAGTACAACCTCAACAAGTAATCAAGCACACACACAAGAGCACTTAAAAGAAAAATAAAAGGCAAAGGTCTAAAGAGACCTCATGTATAATGGAAATGTTTGAATTTTACAAAATTAAAGGGACATGACTTAGTCAAATGTCCATAAAGCATATAATGACATATTTAAATGTCCACATATAGTAAACTATGACATGTTCAAATGTCACAATAGGTAAGGATAGGTTTGAGGGCCGTAATTAATGGATCGTATTCAAATTCTCAAAAAATTAATGCAATGCCAGAACATAGAATGTAAGGAACACACTCAAGGTAATGATAGAAAGAGAAACATGGAAATCATAATTATCATATATAATCATATCATACTACACCTTGGATATATCTGTTAGAAAAAATCTTAAGTACAAAGAATATCAATTACACAGTGAAAGATATAAGCATGGATAAAGGCATGCATAAGTATATAAGCTCAAACATGATAATATAAAGTGGTCAAAGAATAATATAATATGGGTGTATTTAGATGAAATAAGTAGATGATCCCAATATACTAATGACATGAGTAGATGGAAGGCCCAAAATGTTTATGTGCATATAATATGTGTTTGGGTATGCATGTATCACACTCAAATGTTATGTGAAACATATGTGTGCATATGTAATGAAATTATATGATCTCTACCAATATGAAACCAATAACATAGATGAAAAGGAGATAATAAAATATAGAGATGTTGAATAGTTGTAGATTTTTTAATTTAAAAAAAAAATGGTATTTCTCGAAGATTTATGAAAAAATACTATCCTAGGGTCTCATCCAAGGGATGCTCATAGGTATATCCCCAATTGAAACTTAGTGTAAAAAATGGGTGGTACTACCAAGGAGGATGTATATGTGTAATATCTGGGATCACATGATCTATGATTCTCTACGTATGTATAATAAAACATTGTGGTCATATGGAAATAATAAAGGGAATCTACATTTGTGGAACCCATCACTGAGTGCTCAATAGTTTCTTTAGAATAATAGAAATAGGAACATGTTTGGTTGGTATAGGTAACTAAATATGTTGTATTGTACTAGATGATAATAATTTAGAATCCATTGTGTATCTTAGATGCATTATTCTCTCAAGTATTGGCCACCTAGGAAAGGGGATTATTTTTTGTTTACCCTTTTGTAGAGGATTAACCTTACTAGGTTTGATAATTAATTGCCTTGGAATAAAATGTTTTTCTTCAAATGGATGTTCCTATGTAATTTCATAAATTATGCTATTGGCATGAATGTATTATACAAATACATGCACTATAGAAGGTACTGCACATAGTGTATGTATCTAAGGTCATTCCAACAACATATCAAAGACTCTCATGTAAGGTATAACTAAAAATCTAGTGACCACATGTGTCAAACCCACCTATAAAGGTTATTCAATCTTGTTAAGAACATGTTGTGATTCCCCATCAAATATTCTAATTGATTTCAATGAAGGGTGTAAATCATGATGTGTATAAGCCAAATACATAAGTAATGTCATGGTGGAAACATTCTCTCAACCAACATTATCAAACATAACACTATTTAAAGGCTATTGATAAAGGTATGCACAAATCAATAATGAATGAATATCTAAGTCATCATACACAATCTCTCTGTCATTGAAAGTAATAGAAGGTTTTTGAATCATGGGATGTGTATGTCATGTATAAGTAATAATAATCCCATTTAATGAGTGATCATAATGTGGAGAAGGAGGATGTGCATTATATACCATTTGTACTTTTGGATCATTATTAGTATGGTCTTTTAAAGGATTGTTAAATGTTTTATAATTCTAGTAATAACTATGTTGTTAACCTAATTCCTTTAGAGTATCATCAAATGTAATTTTTGGTCATCGATGAGGTCTTGAATCTTATGCTTCAAGCTAAAACATTTATTCATATAATGTCCAAGGCCTTGGTGATAATCATTATAATCATTTACACGATATCATTTGGGTATAGGTAGACTCATATCAAGCTTTATAGGATGAGGGAGAGATATGAAGTGACACTCCACAAGATTTGGAAGTAACAAAGCTAGAGATTTAGGTAAGCCTTAAAATTGTCTCTTTGGTGCATTGGAAAATTTAAGACTATTAGGCTGTTGTGGCGATGCTTTAACCATATTAGTAATTTCTTTATCAAGTTTTGTATGTTTTACCTTGTAACTTGGTATTAGATGTTGTCAGTGTGTATGTTACATAATTAAGTTTTTTTAATGAAATATGTTTCATTTCATGACTTTGAACAATATGGGAGTCATCAAAATATTTGAAATATTTGAAAATAATGAACTCATGTAATGGGGCAAGAAAATTTTGATTGAAGATATCTTGAATCTCATTATCTACCATTTGGTTTGTCATTTTAGCCAAAATTATCTTATACCTCAAGACATATTCATTAATAGGTTGATCAGTTCCTTGAACAATCTTTGTAATTTGGGCATACAATACCTTTTTTGTAATGTTGATAGAGAAGTGTACCAAAAACTAAGACACAAGAGGTTTGAATGCTTTTACTAATTGGATTGGTAAATCATAGAAACACCTTAGATCATAGTCTTTAAGGCTCTTTGAAAATAATTTGGTCAAAATTTTATCAAGATGGTGGGACTTGTGAGTAAAGAGAATGTTCCTCTGAGTGTTCTTACCTAGACATGTGGGGAGATATCTCTTCCTTGGGAGGATAAATGCTTAAAAATTCCCTCGAAGGAACCTTCTTGTCATTTTGAGATGACTTTAGAGTTTATTCCTCTCTCCTCAAGGATTTTAAAATTAGAATTCAAAGAAACTTAGGTCTCTATCATCTCCTCCAAGATAATTTTAATTTTAAAAGCTTCTAAAATCCTCCCTTCCACTATTCCTCCAAGCATGTATAAAACAAAGACAAAAAATAGAAGATCTAATATAACACTCGTGTTGACTTAATGCAAAAGGAGACAAAATAAGCTCATAGAAATGTAGCTAGGTGGTACAGGTTCCTTTACAACCAAGGGATTATGAAAATCTTAAGATATATTGTCAAATGCCTCCACACCTATGGCAAATGATGTTTGGTAAAGTGGTTAATTGATATTTGGAAACTTGAAGTTCTCTTACTATAAGAAATTAAGGTTGGTAAGGTTCAATGGTAAGGCGTTGCTAGATTTTGTTGCTTTATATTGGATTGGTTAGTTAAAGATACATGTGATTCAATAGGGGGCGTAGGTATTTTATGGAATCCTATGGTATATAACTGCATTCTTATTATTTTTTATATGTAGGCTATCAATGTAATGGTAAATGCACTAGTATTAAAAAGTCATTTCTTTTTGTCTAATGTATATGGCCCTACTACCCTAGATAATTACAATTTATTATGTGATTGATTTAAATTTCCTATATAGGGGTATGAAATGGTGGATTAGATATTAGGAGTGGGTTTAAATTCCATCCTCAAGAGCTTAGAAAACATGGAGGATCTGTTAGACTGACCAAGGCAATGGGTGACATCAATTCCTTCTATCATGAAGTTAGGCTCTTTGATCTTGATTCCTACATTCATGCCTTCCCATGGAATAACATGTATCAAATGGATTAGTTAATTATTGAGAAACTGGATAGGTTTTTAGTAAATGTTAAATTTTTAAGAAACAAATTCACTTTCATGTCTAAAATCATCCACTGTACAGTGTCAGATCACTAGCAAATTATTTTAAAAAAGAGTAAGATGTGAATCCTCATGGTATTCTCTTAAATTTCATGTTTATGTGGTTCAAAGAGCCTTATTTCATCCATCTAACGGAGATCTATTGGAACCTAAAATTGGGTGGCTCTAAATGCTTCATTCTTTCTCAAAAATGTAAGTAGGTTAAAATCATTTCTTTGTGATAAAATAAGCAAAAGATTGAAATTATCTTTGATAAAAAGGTAAAATTGAAGATGAGCTTATATATTTTTAGTATGCTCTAGAGAAAATAGAATTATATGATGATTTAACAATTTTTGAAAATATTCTTATGAGGGAACAACAAAAGATTCTTTATCAAGAGGAAACTTTATAGAAATAAAAATTTAGATCAGTTTGGATTAAATAAGGGGATATAAATATGAGATTATTCCATCTTTAAACTATAATCCATAGAAATAAGAATAAAATAGATAAGATTTTGACCCCAGAGGGGAGAGAGTTGGATGATATCAATGATATAAAAAATGAAGCATTTTATTTCTATAAGCATTTCCTCACAAAGGAAATTTTTATAATTTCCCTTATTTTAGATGTAATGAACCAAAATTTATTGGCATAGACCACACTTGAGGAAGTCATGAAGGTTGTCTTCAGTCTAGAAGACAATAAAGTAACTAGTCTTAATGCTTCCAAGTAGGTTTCTTTCATCATTTCTGTGATCTTGTCAAGAAAGAGGTTTGGGAGGTAAATGAGGAATATAGGAAAAGGAAAAATATCTTAAAATAATGGAATATTAACTTTCTATTGACCATTCCAAAAAATGAAAATTATCCCTATTTTTATTATTTTTCCCCCATTTCCCTCTATAACTCTCTTTACAAAATTGTAACCAAAGTAATGATGAAGTGGCTAAAAGAGTGTCTAGATGTGATCATTATAGAAGAACAAGGTGGCTTCGTCTTTAGTAGATAGTTATTTGATGGTATTGTGACCATGCATGAGACCTTCCATTCCATCCAATAGTCAAAGTGGGCATGGATGTGTATCAAATTGGATATGATAAAAACCTATGATGGAGGTAATTGGGATTTTCTGGATTAGATTCTAGAAAAGTTTGGTTTCTATAAGGATGGGTATTGTGGGTTCATAATTATATCTCAATAATTTTTTTCTTAGTATGGTTCAATAGTTTATATATTGGATATTTTAAATCCTCTAGAGGACTTAGGAAAGGACACCCCTTCTCTCCTTAGCCTTTTATCATTTTTGTTAAGGATTTAGGGAGTCCCTTGAAAGGGTCCATTCAAGCTAGTAACTTAAAATGGATAACTCATAGTGCAAATGGAGAGTATCTCCCACATTTAGTTCATAGATTATACTTTCTTATTAGGAGATCCCTTAGAAAAGGAAGTAAAAGATATAATATTATTTTTTGATTGATATGAGTTAGTAATAGGTCAAAAGGTCAATGTGAAAAAATTAGAAGTTTTTTTCCTCAATGTGAGTAACATGTTGAAATAAAAAATTCTAGATATTTTGGGTTTTGGAGAAAGTGTGCTTCCAAGTTCCTATTTTGGAATGCTTTTGTTTGTTGGCAGGGGTTATTCATTTTTATGGAAACTATTGATGGAAAATGTGTAAAAAATGTTAACATATTTTAGAGGGCAATGGATGACTACTACTAGAATAATTTAACTCATTTAGTCCTCCTTATAAACTATGTCTATTTGTTTAATGTCTATTTTCAAAATTCCCTTGAATGTTATGGAATAAATTTATAAAATCAAAAGAGATTTCCTTTGGAATGGTACAAAGTGGAAATGAAAAATATTTTATGGTATATTGGGATACAATTCACACTCATAGAGCTTTGGGGTGGGGGCATAGCTAGGATTGATAAATTTGGATCGAATGAATAAGGCACTTGGAACCAAGGTTTTAAACAAAATTTATGCATGTAAATAGAAGATTTGAATTCAAGGCCTTCAACATAAGTATTTGGATTCTCAGAATGTTCTTTGCTTGTTCAATTATTAAAAATTACCTCAATGTTCAGTAATTTGGAACTTTGTGCAATACTATTGGAAGTATGTTCTTCCATGGATCTAGTGGAAGATTGGTAATGGATCCAACATCTCCTTTTGTAGAGATGACTGGTTACATTCATAAGCTCTTTTGGAATATGAAAATATGGTTCCTTTTATGCCCTTTTCTAAAAATAAATGTTGTTCAAAGGTGTCTAAATATTTATAAACCTCTAGCTCAGGGAGATGTTGGAAGTCGATGGTGTGGCTTGATGATCTCTCCTAGTAATAAGTCTCTTACCTAAAGGAATAACTCAATAATTTTTATGTAGTTTTATAAATACTCCCTTATCTAAGAAGGATGTCCATCTACGTAAGTCATCCTCAAAATGGAGGTGGTGATTCTTAGAAAATTTCCAACAAATTATATATGGATACTGAAGGACCTTCATAAGGTAAACTTATTCCTTTAGATAGTACTTCATAACTAGATCCTAACCTTTGATCAACTAAGAAAGAGAGATTACATTGGTCCATCCATTTCCCATTGTGTCAAATGGATGAAGAGTTAAGTGACCACATCTTGATACACTACCTTTCCACCTGGATGTAATGGGGTCTATTTTTTAGTAGCTTTAGCTTTCATCTCCTTTTTCATATGACTCTCATGATCTTTTTGTTTAAATGGAAACTTGAGATAGTCTCTCCATATTTGGGAAATTACCACTTCTATTGTTTTATGGAATATTTGGCTCAAAAGGAATATGATAATTTATTCAATTCTACTCAATCTAAAATATGGATGTGGTAGGGTAAAAATAAAAATATGAAGTAGTTTACTTAGCCTTGAGGTGTCAAAGGATTATCATAAGTTCAAACTAAGGATGATAAGATCTTAAACTTCGATTATTGCTCGCCTGATAAAGGGCTTGTGGTAGCAAAGTCAGAAAGGAATACACTCAATCACTATTGGAGACCCCTTAATTGTTGAAAGGTAAAATTAAATTTAACCAGGCCTCGAAAGGCAACCCAAGTTTGGTGAGTAGTGGTGGAGTCTTTAGGACTCATGATGGTCAATCTCAATTCCAATATTTTTGCATGATCTAGGACTAGATACTAATAATGTTGTAAAGGATTGACACTTTTTAAATGCATTCCAATGGCTCTAACTCATGGATGGGTAAATTTGATCGACGAAGGTGACTCACAAGTCATCATCAATATTCTTTTATCCAGAAATTCAAAAGCTTGGAAATTTCATATTGTCTTGGATGAAGTGAATGGGTTGAGAGAGTCTTTTGAGAACATGGAGTTTCACCATACAAAATAGAAAGGTAGTTTTATCTTGGATTGGGAAATGAATGTTGGGGTTAGTATCTTAGTCTCTCAAAAGGTCAGCTGCTTGGAATGCCCCACCTTACCCTAAGTATTTGTATAATTTATTAACTTGTGATGTCAATATGGTAGCAGATCAAAAGTGTGATTAATGTGTTATAGTGATGGGATGGTGAGGTTATGTTGTGGAAATCATTTTGGGTGAATAAAATGCTTGAAGTTGTTCATGCCTGTGGCCATTGTAATAATAAAGACAAAAGTTTTATGGCTTTTAGTATGTGAAAATATAGAAGCCTCAGCTCATATAGAATTCTTGTTGGTTTGTTGTTGGGTTTTTTATTTCTTCTAGGTTATAGATATTCCAACAGGAAAATGTGTTGAGGAGGAGCATGTGCTTCACCCTAAGATATAAGTTGGTCGAAGTGTGGCCTATTTAGATTAGATGATTGGGGACTTGACCTCCTCCCATATCATATATAATATCAACAAGGAGATTCAAATCCCTCTGATGAAAATTTAGATAAATAAGATGTGGTGCATTATGGTCATTATTGATGAAATTGAGGAACAAGAAATTATAAAAGTTTTGAAATCATTCATGGTCAATCTGAAGTAGTCGGTGGGTAGAAAAATGTGTTTGACGCAGCTCAGGCTATTAGTGAGGTGAATTTGATTTCCAATGTGGCAAGTTGTTTCACACTTCACAAAAGAGTATCTTGATTTGGAGACCCTAATTCATTCTATGGGGCCCAAGTCTATGGATCATAATGATGTAATTTTTTATGGCATCCTCAATTTATAAAAAAGCATGGAATTCCTTGTGTCCAAGCTAGGTTTGGAGCTTCCTCATGATTGCTTATTTTCTCTTCCTCCCTTTTGTGACATGACTGAAGATGAGGTGCAAGTGACTCTGACTGGGGCCATGTCTAGAGTGAGCTTTGGATGTGGTGTTGAGAGAAACCTACTACATGGAGATGATGTCATAAATTAGATTAAGTGAAGTTGTTGCTCCTTTTTTTGTTTAGTAGTCTCAAAAAGGCCATAGTATACTGTTGTATTTATTATGGAATGTATAACCTACATGTTTCTGTAATACTAACTTTTTTATAACATAAATAAATTATTGTTTTTCTATTTATTATACCTGGTTCACTGGTTGGTTTGTAGTTGTGGTGCCTCTGTTAATACAGGGGTTTTTTTAATTTCTCAGGTTAGTCATACTTGGTTTGTGCTTTTGATCTCCACCAAACGATTAGCACCCTACTAATTGTTTTGATGGGTCTGAATCGGTTCTACGTTTTCCCTATCAAGATGTTTTCCCATGGGGTTTCTTTTCTTGTTTTTATGCTTTAAGACATTATTCTAGTTACTTGGAAAAAAAATAATTCACATCACAACATTTTTTGGTATATATTTTTTACCTTAATTAATTTCTTGAATATCAAATATTCACTAAAATTATATATTATCTATAAGAAATTGTTAATTATTTGATATTATTATATTTAATAATAATATAAGAATTATTCTATCCTTCTACATTATATATATTACTTTTCAATTCTTAAAAAATATGACTACAAGAAATGCAAAAATGTGGATAGGCACTTTAGTTGATCTAGAACAAGTTTATTTTCTTTACTTGAGTGAGAGGAAGTAATATGATATCTTTGGAAGGTTTTTTCATCAATTTAGCAAATTCCTCCCCTCATTTTACACTTGCATGAAAGATGAAGGCGATCCAACTTTTTAGAGCAATCCTTTTTTTTTGATGAATCACACTTTACACAATGATCTTTAGCTAAGAGCCAAGTACTAAGGGGTATCCATTCGGTCAAAGTTATCCAAGGCACGATCTCGGTCTCTTCCCTTTTCACTTATAAAGGTTTGCTAGCAACAAGAATTGATCTCTAGTGGGTTCTTTATGAGCCATGCAACTTCACTAATTGAACCAATAACTATTCACAATTTTAGAGCATGTCTTAAATGAAAGTAGCCATATTTGTAAATGAAGAACCTACCGTCATAATTGCCTTGGTTGCCGCATCCTTCAACTCAAGGGTTTTCATATTCCATAACTGATAATATAGAACTATAGTTTTAAGGTAAAAAACGAAAAATATTGATTAAATATTGCAAAAATTGATATTTATAAAACTAAATATTATAATACCTCCTCGCAGGTACAATAAGAACGTAAAATATTAGTGATTAAATAATAATAACAATAATAAGCAAATCTACGAGATTGTGGATTATAAGAAAAATAATAAACCTACAGAAACTAGTGAAGGTTTTAGAGTCCCAGCAGATAAAGGAATAACGCAAATGGCAATCGTGAATTCGTTAAACTTAGCCTACTCGTTTGGCACGTGCACATAAGGCCAAGCTGATTTGGCTTTTTCCTGCATATCTTGAATGAATCTAGTCATGTTTGTAAAAGAAGAACCTCCCGCCATCACTGCCTTGGTTGCCGCCTCCTTCAGCTCAATTGCCCTCTTCCGCAGCTCTTCACTCTGCATCAGTTTCTCCACCGTACTCTCCACCTCTTCCCTTCTCACCAACCTGCTGTCGTCCACATCGATGTCCTTAAAATCCAAACCCACCTTCCATATCTCTTTGGCGAATCTGCAATTAAGGAACTGATCGCCGTAATAGGGCCAACCTAACAGGGGCACTCCCATGCTAATACTCTCCAATGTAGAATTCCATCCGCTGTGCGTAAGGAATCCCCCCACCGAAGGATGCGCAAGCACCTTCAGTTGTGGCGTCCACCTCACAATTAACGCCCGATCTCTGTTTCGGTCTTCAAATCCCTCGGGCAAAAGAGCAGTTTGTCCTTCAGCTATGTCTGAGCGGAGAACCAACAGGAATGCGTGCCCGCTCCCTTCCAACCCAAACGCCAGCTCTTCTAACTGCTCTCGGGATTTCATCGCCAAGCTGCCAAACGCAACATATAACACGGAGTCCCGCCGTTGCTTGTCTAACCATTCCAGGCAGCTTTGGTCTTCATCCCACATACTGCTCTGCTTCGAGACGTCCTTTCCTTGTAAAACGTTTGGAAGAAATACAGGACCTATTGCCACAGATGGACATCCATTAATGGAAAGTGCCATTGTGGCCTCTTTTCCTTCCAATTCCTCAAAAGTGTTGACGAGAACGTAGTCCGCTTTATTCAACATTTGCGATTCATAGAGTAACGCTTTGTACATGAGCTCGGATTCATGCCGTTCGCGGTAGAAGGATATCAGATCGGTTGGCCATATATTTGGTATATTCCCTGGCAGATCGCATATAATTTTCTCTGGACGTTTAGCTTCACTCCCTGAAACCACAAATGAAATTCCTGTAAAAACTCTAACAGAGTAATCCAAACATAAAAATGCGTCAAATGGGAGAACGCTATTTTGCCTATACAGTGCGCTTATTTAACACTTATATGTGCTGCTTTATTATTAATTATTTAAATAGTCAACACCAAAGGCAGTCGCTCTAACAATCTACGTATTAAACTGTAAGAATCCATTCAACTTTCCTCACTCCATTGGAAATGAAGATGTACCTTTGACAGGAATGTGGCCCTGAGAGACAAGTAAATGAGCGTATTTCTGAGTAATAGAGGCAGCGGCACAAAGAGGCCAGAAGACGACCCTGGGCACTCCCAGACTGGCGGCCACTGATGCGGTGCAAGACATGAAACTGTCTGCCACGATGCATGTCACCGGAGGGATGCCACTCCCATTGCCGTTGCGCAGAATGTCTGCAAGGGAGCTCCCGCACTTTGCCAACGTTGTACACAGTTCGCCCGGTTGGGAGGTGCGGCCGTGCCCCGGCGGTAACCCGTCCGGAAATGACAAAAATCGGAAGTTGGACCGTTGAGAAATACAATCATGTTTCAACGATCGGAACATGCGTTTCTGCGTCCATTCGGTATTGACGAAAGTGATGAAGAATCCCCGTTCAGACAGCAGGTCGGCAAAATGTATGAGAGCGCTTACGTGACCCTGCGCGGGATAGGGCACAACCACCGCGTGTACAGTTGGAATGCTTTCCCCGTTCATAGTCAATTTTGATCGATTTGAAGCGAAACAAATGATTCATATGCACGACTGAAGAACTTGGTATGTGAATGATTCATATGCACAGTGACGAGGAACGGACAATTCGATAGCAATGAATTCACTTTACATCTATGCGGAACTATGGTCACGCATTATCTTTTGTGAAGGGACTCAATTTCGTGTATGCAGAACTCTGGTCACCTCTTATATTTTACGAAGGGACTCAATTTCATGTATGCAAAACTGTGGTCACCCGTTATCTGTTGCGGAGGGAGTCAATTTGGATCGTGAAAGTAGGCTACCATTCCTACTTACCATTCCTACTTACCATTCTAAGGTACACTGCCTCTCCTCAGTCACACCCTACATTAGTACAAGAATATTATCTGTAGTCCTTATGAAAATGTTACTACTTAGTACATCACTACAACTACTGAGTTTCGAACTCGCATCAAAATTACTCTTAAGTTCAACAAGGTTAATGAATGGCAAACCTGAAGGAGGTCTGTCAACGATTTATATGCTCTGTGACGAGCAACTGACCATTTAGAAGCAATTATAACAAGTTCTAAAGTTGCTCACAGTAGCCTAAATTATAAATTATACATAGCAATGAATTCACCCCCACCTAGATTACATGTATTTGGCGCAATTACAGTGGATAAGATATTTTTTTTTAAAAAGAAACAACTATTTGTCACCGCAATATTTATGAGGGGGTCCCATAGGCAGTTACTTTCTGAAAGGTAAATCGATGGTCACCCTCATGTCAGCGAAGGAACGTTAAATCCCTAACTCGTTGGATTGCAGCGATGTACGGTATTCCATAAATTCATCAACAACTATTTGTCACCGCAATATTTATGAGGGGGTCCCATAGGCAGTGACTTTCTGAAAGGTAGATCGATGGTCACCCTCATGTCAGCGAAGGTACGTTAAATCCCTAACTCGTTGGATTGCAGCGATGTACGGTATTCCATAAATTTATCAACCCAATCTTCACGAACGTTCTCCGGATCAAGATTGGAGTATGGTTTTTATACGGGATGCACTTTTCTTTAGGGAGGAGTATAACTTTTTCACTAATCATTAATGTAAATTATGTCTGTAATTTTCAATTTTTATATCGTAGGTGTTCTTTTAATCAGATTATGTTAAATATGTATCATTGTTTAAGATTGAGTATTATATATTTTTTTTTTTTTTTACAAATAGTGTTGGTTTTTGTTTTTGAAAGTGTCGTTTTTTGTTTTTGAAACTTAAACCACACCTCACCTTTAATAATTATCTAAAATCTTAACATTTAAATGTTGTATCCGTCCCATCAAACCCAAGCTAGTGTCACATGCACGAGTCACACCCATCTCAAGTCACATCCCAACTCAGTTTATTATTTCTACCTGAGTCCACATCATGAACCCAAATTTATACATTGGACATCCATTTACCTCAACTGTGGAGCTCTCTTTTCTCCTTAGGTAGAACCTCGCTCAACTACCCTATTTGAGGGTTCCAACGCCTCACAACTCCCCCACTTCAAATTGGTGATGCCCTCGGCACTAATGCATCTTCTTTTCAACCACCATCATCTCGTGACAAAAGTTCACCATCCATAATTCTTGGGAAATTGTCACATTACTCAGTGCATCACTACACCTACTAAGATTTTGAGATCGCATTCATAATGCCACCTATGCTCTACCACATCTCCAAGTTTGCCCCTCAAGCCCAGAGGTAATCCTACTTTGGTCTCCCTAACTGCTCACTTTAACACTCAAACACAATCCTCATCGCATGCACCTCTCCACTCCTTTCATCTCTGAGTTGTGTGGTTTAACATTGGCCTTCTCCCTCCACATAACCTAAACTTATCTTATTATTCAACTTACATCTAAGACACATTGTTCCTTTGCTTCTTTTCAGTCACACCCTACACTAGTGCAAGACTATTGTCTATAGTCCTTAGGAAGGTTTTTCAATACTTGGTGCATCACTACACCTATCGAGTTTTGAACTCACATCGAAATTTCCATTGAGCTCTACCACATCTCTACATTTCATCCCTCATGCCCAATAGTTAGTCCTTCTTTGGTCTACCTAGTTGCTTGCTTCTGCTAAAACACAACACCACAAAATGCACCTCTCAACTTATTGCATCTAAGTTATGATTTCTCTAACATTGGCCTTTTTTTCGAACAAACTCTCAAAACATCCCTATCTAAATTACTTCATAGGTACAAGTGTTCCTATTATTTCAACAATCACTTCACAAACCTCATGCACTTGCATCAAATTCTTCACAAATATGACTCCTTACATTGGGTAAGGTTTATTTACCCTTCTCATAAATATGCCATGCCCACTCTGTCAAACATCCACATAGTTTGGTCCTCTTAGTTGCATTATATGGTAATGTCACATAAAATTAACTTACATACGCTGAGATTCTCATTGAATCTCTTCATAACTCTAATACCAACTGTCATATGGGCTTGATTCCCTAGTGCACCCATTTGGCATTAGGTCCATCCCCTATTTTAATTTCTGCCTTTGATTGAAGTATTGTTTTGAGGATACCTTGACTAAGCCTCACCCCTAACATTGACTCAAAAGCCTACATCCAAATGTTATATTTACTGCATTAATGCAGGTTCTCAACCTAGACCAGTGTCACATACACGATTCACACTCATCTTAAGTCACATCCCAACTCGGTTACTTATATCTATCTAACTCCACTTCATTTACCATAATTTTTGCATCAGATAATTGGTTGCTTTGATCGGAGATCTCTCTTTGTTCCCTAGGTAGTCCCTTTGTAACTACCCTATTTGAGGGTTTACAAAGCCTCACAACTCCCCCGATTCAAATTGGTGATGCTCTCGACATAGGTGAAAATTCTTATCAAGCCTCACACAAGATTAATGGCATCACAATCTAGAATAGAGTAATAGACTGTTGCACAAAATGTGAATGTAGTGATTTAATATTCATTATCAATGCAAATATATACAAAGCCATTTACTAAAATATGGTAACAACCTGCTAGAAATGGTGGTAAAAACATTCTAAAACTGTGATACTGGCGCAACTGAAATGGTTAAACCAAATAGTCTAGAAAATAATGTAAAACAATCTATACGTTATATCCAATTATGCTATCATTCCCCCCTTTATTACATTATTTGAAAAAACACCATATTCCTGATAGTGGACCCCCCATTATTTCAAACATGGTAAAAAGCTTTTTACACTCTCTATGTACCCTATTCACTTGTCAAGGTGGCATGGCATCTTTATGGCTTCATGGTCTTGTTGGCACCTTGGTTTTTCCTTGTTGGATTACCACAAACTTGGAAGGGACAGGAAAGCATCTCTCTGCTAACATCTTCGGTGGTTTCTTGGATTACCATGAACCCATATAGTTTTGTACTACAAGTTGACCACAAACTGGTGGTGGAAGGAGGTCATGACCACTTCAGTGATTTCTCAGATTTACACAAACTCTTTTCTAAGAACCAAGCGCTACTTTAGTGCTTTTACTCCCTAGAATGTTCTTCATCAGGGGGTACCAAACTGGAAAATAGTGCTCAATATTTTTATTGAAAACCACACTATGCACAACATAAAATAAACACACTAAAAAATGTCACCATAGTAAAAATGTGACCCCCTCGTAGGTGACTCACGAGAGGACGCCAAATATCCTCCAACCTCAAGTCGAAGAAGCTGGTTACTTAGCCAATATCTTGAAGAAGCTCAACTGCATGCTATTTTTTAGGACAAAATTTTTCCACTAACAAATACGACTCAGGACGTCAGGTTAGCCCGATAACGCATCTGGACAAAATATTTTTGACATTTTATAATATCAACAATGAACCCAAAATGAAATATCCATACTTTTTGTGAGTTGACTCTTTTGACAACATTTATTATTAACAACTTTGAATTTTAAAAAATTGACAAACTTTATCGACTCAATTTTTTTTAAATTTACCATTAAATTATAAACTTAATATCAAAAATATCTAATAAACAAATTGGTACTTTTGAGAAGAAATGAACCAATTAATTAACAAAGTCTAATATTTATAATGAGGCTTAAGACTCTAAGAAACTTTTAAACACATAATTATACTAAATAACTTAAAAATGACTCACTATGCATTAACGTCTAAATTATTTCATACGGACTCACTTTGAGCAGATATAACTGTTGAACGTTGAAGGGTGACATGGCAGTATGCACGAATGGCTTCTTTGGCAAATAACTTCCTTTGAGACACATTGGAGATGGAGAGATAACTGTTCAGATCTGCAGTAACTAAAATCGATACAACAATTGAGTTTAATTGCTCGTTCTTGAATTCTGATGGCCCAAACAGTGCTAGCACTGAAACAACGATCAACGTTAATACAAAATAGAGTAGGAGAGATGAAACTATGCCTTGGATCGTGTGCTTTGTCTTCGCTAGTCTCAAACATCTCCATCACTGATATGCACCTTCCTTCTGCACTTAGCCGTGTAGGTTCTATTGGCTAAATACTCGTTCGAATGTAGACGCTCAGTAGATTGGTCTGATAACATTCAAAGCTTGAATCTTCTTCCACATTGAAGGAGCAGAATAACTTGAATTTTTCGATTCACGCTTTTCCCTTACGTCTCTTTGCTACGAATTAATTGCTTTCCCTTGCGTCTCTTTGCTACGAATGGAGATGGAATCATGCTTTGGGATTTCTTGGCCGTATTGGCTACGCTTCAGGCCTTCTTGGCTGCAGATCGCGATTTTCCAAATTATTGAATGGAATAAGACTGTAGTATTATTTTCACACAGCAAGATCTTGCACGGCATAAAATTACACCAAACTGATGCAATCTTTGATCAATACAGCAAAGATGTAGATTGCGCTAACTCCAAGTTTATATAGCCAAACCACTCTATCGCTAATAAAGCTGAATGTAAATGGTGTAATTGTTAAACTACACATTACTCAATTCTCTCTTCATTCATAGGGGCAAGAATATGTATGACAACCCCTTACAAATAGCTTACGTATCCGTCATGGGAATGATCTGACACCGCTCTGATACCACAATGTTGCACAAAATTCATTATCAATGCAAATATATTCAAATCCATTTACCAAAATATGATAACAACGTGCTAGGAATGGTGGTAACAACATTCTAAAACTGTGATACTGGTGCAACTGAAATGGTTACACCAAACAGTCTAGAAAATAATGTTAAAAAACCTGTACGTTATATCCACTTATGCTAACATAGACAACACTCTTTTAGAGACTTTCACTGTTTAAGTCTTCTCTTTTCAGTAACCGTTATCACATGACACAAGTTCATTATCCAGAGTTCTTTGGAAGTCGATGCACTACTTGGTGCATCACTTCACCTATCGAGTTTTCAAGATTGAATTCACAATGCCTCTTGAGCTCTACCACATGTCTCCAAGTTCAATGCTCATTCACCACGGTTAGTCCTACTTTGGTCTCCCTAATTGCTTTCTTCAACACTCAAACACAATCCTCACCATATGCACCTCTCCATTCCTTGCATCTTTTAGTTGTGTGATTCAACATCAACCTTCTCCATCCACAAAACCTCAAGTCATATTGTTATGACTTACTCCTAAGACACATTGTCTCTTTTTAATCACACCCTACACTGACACAAGAATATTTTCTATAGTCCTTAGGAAGTTATTGTGCTACTCATTACATCACTACAACCTATCGAGTTTTGAACTCACATAAAAATGCCTTCTAAGCTCTAATGCATGTCTACATTTCATCTCCTATGCCCCACAATTAGTCCTTCTTCAGTTCACCTACTTGCTCACTTCCATTCAAACACAAACCACTGCATGCACCTCTCAACTCTTTCCATCTATTGGACTAGTGTTTTTCCCAACATTCTCTTTCTTCACCCACCAAACATCAATTCATTCCTCTTTGACTCACTTTATATAGACAATTGTTCCCACTAGTTCAACACTTGATTCACAAGCATCATATAATTACATCAATGTCTTCATGCACCTAAACCCTTGCAAGGTAGGTTTCATATACCTTATTTCCTATCTTCCATGCCCACTTTATCGTACAACCACATAGGTTGTTCTTCTCAATTGCATTATATGGCAATGTCCCATACCATCAGCTTACATTGGTTGAGATTCCTATCTAGTCACTTCATAGTTCTAATACCAATCATCATAGGGAATTAACTCTCTATTTAGCCCATTCAACATTGGGTCCATTCCTTAACTTGTTTTCAGCCTTTGAAAGCATTGTTTTGAGGCCACCTAGATCACATCTCACCCCCAACATAGACCTAAAATCCCAACATCCAAATGTTGCATATGGTGTATCAATTTCAGGTTCTCAACTTGGGACATGATCACATGCACAAGTCAGATTGATCTCTAGTCACATCCAAACATTGTCACTTATCTCTACCTAAGTCCACTTCATGAACCCAAATTTATGCATTGAACTATTGTATGCATCAACTATGAGCTCTCTTTATTCCCTAGGTAGTTCCTTGCATAACTTACCTATTTGAGGTTTAACAACACCTCAAAATTCTCTTAATTTCACTCTCTACTTCATTCCTTATCATGAACCTACTATTGTCAACATCCACATCTTTAAAATCTAAACCCACCTTCCATATCTCTTTGGCTAATATGAAATTATATAATTGGTCCCCAAATTAAGGCCAACATAGTAGGGGCACTCACATGTTGATACTCTAAACTATAGAATTCCATCTGATGTGCATAATAAATCCTCACATTGAATGATGAGAAAATACCTTAAGTTGTTGTGTTGAACTTATAATCAATGTCATATTCCTTGTTCACTCTTTGAAACCCTCGAGTAGAAAAACATTTTGTCCTTCAACTATGTCTTAATGAAGAACCCACATGAATGCCTTCTCACTCCTTTCCAACCCTAATGCAGATCTTTTATCTACTTTTGCCATTTCACCACCAAGCTTCCAAATGAAACTACAACACAAAACTTGGTCATTTGTTGTCAAGCTATTCTTAGAGCTTTCATCTTCCTCCCACATATTATTCAAACTTGAATCATTTCTTTGAAAATTTTTGGGAGATATATAAGACCTATTACCAAATATGGGAACCCATTAATAAATAGTGCCATTTTGCCCTCTCTCCCTTCCAATTCATCAAAGGTGCTAATGAGAGTGTAGTCCCCTTTATTCAACATTTATGATTCATGGAGCATCGCTTCATAGATGAGCTTTAATTCATGTTACTCATGGTATAAGGATGTTATATCACTTGGCCATTCATTGGTATATTTCCCAACATGTCCCTTATCATTCTCTCTAGAATTTTAACTTTATTTAGTGAAACCACAATTAAGTTTCTTGTTAAAAATCTAATAGTGTAATCCATAAATAAGAATGTGTCAAATGGTAAAACCATATATTTCCTATGTCTTTCTTTATATTCATCGGTAGTTCAAGTCCACTTTATTTATTGATTTTAATCTTTATCCAAATGAGGTCAACAAGAATATTTGGCAATAGAGGGGTTAGTGATTTAAATGTCGTGTAAATGCCTTTATAATTGTGAGAAGGGACTAGATTTGATGGCCATATGACCATATTTATGTTTTTTCCCCATAAAACACAATCAATTTTTTTGGTGGACTGTATCAGATGTGAGGTGAAATTTTAGGTAGACACTAAACAATTATAAAAGACTGTAACTAGTAGTTTCCCCAAGGGTTCAAGTTATGCATAGAGTATCATAATTTTTATAGTGTACTATCCTCCCTATAGACTCTATCTTTCCATGATTAAACTACATGGTTTGACCTAAAATGTTTGTATACCTAGTAGGTGTTTCATATTACAAACTCTGTGTGTTCTTCCTGATAGTGATTTGAGGCTTTGCATTATCATGATGATGACATGTGGAAAATCATTAGATGGTTATTGTTGTACTAAAATATTTGAATTTCTAAAAACTATGCTTTTCTCTATGGGATTCATGGATTGCGATGATGATGACACATGAACAATCATCACATGATACTCAGAGACCCATGGGAATCTTCATTGTGAGGATGTGACCATAGACTCATCTCTCATTGGAATATTCAAATAGTTGGAAACCAACATCAATTTCAACCCAGGTATGTCTTTAGTTGATGTATCTGACCACTCCCAATTGGTTACATCTATGAAGATGTTGAAAGGTTGATGACAACATGTATAGTGGAATTATGTATATATTGTTGCTCAATTAATTCAACTCTTTACTAAGATTGAACTCCCAACTTTGGAAGAATGTTCAGAAAGCTAAATGATATTGATTTTAGCTTGTTAGAATGTATTGAATAATAACCTAGACTGGAGGGCCAAATGTTAGCCATGGGGGCAATATATTGAGGTTATGGATTTTATCTTGTTGCTTTTGTTATGGTTGAATTGAGTACTGAAGCTTTTAAAAAATGCATTCCACATAGGTGCATAAGTGGGCATTGTTCATGATACAATGTGAGGATAACAGATGAGATAAAAAGTGTTCATTCATTTTAAGTACAATAAGACTACTAATTTACACTTTTAATTTATGAAACTCCACATCAACATCATAGTTAATCAAGGAAAAGGAACATGAAACATACATATTTGTACTGAGAATCATAAAACATCTATTTATCTCCTTGCATA
>JARHVA010003313.1:1715000-1762500 GCA_037957365.1 Torreya grandis | reverse complement strand
TTTTTTTCACCACCATCACCATGAAGGGCCTAGAAGAGGTCTTCATCTATGGTTTTTATGATGAAAAACATCAACTCGACATCCAACACCTCTGCATTGATCAACTTGTCTACCACCATGTCATATTTTCTTGACAAGAATCCAAAGCCCTTGTAACATAAAGTTTGGGTTGTCTAATTGAATGAAGTAATGGTTATGCATTTCTATTTTTATTGTAGAACCTGTGCAAAAATTACATATATGGAGATAAGTAGATTTAATATGAGCAAACATTATTTAAGTTTTTTTAAATTTCTATCAAGTATCAATTTGAAATTAGGATATGATGAATGGAATTGCATTTATGTTTCACTATTTATTTCCCTAAATTACAATTAGATTATCCACTATGTTACATTTGCAATAAAATACTTTCATTTACCCTGATTGGGGCTGATGCTGAGGACATAAAATATATAAGTTATGTAGTGCAAACATCCTATTAACAACACAAATTTGGGGAAGGTTGCCTCTGAGTTAAAACCATTATTCCATTATTCATACACCCGTGAATATGTGGTTTATTATGTCATGTGAGACAAATGTAGGAGTTGGCACCCCACTAGAGATGATTTCAATGTAATAAAAAAAGGTCTTCATTGTTCCTCCTATGATCTATTCTAGCATTTGAAGGGCCATGTTGAATACATAACTATCATCAAAAAATTCATGACACACGGGGTCGATCATCATATTTTTTCCTTATTCTTGAGAGAAGGATAACGTTTAATAATTCATAGTTTAATATTCTCCATAAATACATACGATAAGAGATTTGATGTTTTTAGAGTCCACAAAATTAGATCAAAATTTTTTTAGATTGTGTGAGATTATATTTTACCTTGACGTTTCACATCACCAACTGTGATTGATCATGGTGTGCTTTTTGTTTTTTATCTCAACAATGATCTATCATTAGATAAAATAGACTTAGTAATTTAAGTCTAGATAATAGACTTAGTGGTGATGCATAACATCAAAGTTAAAAAAACAAGCTCACAATAAAATTTTAAAAAGTATTTAATCTAATAAAATTAAATTTCTTATCAATAAAGGGTTACATATAAAGTTGTCTATCACATATCAATATTTGAAATACTTGTTTTTTTAATCATTTTTCAAATAAATATATATTAAATTATTATTTTTAATTAATTAAATAATATTTGATTAAATTTTATTAAATTTGTTTAAAAATAATTCCAGAATTAATTTAATTTATTAAATAAAATTGATTTTTTTAAATATTTTATTTTAAATTAGTTTAAAAGTTAAGAAAAAATAATTTACTATTAAAATGTTTCATGCTATATTAACAAAAAATACAATTATAGAAGGTTATATAGTAAACTAATTAGGTACATCATGACTCAAAATCCCTACCAGAAGAACATCTCAACTCTAGAATGAAATTTACTCTAGTTATTTAAGAATTTTTTTATGTCAAAATATTTTGTAAACTTAGAAAGCACTTTGTAATGAGTGCTAGTATAGACCTCTGGTAGGTAGCCAAGTATGGATGTAATGTATATGTGATAATGAGTGTCTAAAGTTGTCCCACATAGCCTAGCCTACACAATAATAGGTTCATCCCTACCCACATTAAATGTATTTAGTTCAAGTTCACTTAAAGTGGATAAGATATTTTCACCCATCATGTCAATGCAAGAAATTTAAATATGTTAAATCCCGCCAGTAATGTAGTGGTTATATTTTGCCATTTAAAATGGACTAAACATGTCTAAACACCTCAAAAAAATTATGAGTAGGCCCAGGGGAAGATTCTTTTAAAAATAAAGATCATGGTCACCCTCATGTTAGTGGAAGGACTTTAAATATCTATAAGTAATTGGATTGTAGTGATTGAAGGTAGAAGACCATATTATTGGTTGGATCATATTCTTAAAGAGTAAAAAATATGGAGACATCTAATTATAAAAATTTGATCTCTTACAACAAGGTAAAAAAAAATTCAAATAAATGCTGGGAAAATTCATCATGAAAAGTAACATAAATCTTTATGAAAAAAATTAACATGATATAATTACCAACATGAATGTGGGTAGAGTGTTTCAATATCCAAAATTAGCCAATTTATATTCAATTTGAACTGAAGCAAGTTGAATTGAAAGAGTAAATTAAAACTTGATACATTGTTTAAGAATAATGTTGAAACAAAGTAGGCTATGAAACAACACACCCAACTCATATACTATAAGTAATAGGAGAACAATAATACACATTAGAATGATAGGTGGGTTTTATAGGGTAAGAATAATATAAAAAAAGAGTGTGGGTAGAAAAAAATTGGAAATTAAAACATATTCGATAAATAAAGAGGAAATAGATGAAGAGAAAAGGGGAAATAAAGAACTGTATAACCCAACATCAATACCACTAATATGGTCATGTGATTTATATTTAAATGAATTAATGAACATGATAAGAATGCTTGGAGACTTAGAAAAAAATAAATAATATGGGGACAACAAGATGAAAGAGGTTATATATTCTAATTGGAAACTTTTAAGAGAATAAAATACTCAATGAACAAGTAAACAACTTGAAAAAAAGTATGGAAAAGGGCCAACAAGATTTTATGGCCATAAAAAAAAATTTAAATCATTTGAAAACATTAGAGGAAAACAAACCAAAAGTCCCCAAAGAAAGGAATGTGACACAAAAAAAGGGTCCCAATCCGTAATTGCAAATACAAATGTAAAATAAATCCACTTGGAAGTCCAACATGAGGAGAGCAAGTCTTGGGCACAAGTAGTAAGAGGACCTTCATAAGAACAAAGGGAGATAATAGAAAAATAATTTATAATGCAAATAAGAGAATAAAATCATAATCATGATAAGGGTGCAAAAATCATTATTAAAGTAATAAAATAATACAGTGAATATGAGAATGCTAACAAATTATCAAGAAACTTCTTTGTAGACTACCTAGATTAGACATGACATAATCATCAAATAAATAGAATATAAAAATTGATAAGATGAAATGATAGACATCTAAGAGTTATCATGAAAAACATAGAAGATAAAAATAAGATATAATGAATTGAAGGTATCTTAGATGGACATACATATACCTAAATGAATATTTAACACCCACACAACAAAAAGAATGAATGAATGAATGAATGAATGAATGGGAGAATGTTAAAGTAGCAAGAAATGTAGGAGTATGAGCATGGTTATAGAATGGAAGATCCAAAATCAATGATTGAATGACACAAGAAGTAGGAAAGAGAACTTGACCTTCTTAAGTTATTATTATAGAGGATACCTTTGGAGGAGAGGCTCTAGGTTGAGGACCATAAAAGATAGAAAAGACATAATAATTCTTACTAAAATTCATGAACACAAAGACTTTAAAGTTATAAATTTTGAAGGATATAATAAAATATCAGTTTGGAATGAAAGAATGGAAAATAACAAGGAACATGGATGTCTTATGGTGCTAATCAAAGAAACATGGTATGAATCTATAAACGTGGAGAAAGAGGATCCAAATAAATAGTATATATGGATGAAAAAATAGAAAAATAGTTAATAATTAGGCCTTTTGTTTGATATTTTGCATTGAGAGACTTAATAACATATAAAAAAAAGAAAGTTAGATTGTGAAGACCCTTATATGTTTATGAAAAGTGACATTTCAATATTCAACACCTTAGGATAAGTCCTAATAATACGCGACTTCACTTTATGGACAAAAAACAACCAAAATATTAATATGAGGAATCAAGGGGGAGGGAGATTTTTTTTTATTATTATTAGAATTATAAATAGACTAGGGTGGGGAAAGGAAATCACAAGATGGAAAGAGTGAGTAACATATTATGGAGCAAAACTATTTGGACTATGTAGTTTGTATGACATGAGAATATGGCCAAATGCAAACAAGAATACTTGTAAAACCTACAACATGATCAAATCATGATATACTATGTAATTTGTTCATAGAGATCTATCCCAAGCTCAACGAAGCTTGAATTTAGAGATTACCCTATTGAGATAAAATCAGATCATGTAGAATTATAATAACATAGGAACACCAAGAATACATGATGTTTTATTTATCATATAGATAACCTAATATATAGGCAAGTTAAAAGATCTTATAATAAATTAGGTTGGTATAACGCTAAGTGGAAATAGACTTAACTAAGAAATAAATTAACAATAAATGTTTAAATAACCATAATAACAAGATATGGAAGATATTAATATTTTAACTAAGTTTAAACAATTATTCTAATACCCTCTTAAATGACTAAACCTAAAACAAATCCAAGCTTATCACATAATTTTACAAATGTTTATCTACATAAATGTCTAGTCATTCTATCAGTTGGTTGTCCAAAGGTAGGACAATAACAAAGACATATGTCTTCATTAGAAAATAATTATCAGATGTAGTGATGGTGAACTTCTACGTTCTTTTTCCTAGCATGAAATATTGGATTATTCACCATCTTTAAAATAATATAATTATCACAATAGATAGCTATAGGTGCCAATGAATCAAGTTGAAGATCCTCCAATACTGACAAAATCCCCATCAACTCTCTAATCTCCTGAAACCTCCCTTGATCTCTACCTTCTATACTCATCCCCTGATCTCTACCTTCTATACTCAGACATATTTAAATCTCCAAAGAGACGGTGCAAAGATTTGTTATGGATATGATTATTAACGATAGGAAATAATTGAAACCTCCAAATAAAACATAGTTCAGTGATTGCTTTGCTTAAGGAAATATGTATGGTGATTTATTATTTTACATTGATGCAATTGTAGACCATAATATCACTATAAAGGTGGTGGTAGTAAATTAAATAATATAAATGTGTATGGAGATATTTTTAAATCTATACTAAACAAATACATATGATTTCTTTATATAATGCAAGAACAAATAGTGGATGGTAATTTTTTTGTACAATCAGATAGAATATTTTTTTTTGTATGTTTTTACATAACGATCTAATTAAACTAAAATGGTTATTTCATAAACCTATACAACATATTCAAAGCACCGTAATATAGTTGTAAAGCATCTGCACTACAAAGCTTTCCCAAGATAATGGCACAGTGAATTATAAAGCTTTGAAAATATTTATTTTATTTTATTTATTTTTACCCTAGGTACTACAAGGAATACATCTAGTTTATATTTTTTCTCGTGCAAATGAAAAGAGGGTAAATTATTTTCACATGCAAAGAGAAAACATTATTAAACATGTAATTTTTTTTTCACAAAACCCAAACTATATGTAATAGTTTCCATTTATACTCAAATTTTTTTTGAAGAGGAATTGATTAAACTTATTCTATCAATAACTTGTAATAGGAGAGGTCAAGAGTTAAAAACCTCCAAATCTAGGTATGTTTTTAGTCGCATTCGACATTGTGAGTGATGTATTGAGATACTTTTTTTGACCCATCATTATGTTATGCAAAGGTGGTCATGTGACTAGTCAAACTATAGGTTTTTAGATGTTAGAGACATAATTGAATTGTCTATTTTATGTTTTGAAACTTCTATATATGATTTTTTTGATAAAACTAATCATCAATGTATAAAGGTGCATTATTGGTGGAAACTGACACCTTCAAAATGATAATTTTCATGACATCTCATGTTTGTAGTATCAGTGGATAAAATGTATTTTACAGCTCCTTGATCATTATGATTGATTAAGTGTAAATTTCACACTGTAGGTTGGAGGATCCATTAGAGGCTGGAGGACTATTACCCTTCTCAAGTTAGCTATTTTCTTAGAGTTTAGGTTCATGCTTGAATAATAATTTTGGTAGCATTAGTATGAAGTTTTTCATTTCCATTTTGGTTTTATTATTTTTTTAAATATTTGATGACATGGACTAGACACCTTTTTTTGTTTCTCTCAATGCATGAATTCTCACCTCTCACCTGATACGGGAATAAGATTTCACATTGGTTGGCCTTCTATTAGTTGTTGATGACAATATGAGTTGATATGGGTTGCTAGTACATTCAATGTTGAGTAAAGGTTGTCATCATTTATTGGACATCATAGACATGTCCCATACATATTACAAGGTTATCATTTAGATAGGTTTCTATGTGGGACCTTATGTGGGTTGATGTAGTTAGATAGGCCTTGATCATGTTATACTATTTTAAAATACAATGATCACAGGGAATGATTAGGCCTTCATCCTGTTTATCAAATTTTTATGGCACATATCATAGGGCATGCTTCAATATAGAGTGACATCAATTTTGGTTAGTACTAGGATGTATAGTACACAAATTATAGTTACAATAGAGTTTCTTTAATGACTTCAGAGTCATTGCTCTAGATATTTCATCTTTTATATATCTCTAGATTTAAGAGAAGTTTTTTGGATTATTTTAATCATCCAAAATTATTTTAAAGTTTTAGTTAGTTTTCATTGTTAGTAAATAAGTTGGTTTACAAGAAAAATTAGTTTCACTCATATAACCACCCCATGAAGCTTTTTAAGATTTCACATACTTTGTAATAACATCTCAAATGAATACATTTTAATATTTTGGTAAAAAGATTTATTCAATATGCAATTTATCTATCATTCTTGTTGTTACCTAGGCCAATAATATCCTATTAGTAAAAAGCCAATAGATTATTTATACATAATGCTAAAGTCAAGAATACATTTGACATATATAAGAACATGCTTTGTATTTTGGTAATGTTCTTCATGTGGTTTAGCCATGAACCAATAGTGATGACTTACTATAAAATGTAAATATGGTCTAGTAATAGTAAGTTAAATCAAACTACCTACTAATTACCATTACACTATTTCATTAACCAATGGTGAATCAATGTTAATTAATATTTTTGTATCAACTTCCATATGTGTAGTTGTTGGATTATAATCATTCATTCAAAATTTATCTAACAAATCTTTGGAATATTTTATTTCAAATATAAAATTATAGTGCCCATAATTTTAATAATACAAAAAAACCATAACTAGACAATATTAAAGCATGCCTAGATTTATCATTTCAAACATAGAACATATGTCATCTTTTATCTATTTAATCAAATAATTTTTGCTTCAAGTGAAGGAAAGAAAAAATATATAAAACTATAATTACTATGTCATCACCAATTATTATAACATAGAGAGTAAATTTTGCATCACATCTTTTAAAATAGACTCTCTAAGATATTTATCTATTTTGAAGTACTAGGTTTGAGAAACATGATTAAGTCCATACAAGGACTTCACTAACCAACAAAACATATGTTCTTTACCATGAATCTACAATCCTTGTGACTTTACCATATACATTTCCTCCTCTAAGTCTCCATTCAAAAAATATTTTTTCACATCCATCTAAAATACCTACCAATGAAATTGATTAGTAATAGATATAACCATTATGAATGTTACCATTTTATTTGCAGGAGCAAATGTTTTTTCATATTATACTCCCTTTTATTATGCATACCCTTTTATAACAAGACAAGATTTATATTTGTTTAAAAAAGCATCTAATTTACATTTTACATTATAAATCCATTTACGACCAATAGATTTATTACCTTGGGGAAGCTCAAACATAACCCAAGTACCATTATTTATGAGTGAATCATATTTCATTTTCATGATAGATTCCCATTCTAACTCCCATTTAACATCTATAAAAATATTGGGCTCAAAAATTTGTGAAACATTGGTATTGAGAAAAAAATTTAATAACTCAATATTATGTGCCATTTGTTTCCCTTATATTATGGATCTACATTCTAAAGAAACTATAAAATCATCTTGATGAATATCTTACATTGTGATATAGTACCATTTTGTTCATTTGTGTTGACTTGTGGAACCACCTTTTATGCCATTAGGACCTTTCATGGAGCTAGCTTGTTATATTGTTTGCCTTTTTAAGTCATGTTCCATTTTAGTACTAGAACCAAATTCATATTCATAAGCAGGAATCCAAATATTACTAGTTTATATAAATTTACCATCTTTTGAGAAATACTAAATTTTTTCATTTATTGTGACATCTCTATGAACAATCACATCATTTGAATACATATATAGTAACCTATATGCTTTGTAATTCTCATTGTAGCCAAGAAACATGTACTTTTTTACTATTTTCATCTAAACCATTTATTTTCACTTTAGAAAATAATGCGGAAACATTAAACCAAAAATGCTTAAATCACTTAAATTAGGTTTTCCTCATGACCATGCTTTTTCTAGAGTAATATCCCACATAGGTTTACAAGGACTCTTGTTCAAGATGAACACTGCAAAGTTGATAGCTTCTACTAAGTACAAAAATGGTACATTCATGATTTTCACCATACATTATGCCATTTCCATAATAGTCATGTTCCTCTTTTCCATCACTCTATTCTATTATTAATGTAACAAGTAGTATACTACTTGTGTAAAATTTCCTTTGTGTAATATGCATTGAACTACTTGGAGATAAATTTTACATCATTGTCTAACCTAAAGATCTTGACCTATTTACCTGTATGATTCTCAACCAATATTTTCCATGCAACAAAATTATAAAAATGCTTAGATTTATTCTTAATAAAGTACATGTATATTTATCTAGAGAAATCATCAACTATCAATAAGAAATCAAAGGCACTAAATACAATATTAGTTTTCATATGATTGTGATGATATTCATATACCAAATCTAATACACATTCTACCCTCCATGCTTTACTAGTAGGAAATGGTTGCTTAAGTTATTTACCCAACTAACAACCTTCAAAACATTTTGATATTCATTAATAAATGGGATTCTTGAAGACTGTAATGAAAAATTGATTGATCAAAATGCATACAGAACATCAATTTATATAATGTTCAATGAAGTTGGTTATAAATAACTATAGCCAACTACCTAAAAACTATTTCTATGTGGCTATCTACAACAACCAATTATTAAAACAATGTAATAACTATATAATTATTTACACCAACATTCCCCCTTTATTACATTATTTTTACAAATATACCTCTAGAATAGATCAAATTTCACCTTTCCAAGAGACTTGGTGAGAATATATACTACTTTTGAATCCATCAGACTGAAGCTGAATATGGTAGTTCAAAACTTGTTCTCTGATGTAATGAAACTGAACCTCAATGTGTTTGGTTCATTCATGAAAAACTAGATTCTTCACAAATTTCAAAACACCTTGATTATCACAGAATAGAATTGGTGGCTAATCTTCAAGAATCTCCATATTAGATAAAATGTGACGTATTCATATTGCTTCACACACAACTCCTCATGTGGCATGATATTCTACTTCCATGGATGATAGAGAAACCACTGACTACTTTTTTTTTAATCCACAAAATGGGTCCAAATCCAAGATGAAAAATATATCCTAAAGTAGGTTTTCTATCCTCAATAAATCTAGCATAGTCCAAGTTGATGTACCCTTACAAGAAGAACTGACTATTCTTCTTGTATTCTAGAACATACTCAAATGTGCCTCAGAAACATCTCAAAACATGTTTTCTACAATCGAGTGACATTTCTTTAGCTCTTGCTTAAATATAGAAAGATAGCTCACAACAGAACATATATCTGGCCTAGTGTAGGTCAAGTAGATGAGACTCCCAATGAGCTATCTATAGAGAGTTGCATCCACTTGAGGGGAATCATAGAAATGAGAGAGTTGTAAACCTTTCTCCATCAGTGTCAAAAGAGGTGTACAGTCTAACATTATATAATTTTATAGGAATGTCTTGGTGAATTTCATTTGGGAGATAAAGATGTGATTCTATTTCTACCATATCTCCAAGCCAAGATAATAATGTAGTAGCCCCAAATCAATCATATCAAAGGATTTCTTCAGATCATTATTTACTGCATCAACAAGATCATCCACATACAAGACAAGAACGACAATATCTATACCAACCTTCTTGATATACAAATTATAATCAGAGGGGCTACATATGAAACCATGTTGCAATAGGTGATCATGTATTTTTATGTACCATGCCTGAGGTGCTTGTTTAAGTCCATAAAGAGACTTAACTAGATGACATACCTTATGTGGATGTTTGTCATTAATGAAACCTTCTGGTTGGGTCATGTATACTTCCTCTTTCAAATCATAATTCAAGAAAGCACTCTTGACATCCATCTAATGAAGTTTTTATCCATACTGTACTTCCAATGCACAAAAAATTTTGATGGTCTTGATCTTCGCAGTGGGTGCAAAGGTCTCCTCATAATCAATGCCCTCTTACTAAGCATAATAATTTACAACAAGTCATGTTTTATGTTTGTCAATGGATCCATCTACATTGTACTTTGTTTTAAAGATCCATTTATACCCAATGGATTTCTTCCTGTAGGCAAATCAACAAGTTCCCACATCTCATTCTTGATGAAAGTGTCATATTTTTCATCCATAGCTTTCTTTCACTGGGGTTGACATAAGGCCTCTCGAACTATCTTTGGTTTGGTGTTGTCAACCATTAAACACATGAGTGAAAGATTGACTTCATCTCTTACCTATTTTCTTATTTGAACTCCTTATGATGTGTTTGTAGGAGAGCTCAGGTGTGAGTCCTTGATTATGGAATATAGCCATTTAGGATATCATTAAGGCTATTGATTTGATGAAGATCTGCCCTATAGATTACCAAGATCAACAAATAATTCTCCTTCTTATAGATCACCTTATTCATGTTCATCATCTAACTATGGGATAAGTATGTGAGAGGTAGTCTGCTCTATCTCCTTATATGCCAATGAGTCAAGTGATGACTCATCATAGACCATATCATGACTTTCATAAATCTTTTTTTCTTAGGATCTGTGAGATGGTATGCTTTGGAGGTAGTGATATACCCCAAGAAAATACATTGGAGGGTCTTTGGTTCAATCTTATTTCTTTTCTTATCTGGAACATTCATATAAGAAGTATAACCAAATACTTGAAGATGAGAAATAGATGGTTTACAACCACTCCATACCTCTTTCAGTGTCTTGTCTAGAAAGATCTTTGTTGGTGATCTATTGAGAGTATAGATAGCCATCTGCACTACTTCTGCCCAAAATTGTGCCATCAACTTTGTAGTAGATAACATCCAATGAGCCATCTCCATGATTAAGCGATTGCATCATTATGCTATTATATTCTATTGAGGTGTGTAGGGAGTAGTCAGGTGTTGCTTGATGTCATGTTGCTTTAGGAATACTCAGAGCTCTTTTGATTTGAATCCCCCCCCCCTCCTCGATCTAAATGCAAGAGTTGAATTTTCTTCCTAGACTATGTAACAACATGCTGATAGAAGGTCTTGAAATGTACAAGAGCTTCACTCTTCTTTTTGAGAAAGAACACATAAAATTTATGACAAAATTCATCAAAAAACAACTGAAAGTACCTAAATCCTTAATGGGATGCTATCATGGGTCTACACAGATCAGTATGCACCAAAATAAGTCATTCTTTGGCATGTGAAGAACTTAGATCAAATAGAATCTAATGTTGTTTACCCGTAAGACAACCATAACATATTGGCAAAGAATGGGAAAGCTGAGGAATTCCTCATACCATTTCTTGGGAACTGAGCTGGAAGAGGGAACTGGTAAATAGATGCCCATATTAGTATTGCCGAAGTGTAGTAGATTCTACTATAGAGGTAATGAGTGCAACTTCACTACTTGAAACTGTATCTAAGGCAAATAACTGATCTTTAAAGAAGGCTTTAGAAATAACTTGACCTTCTCAAGAAATGAGACATGATTTGATGCCTTCTTGGGCTAGAAACTCTACTTTTATCTTGTGATTCAATAATTGATTGATAGATAAGAGATTTGTTTTCAAACCAGGGACATAGAGTAACTTTGTGAGAATACGTCTTGTCCTAAGAGGAATGGTGACACAATCAATTCCTTCTGTAACATACTATTTATCATCAGCAATTTGAACTTGATCACTAGTTGGGTTAGTTGATAGTGAATCAAAGAGTTCCTTACACCCAGTCATGTACTTGCTAGCACCAGAGTCTATTAACCAAAATTTTCTTGCTTTTGTTAAAGTTTGGGAGACTAGTACAGGATCATCACGGGATCCATATATTTTTTCTTCTACTACTTCATCATTTGATGCATTCTCCTCTTGGTTTTGTGATGCTACATGCCCTTTCTACTTCCAACATTGAGAATGTCTCTTAGATTTATTTGAATATTCTTAACTTGAAGACCCATCATGACTAGATTAGCCTTGAGCCAAGGCATTATACCAGCAATGATTAGTGTCATCCATGTGGGTTTTACAAATGTAATGCCATTTCTTCAGCTTCTTATTCTTTTTGTGTTGTTGATGTTGTTATGGCTAGTTCTGAGGTCCTTTCTTAAATTTTGGACCTTATTGCTTAGATATCAGGGCTTTGTCCTCAAATTCTTCAAGCATGGATTGTATTGCTTGCTCTTATTGAAGCAAACTGACCAGTTCTTCGAATGACACCACTTGCTTTGTTATGTTGAATGTTGTGATGAATGTGCAAAATTGAGATGGGAAAGATGTCAGTGTGATCAAAACTAACATCTTATCCTTGATATTCTCTCCAAGTGTAACAAGTTTTGCTCATAGTTCTGCAACTTGGTGTAAGAACTCTTTAACCTTTTTGCCTGATTTCATACTGAGTGTATGAAGAAGAAATTACAAATGCAAAATTTTTGTCTAGTTATTCACCTCATATATTGTGGATAGAATGTCCCATGCCTCCTTTGATGTTTGTGCATCACGAACATGAGGTTGTACTTCATCAACAATACTCAGAGTTATCAGCATGAGCGCTTTCACATCTGACTTGTCAAACTTCTTTTGCTTGTCTTGGCTGGCAGGATGGGTCACTATCCCAGTGATGATACCCAATAATTCTTCAAATTGAAGATTCATTCACATCTTTGTCTTCCAAGTGGAAAAATTTGGCCCTTTCAAGCACTGGGCACCTTACAAAAGTAACTCAAGTGCAAACATTTTGTTTGTGTTTTCTAACTTTATTTTTACAAGAAAGTTGAAAGCAAAATAGCATAATTAGCTTCAAAGTTTCAAAACTTTTGTATTTTTATTTATTTACAAAGAAGTGTACATTTTTTAAGGTTTTACACTATTTTCATCAACAAGGGTATGCCATAAAAAGATGGGTTCAATATGATCATGCAGTCAAATGTGGACACTTTTTAGGGTGTTCTTCTTCACGTTCATCATCTACATCATATCCTTCTTCGAGCTTTTTACCAATCTTCTGAGCTTGACACTTCACGCCAAATAGGAAATAGCTGAGAAGGCCCTGGTATACTAGTTCATCAATTTGAGGATTGTTGATTTCTTTGAGGGCAATTTTTAAGGGAAAGTAGAATCCTGTAGGATTCATTCAATCTTCTTGGTTTAAAAATTCAAAAATAAACTCTGAAATGTACCTTTCCTTTCATACTTTGTCTAAAGGCTTGGATCCTCTACAGGCTTACGCTTTGTAACTTTTGCTAGCTTCCATGCTTCTTTACATGTTTTTAATAGACTATTGGTATCATGGCACCAGATTGAAGAAAATGGAATGCTTTTGTAGCATAAAGGCTTGGCTTAGATTTTTCCAACACCTTCCTTAGCTTGTTACGTCAGACTTCTTATGTATATAGTACCAGTCTAGGATGATGTAGCATTCATATAACAAATAAAGGATTTAAATGTAGACTTCCATGCTTTTAAAGGATTTCACTATTATAATCATCAACTAAGGCTTATGGCTATGATCAGGCTTCTTTTTTACTGACTGTACTCTTCTATAGTTCACCACTTCCTTGATCTCCTTTCCATCAGCTTTGTCCCTTCATCAATGCTTCCACAACTCGAACAGGAAGTGAAAGGCCTTCCAATGCTCTCCTACATCTTCAAATGTAAATCACTGCTCTTGTGCAAGAAATGTCCTCAATTGTAAATCATTGCTCTCATGCAAGCAAAATACTGTAATCAGATGAAGACTAATTGCGTCAATCAGACTATGTGAGCATTTCCTAGGCTACTATGTTGCACCTTAATAGGCTATGATACTAGAGTGAAGACTATAATGAAAACTTGATTGATCAAAATGCATACAGAACATCAATCTATACAATTTTTGATGAAGTTATTTATAAATAACTGCAACCAACTACCTAAAAACTATTTCTATGTGGCTATCTACAATAGCTAATTATTGCAATTTAAACTCGATCACTAGTTGGGTTAGTTGATAGTGAATAAAAAAGTTCCTTACATCCAGTCATGTACTTGCTAGCACCATAGTCTATTAACCAAAATTTTCTTGCTTTTGTTAAAGTTTGGGAGACTAGTACAAGATCATCATGGGCTCCATATATTATTTCTTCTACTACTTCATCATCTGATGCATTCTCCTCTTGGTTTTGTGATGCTACATGCCCTTTCTACTTCCAATGTTCAGAAGGTCTCTTAGATTTATTTGAATATTCTTTACTTGAAGAGCAACCATGACTAGATTAGCCTTCAGCCAAGGCATTATACCAGCAATGATTAGTTTCATGCATGTGGGTTTTACAAATGTAACGCCATATATTTGGCTTCTTATTCTTTTGGTGTTGTTGATGTTGTTGTGGCTAGTTCTGAGGTCCTTTCTTAAATTTTGAACCTTGTTTCTTAGATATCAGGGCTTTGTCCTCAAATTCTTCATGCATGGATTGTATTGCTTGCTCCTATTGAAGCAAATTGACCAGTTCTTCGAATGACACCACTTGCTTTGTTATGTTGAGTGTTGTAATGAATGTGCAAAATTGAGATGGGAAAGATCTCAGTGTGATCGAAACTAACATCTTATCCTTGATATTCTCTCTAAGTGCAACAAGTTCTGCTCATAGTTCTGCAACTTGGTGTAAGAACTCTTCAACATTTTTGCCTAATTTCATACTGAGTGTATGAAGAAGCAATTACAAATGCAAAATTTTTGTCTAATTCTTCACCTCATATATTGTGGATAGAATGTCCCATGCCTTCTTTGATGTTTGTGCATCATGAACATGAGGTTGTACTTCATCAACAATATTGAGAGTTATCAGCATGAGCGCTTTCACATCTGATTTATCAAACTTCTTTTGCTTGTCTTGGCTGGCAGGATGGGTCACTGTCCCAGTGACGATACCCAATAGTTCTTCAAATTGAAGATTCATTCACATCTTTATCTTCTAAGTGGAAAAATTTAGCACTCTCAAGCATTGGGCATTTGACAAAAGCAACTCGGGTGCAAACATTTTGTTTGTGTTTTCTTACTTTATTTTTACAAGAAAGTTGTAAGCAAAATAGGATAATTAGCTTCAAAGTTTCAAAATTTCGGTATTTTTATTTATTTACAAATAAGTGTACCTTTTTTAAGGTTTTACACTATTTTCATCAACAAGGGTATGTCATAGAAAGATGGGCTCAATATGATCATGCAGTCAAATGTGGACGCTTTTTGGGGTGTTCTTCACGTTCATCATCTACATCATAGCCTTCTTCGAGCTTTTTACCAATCTTCTGAGCTTGACACTTCACGCCAAATAGGAAATAGCTTAGGAGGCCCTGGTATACTAGTTCATCAATTTGAGGATTGCTGATTTTTTTGAGGGCAATTTTTAAGGGAAAATAGAATCCTGTAGGATTCATTCAATCTTCTTGGTTTAAAAATTCAAAAATAAACTCTGAAATGTACCTTTCCTTTCATGCTTTGTCTGTAGTCTTGGCTCTTCTAAAGGCTTACGCTTTGTAACTTTTGCTAGCTTCCATGCTTCTTTACATGTTTTTAGTAGACTATTGATATCATGGCACTAGATTGAAGAAAATGGAATGCTTTTGTAGCATAAAGGCTTGGCTTAGATTTTTCCAGCACCTTCCTTAGCTGGTTACGTCAGACTTCTTATGCATATAGCACCAGTATAGGATGGTGTAGCATTCATATAACAAATAAAGGCTTTGAATGCAGACTTCCATGCTTTTAAAGGATTTCACTATTACAATCATCAACTAAGGCTTGTGGCTACGATCAGGCTTCTTTTTTACTGACTGTACTCTTCTATAGTTCACCACTTCCTTGATCTCCTTTCCATCAGCTTTGTCCCTTCATCGATGCTTCCACAACTCGAATAGGAAGTGAAAGGCCTTCCAATGCTCTACTACATCTTCAAATGTAAATCGCTGCTCTTGTGCAAGCGATGTCCTCAATTGTAAATCATTGCTCTCATGCAAACAAAATACTGTAATCAGATGAAGACTAATTGCGTCAATCAGACTATGTGAGCATTTCCAGGGTACTATGTTGCGCCTTAATAGGCTATGATATTAGAGTGAAGACTATAATGAAAACTTGATTGATCAAAATGCATAAAGAACATCAATCTATACAATTTTTGATGAAGTCAGTTATAAATAACCGCAGCCAACTACCTTAAAACTATTTCTACGTGGCTATCTACAACAACCAATTATTACAATTCAAACTCGATCACTAGTTGGGTTAGTTGATAATGAATCAAAGAGTTCCTTACATCCAGTCATGTACTTGCTAGCACCAGAGTCTATTAACCAAAATTTTCTTGCTTTTGTTAAAGTTTGGGAGACTAGTACAAGATCATCATGGGCTCCATATATTGTTTCTTCTACTACTTCATCATCTGATGCATTCTCCTCTTGGTTTTGTGATGCTATATGCCATTTCTACTTCCAATGTTGAGAATGTCTATTAGATTTATTCGAATATTCTTTACTTGAAGAGCCATCATGACTAGATTAGCCTTGAGCCAAGGCATTATACCAGCAATGATTAGTGTCATGCATGTGGGTTTTACAAATGTAACACCATTTCTTCGGCTTCTTATTCTTTTGGTGTTGTTGATGTTGTTGTGGCTACTTCTGAGGTCCTTTCTTAAATTTTGGACCTTGTTGCTTAGATATCAGGGCTTTGTCCTCAAATTCTTCATGTATGGATTGTATTGCTTGCTCCTATTGAAACAAATTGACCAGTTCTTCGAATGACACCACTTGCTTTGTTATGTTGATTGTTGTAATGAATGTGCAAAATTGAGATGGGAAAGATCTCAGTGTGATCGAAACTAACATCTTATCCTCGATATTCTCTCCAAGTGCAAAAAGTTCTGCTCATAGTTCTGCAACCTGGTGTAAGAACTCTTCAACCTTTTTGCCTGATTTCATACTGAGTGTATGAAGAAGAAATTACAAATGCAAAATTTTTGTCTAGTTCTTCACCTCATATATTGTGGATAGAATGTCCCATGCCTCCTTTGATGTTTGTGCATCACGAACATGAGGTTGTACTTCATCAACAATACTCAGAGTTATTAGCATGAGCGCTTTCACATCTGACTTGTCAAACTTCTTTTGCTTGTCTTGGCTGGCAGGATGGGTCACTATCCCAGTGACGATACCCAATAATTCTTCAAATTGAAGATTCATTCAGATCTTTGTCTTCCAAGTGGAAAATTTTGGCGCTTTCAAGCACTGGGCATCAGACAAAAGCAACTCGGGTGCAAGCATTTTGTTTGTGTTTTCTTACTTTATTTTTACAAGAAAGTTGAAAGCAAAATAGGATAATTAGCTTCAAAGTTTCGAAATTTCGGTATTTTTATTTATTTACAAAGAAGTGTACCTTTTTTAAAGGTTTTACACTATTTTCATCAACAAGGGTATGTCATAGAAAGATGGGCTCAATATGATCATGCAGTCAAATCTGGACGCTTTTTGGGGTGTTCTTCTTCACGTTCATCATCTACATCATAGCCTTCTTCGAGCTTTTTACCAATCTTCTGAGCTTGACACTTCACGCCAAATAGGAAATAGCTTAGGAGGCCCTGGTATACTAGTTCATCAATTTGAGGATTGCTGATTTCTTTGAGGGCAATTTTTAAGGGAAAATAAAATCCTGGAGGATTCATTCAATCTTCCTGGTTTAAAAATTCAAAAATAAACTCTGAAATGTACCTTTCCTTTCATGCTTTGTCTGTAGGCTTGGCTCTTCTACAGGCTTACGCTTTGTAATTTTTGCTAGCTTCCATGCTTCTTTGCATGTTTTTAGTAGACTATTGATATCATGGCACCAGATTGAAGAAAATGGAATGCTTTTGTAGCATAAAGACTTGGCTTAGATTTTTCCAGCACCTTCCTTAGCTGGTTATGTCAGACTTCTTATGTATATAGCACCAGTCTAGGATGGTGTAGCATTCATATAACAAATAAAGGCTTTGATTGCAGACTTCCATGCTTTTAAAGGATTTCACTATTACAATCATCAACTAAGGCTTGTGGCTACGATCAGGCTTCTTTTTTACTGACTGTACTCTTCTATAGTTCACCACTTCCTTGATCTCCTTTCCATCAGCTTTGTCCCTTCATCGATGCTTCCACAACTCGAACAGGAAGTGAAAGGCCTTCCAATTCTCTACTACATCTTCAAATGTAAATCGCTGCTCTTGTGCAAGCGATGTCCTCAATTGTAAATCATTGCTCTCATGCAAGCAAAATACTGTAATCAGATGAAGACTAATTGCGTCAATCAGACTATGTGAGCATTTCCTAGGCTACTATGTTGCGCCTTAATAGGCTATGATACTAGAGTGAAGACTATAATGAAAACTTGATTGATCAAAATGCATATAGAACATCAATCTATACGATGAAGTCAGTTATAAATAACCGCAGCCAACTACCTAAAACCTATTTCTACGTGGCTATCTACAACTGCCAATTATTAAAACAATGTAATAACTATATAATTAGTTACTCCAACAATTCCATGCACCATTTTATTTTTAATCAAAATTTTTAAATACAAAGAACTCAAATGACCATACTTGTCATGCCAGAGATTGATAAACTACTCAATTGTTGATCAATCAAATTGTTTTATTGATTTAAGATCTATAATTTTATATAGGCCCCTTTACCTTATAGTAACAACAAAAATATTATCACTGAGTGTAGTGACATTACATTTGTTCCCTTAAAATTAACTATGAATTGTTTATTTTTGGTAATTTTACTAATGGACAAAAGTTTTTATTCATATTTGGTACATATCTAACATTCATAAATATATATTTGTACTCATTGTTTAAAATGATTTGTACATCCTCACAACCCTTAATTTCATGTGTCCATTTATCACCAAGGGAAATTTTCATTACTATTATTATCCTCAATAAAGTGTACATGTTAATCAGGCTTACACATGTAGTGTCTTGAATCTCTTGAGTCAATGTATAATTTTTGTGACTCACATGATTGTCCATGCATTACTACAAAATCAAATTCAATAGATGGATCTTCTTCAACAATATTAGCATGTCTAGGTTTATTGTTTGAATTAGTCATACCATTTTTTATCTTTCTATAATATTTTTTTAAATGACTTGATTGCTTGTGATAAAAACACTTCCATTTAATTATCTTGGAATAACGTACATTGTTCTTTAAATAATCTATGTTTGCTGACCATTTACCCTTGCCTTATATTTTGTACTACAAAATCACATTATGTAGTTGTGGAGGTTAAAGATATGGATTGTTCATGTCATCATTCCTTATATATAATAATTCTAGATAACTGCTCAAAGTCCAATGTCTATATTTTCTAGAATCATGTGTAATGACTCTATAAAAGAATCATAAAAAAATGGTAAATTATACATAAATAGAGTCATGGGGTCTTATTCATCTACAGGTTTTCCCACTACCTTCAACTGATTACATATATATTTTAATTGTAATAAATATTTAGAAGTAGAACTCCGTTTTTGTATCCTAGTAGAAAATAAAGGATTTTTTAAATACAAAATTCTACCAGCTTTAGAAGCTTGATATTTTTTTATTAAAGTGTTTCCACAATTTTGATGCACTATAAACATTTCTAACTTATTGAATTAGATTGTCTACTATAGATAGTTGTAATAACATGATGTACTCATGATAATGTTTATTATAGTCATCTAGTTGATCAACTGGTCTAGACTATTTACAAAATATAATTTGATCAATGTTCTGATACTCACTTATCATAAGTATACTATGAATCTACAAGCTAAATATTTTTCCATTATGTTTATGGTAATCTGGGATAATTAGATGTTTCAAACTAGCCATTATTACCTAGTTTTTAATGAAAATAATTAAATCAAAAATATATATAATGAATTTTACAAAGATTATTTTTTGACGTTGAATCTAACCTAGAATTAGACAAATTTATGAATTTTTAGAAAAATATTCTTTACAATTTTTAATAGTTTAAAGTTTTTGTCAATTATTAAATTGCTTAAGAATTAAAAAAATAATTAAATATATAGTTGTGTAGCTCAGTTTACAAAAAATAATTTTATATGTGGACAAGGACATAAATTTGGCTAATGTGGAATATTTTAAAGAGTTGTGGATTTAAAGTTTGCTCCCAACATAATTAACTATGATTCTCGAGGTAACTTTTTAGGTAAAATCAATTTTTCTAAAGCTTTTTTTAATGATTTTATTAATTTTCATTTAACTCAAATTAACCTTAAATTATGATTATTTTTATTAAGACTTAGTATAGAATTTTTATAAGAAAAATAAACCAATGAACTTGTGTATGGTTTGAAAAATGGTGCACCCCATGTAGCCCTACATGCTCCTTCTTCCTCCTTGGCTATCCAAAGGGACAAAAATTGAATAGATTATTCCTATTTGACCAAGAAACAATGTTTTAAAATGATGTTAGGATGTTTGAAGAGATGAAAAAGAAACTGCTATTGGTATGGCATCTTAAGATCACCTTCCTCCTATAACAAAATTTAAATACTCCACTAGCATATCATTTTTTCAACTAGCACACCCTTCACCTAGTTTAAATTAATGAAAAAACTAATAAGATTATTTCTTATATGCCACTTATCTTCAAACAAAAAAATAGATCAAAACTCCTTTATTTTTTACACCCCACATCCACCTTGGATTACCTTTACTTCTTTGGACAAGATCTTCCTCTTCTATAAATGTCTTTTGATACACTGAAATCCTTCCTCTAGGCTAAACTACCTCTATATACTTTTTAGAATAATAAAAAAACTAAAATCAAAGCATCCTATCCTCAAAAAATCTCTTCCTTCTAACACAAATCTATCAAATAGAATGCCTCTTTTTGACCTCCAACATCTTGCCTCCTTAGAACACATCTTAACTTCTTTATCAAACTACTTGCTTTGTAATTTGAGGTATTTTATTAAACTATATCCACTAGATATGCTTCCTCCCTGACAAGATGTTTTCATAGATATTTCCTCCTCTTCCTACCCTTACTAACCACTATCTACAATTACCATGTATAATTATAACAACATAGGAATACCAAGAACACACAATCTCTTATTAACCACATAAATAGCCTAATATATAGGCAAGTAACAAGCTCCTATAATAAAGGAGGTTGTTACAATAGTAAGTCAAAATAGACTTACCTTAGAAATAGATTAACAATAAATGGTTAAAAAATATATCAAGAAGATATAGAGAATATTAAGTTTTAACTTTCTATTGCCCAAATCTGTTTTAACCTTTCCCCAATTAGTGAGTGTCTAAAAGTCTAACTATTTCCCTCTAAAGTAAGTTTACAAGAAAAGTTCATCTAGAACAAAATATCATGTTTGAAATTATGTTGTGCAAAACTTGTAAGACTTGGTTTCATTAATACTTACTTATTTCATGTTCTTAAGCATGATTTGATTGTAGGATTCATGGTGGAATCGACTCATGATGAGTACAAAATGACTAAGTATAAAAAATACTAAGTCTAAAATTTCCTTTCTAAAACAATAGAGTTTTGGGGATTAGGGAGGAAATTAAAATATTACACCACAACTTGTTTCCTAGAATTTTTCAAATTACAATTGAAAGCC
Source organism: Torreya grandis (assembly GCA_037957365.1). Classification (NCBI taxonomy): domain Eukaryota; kingdom Viridiplantae; phylum Streptophyta; class Pinopsida; order Cupressales; family Taxaceae; genus Torreya; species Torreya grandis. The sequence continues at coordinate 1,740,469 of JARHVA010003313.1, read as the reverse complement.
TAAAGGCTGAGGCACATGCCATCAAAAGGAAGCTTTGGGTGTTTTAAATCAACACTAATGTCTTGCATCAAAGTTCATGCAGAAGTCTGATGCGTGATTACAAGAAAATTTTCAAAGGGAGTCATTTTAATGAATGAATTAAAAAATGTGGAGAAATTAAAAACTTTTGCATCACTATGGTGTGATGGGTGCAAAAGTTCAAGTGAGGCCCAAAAAAACACATGAAACAAAATAGTACACATGTCATTATAACATTTAATGGTGACCTTGAAAGTAAAATGAAGAAGAAACTAAGTGTTATTTTCATTCATCTCCACCTTGCATTAAAATTTTAGTGGCATGGAAGATGGAATGAGCACAAAATTTGTGATTTGGAGTAAAAATACAAATGAAGCTGACGTGCATGACCTAAGATTTTAGAGAATAAAGAAGGTGATGTGGGTGAAAGCCTTTCATGAAAGGAAAATGGAGATGTGGAATAGATTCTTTTAATGAAAATAAATGTAGCTTATTTAGGTGAAGGGAATAATGGGAGTGTAGAACATATGCTTTCAAGAAACAAAAGTGAATCTTCTATGGTGGAGAGAGATGATGGAATTGAAGAGTTTAGACTTCTAAAGAAGAAAAATGCAGTTGATGATGATGGTATGAATAATGGGAGTACAATGGCACATGGTGAGGGCTCATCTCAACCCAAGAAAAGAATTAAGAGGAATAAAAGAGTTTTATAGAAGCCTCTAAGAACACTTATTAATATACCATCAAAGGGAGGTTTTGATAATGCTCTTGTAAGTACATAAATATAGGCGTATAGTGTCAGAGTTGAAAGAGACTAACATTATTGATCTTGATTCTATGTTTTGAAGAGCAATTTTTTATTCTTTATTCTTCCCTCCATTATTTCATTATTTATTCTTTGTAGGGAAAGTGGTAATCAGATAACAAGCTGGCATGAAATTCTCAATTCGGGTGGACAAATGATTTGTTGAAGAACAAGACAAAACCATTGCACATAAAGACAAAATTTATTTACATGAAGGAATAATATTCTCCCTCAAGCTCAACCACATCAAACTTATAGTCAATTAAATGAAATTTAATCATCACGTGGATAACTTAATCACCACAGTCATAATGATTATGGTGAGAAAATTTGTATAAGAAAACAGGGCATGTCCTCTTCATTGGGTGATTTTTATTTTTTAGAAATTCTTGCTATGTGATTGCATCTGTCTCTAAGGTGATTGATTCTATATAGTCACTAGAAAACTCTAAGAGCATTTATGAATATGTCTCCCTTGTTTTAGAATGAATCTACTATGATTTTCATAAAGTTAACATTCTGGACATTGATGTGTATTGATTTACTTTCAAGTTAGTGGAAATTATTTATGATTTGTAATCTTACTTATCAATGAAGTATGAAAATACATTATGTATGCATTATTTATTTGGTATCAGGTTTTATGTCTCTTAATGGTAGTCATTATGGTCATAAACTTTGATTATATATTCCTTTCTACATTGTGATTCAAGAATATTTTTAGTTGATAATATTTTAAGGATATCATGGATTTATGGAGTTGAAAGGAAAAGATGCTTGAGACTTTACTTGGAATATATGATTTATATATTTCAAGGATCATTTGAAGGCTTACATTGAATGGGTATCAATGAATGAAAATCATTCTTGATTGTTTTCTTTATCTTGTTTCTTAGTCTTTTACATCTAAGAAAGAATGATAGCATGGTAGTTTAAGAACTTCCAAGTGTTGAAATCCACCATAACTATTTTAAATATACATAACTTGTCCTATATGTCCTACCTTTGCAAATAATATAGGTTGTAGAAAATTTTAAGTGTTATTTTCTTACTGATGCATAAATATTGTAGATATGAAATTTGTCTGTGATTGATCCTTGAAGATTAGCATTGTAATTTTCCATTTAGCTCTTAGTTGGCAATAGTTTTTGTAGAAATGCATATTAAAATCACATTTTATTTATATTTACTATCTTGTATTTAATTTAAAAGCATTTACTCAGTCTATGTGACAACTCTTCCTAAGTAGAATTTGCAAATTTGGTTATGCTTTGATCATATCTATATGTGTGCCAATAATTCCCTAGAGATTGAATTGTAGTATCCTTACTTGTGACCAATCTACCCCATAGGTCCTCTCACCTTAGTTTAGGTAGAGATAAAAATATAAGGGAACTAACCATACCTTTATCGATGCCTTCCAATCATTACATATGTTTAGTCCATCCAGATGTTAAACCCTTCTCTAGCTATAGTAACATAACTAGGGTTTATCATCTTTATTTTCCATCTTTTCAGATATGCAAGGCTAAATTATAGATGTGTGAAACTATGAGCCAACACACAACTAACATTATTTCCAATGAAAGGTCCTTATAACTTATGTTGCTTCAAACTCTTGTAGAGAGCTATTATTTGTTCACATTTTAAAGTTCTCTATCTGAAGTTTTTTTATTGATTTTCTCTTTCGAACGAGAATCTAAATTTTTTAGTGTCTTTATTTTTATATCTCATCACTAATTACAAGAAAGTGTAATTTCTAAGTGTATCACTGTATGTTTGTAATCTTTCCTATTCTATAAGATTTCTTCTAGTGGTGACTTTGACATTTTATCTAGTTTTGAAATACCAGTGCCCACTTTAATTAATTAAGTTTTGAGTGTTCTCAGGGACAAAGATCCTTGTTTAAAGGTTATTCATCAAAGAAGCTTGTCTCTGAGTTAAGTGTTCATCATAAAAGAATGGGAAAAGTTTAGAAGTAAATGGAAGGACAAAGTTTTGGAGGAAAAAAGTGTTATAACCTTCATAATTTTACTACATTTGAACCTCTTTTTGTTGAAATTCACTTGGTTGAACATTATCACATTTATTATGATAACCCAAAGTATTTTAGTCTTGTTTATTTCCTATCACCTTCTTCACAAGATAAATCTCCTCCTTATTTTGGTCCCTCAATAAGGTTTGGTCCCCCAAGTCCACCTCACTCACCCCTTTAGAACCCTTTATCATCTGATCTTGAACCCAACATAGAACCAATCATGAGGCATAAAGATCAGGAAGAAAATAAAGATTCTACATTTAGGATTCCTATATTTAAACCAATTAACATTAATGAAATGGAGGGTTACCCCAATGAAGTTACAAATAATGTAAAGAATTGACTCCTTAAGTTTTAGTGGAATAATGAAGTGACTAGAGAACATCATTTGAAGGCTTTTCACATTATAATTAAATATATGAGGTTGAGCATGAGGATGTTTGTATTAAATATTTTATACACACACTAAAAGAAGATGCATGTGAATGGTTCAACTTTCTTCTCAGTGGATGCATCGGTTCATGGGAGGAAATGAAGAATGTTTTTAAAATACAATATGGTGAGAGAGTTGATCCTTGGTTTATTATAGTAGAATTTAAAACCATAAAACATAACCCAAATTAATGTGTGCAAGACTTTAATATAAGGTTTAATAAGACTATGATGAGGTTGCTTGATAATATTATGCCAAGTGATGTTGCTTATCTAATTAAATATTGTGATGCATTTGATACTAAGACGCCATACTACTTAAAAGATAAGGCTTCCATAAAACTCAGGTTGGCATTACACATGGCCATTTATATTGAAAATAATATAAAGGTCATGGGGAAGCCTTTAAACAAAAAGGCTGATGTAATGTTGAGAAATCTAGAGAAGCCTCAGTCTAATAAGACTACCAACCTTGAGGAAACTATGAAAGCCTTAGCCACTGCTATCAAGGAGATGTAATTTAAGTTGTACAAAGTTAAGAAGGGGATTTCTCATGGACCCTCTAGTTATGATAGAGCTCAAAAATAGAATCAAGCATAAGGGAGATCTTCTTTACACAAAAGAGATAATGATAAAGGGAAGAGACATCTGAGATGAGAGAAATGATAGAAATCAGAATAGAGGAGATAAGAAGGAGGTTTTTGATTAGTTTAACACTAAGGTTAATGTTGTGGATTTTGATATTGATATTGATCTATGTGATAAATTATTCCTTCCCCATCCTCCTTGTCATACTACTAAAAAAATTGATGAAGATTTAGAGAAATTTGAGTCTATAGATGAAAGTGATGAGATTATGATGTTTGATTGTCAAATCTATGAAAGTAAAGTGTCTAACTCCACAAAAATGCTAAGTGGTACTATTGTTGATAAATTTTGGAGTGAAGTAAAATGGGTATGTGTCTCAACTCCCAAATTTGTTTGTGATATAAATATGACACAATCATATGTGTTTCCCAAACATGACTTTGAGTTTTTGAGATCTATGATTATTAAAAAATATGATGGGGGAACTCCTTGAATTGAGGATAGGTAACTATTAATTAATGTTATAGTTTCCCAAGAGAAAGAATATAATATGAGAAGTAAAAAATAAGGTTATTATACACAAGAGAATACACTTGTAGATCCAAAGGTATGGGATAAAAATAAAGAAGTTAAGAAAACCAAATAAGTCCTTGGTTCTTCCGAACTAGCACCTACTTCCCAAATTGTCAAATAGAAAGATGCTCCAGCCAAAAATAGAGAACCTTTTTTATCTAGTATTACTAAGTGTGAAAATAATGTAAGAAGCAACCCACCCTTGAAAAATGTTGTTAAAAATTCTAGTTCATCCCATCCCGTTCCCCCTCTAACATTAAATGATTGTATTCCTATTAAAAATGTTATCACCCTTCCTCCAAAAACTCCCCTTCCTTAGTACATTGTCTGTGATATGACCCAAGTATTGAGTCAATTAAAAATCATGGTCCCATTTATTGAGCCACTAAGAATACTATAACACAGAAGGAAGGAACTTGAATATTTGGAGTTTAATGAGAATACAGTTGTCAATGAGATTAATTCACACCCAACACCCCTAGATGATAATGAAGAGTCACATGAGGTTATTGAACTAGACTCAGAGGTGTATTTGGTAACTACATTGATAGAAAGTTAAGTATATTTAAGCCCTTTTTAATCTACCTTATTGATTTATGGTTTAATTAGTCATAGCTATATGTTTGAATCAAGGGCCTCTTGAAATGTGATGCCCCTGGGTGTCCTCAGTGACCTTGGAATAAGAATAACTTCTAGTTTTGGAAAGTGCTATGCCATAATATCAATAGAAGTACCAATTGTTGGACTAGTTAAAGGATTGGTAGTGAAATTGGTGGCTCATCTAGGAAATGTTTTGAACATAGATGTGGTAGTTATGGATTGTCTTCCTAACTGGAGGATGCTATTATCAAGAAAATGGGCTATCATAATGGGTGGAAGTGTTGAGATGGACATTTATTATGCCACCATTCCTTTGGAGGTTAAGATGGTGAAACTTCATAGAGAGTATATAATCTTACATGTGATTGAAGATCTAAGACATGTTTTAAATGAGGCTCTGTACACTGATGTGGAGCTAGTGAATTTTATTAGAAACATAGATTATGTTTAACAATATGTAATTCTTGATGTTAGATATGATAAAGAAAGTGATGATATTTGGATAATGTGTTTTGATGGGACTTGATCCAATCTTGAAAATGGAGTTGGGTTTTTTCTTATGACCCCAATCAAAAATATTTTAAGTTTTCTTTCAAGATGTGTTTTGAGTGTAATAACAATATTATAGAATATGAGGCACTCTTGCTTGATTTGAGGATTGTTTGAGAACATGGAGATACAAGTTTGATTGTAAAGGGTGATTTAGAGTTAGTGGTTAAATAGGTCTGAAACACTTATGACACCAAAAATAAAAGGTTAAAATAATATAGAAAGTTTGTATGGGATTTGTTAGAATATTTGAAGCTTTGAATATTTATCATCGTGAGATAAGTTTCAATGAGGAAGATAATAGACTTGCTAGGTTGGTTTCTCAGATTGAAAGTGAAAATATAAACCCTTACTATAAGTATCAAGTGGAGGTACTTGTTAGAACTTTAATCCTAAAAAACATTCATCATTGGCAAGTCTTTGATGATGATGATCAAATAAAAAGGTTTCTCATTTGTGAAGTAAAATTTTAGGGTCAGATCATAGACATAGAATCCATGGTCCAAATTTGTGATGGGAAAAAAACCTTGTTTGGAAAAGATATCATTTATTTGAAGACAAATACCATCCCAAGAGGATTGGTATGTTTAGAGGAATCTTTTGATGGAGCAAAGAATTAAAATTAGAGATATATTTATCTCAAAAGATGTGACTAAATGCAACTTGGACAATGAAGAAAATCTAGGAAAGGTCTAGTTTGGTACTCACTTGAGTTTAGAAGAGGAACAAGCCTACATGGAATTGTTAAAGAAGTATAAGGATTTCATGGATTGGTCTTATTATCCCATCATCACATCATCACATACATCTTGGCAACAAACCTTTCAGGGAAAATTAGATTCGTATTAAACCCATGTTAGCCACCAAGATATAGGACGAGTTAAATAAATTGAGGGATGGTGGGATTATTCAACCCATTAGGTATTCATCATGGGTGGTGAAATTGGTCCCTTTAAGAAAGAAGAATGGCGACATCTGCTTGTGTGTGGATTTTAGAAATTTCAATAAATCTTCTTTGAAAGATAATGCCCCTTACCTAATATCGATAACATGTTGTAGAGTGTTACATGCTTAGATATTTTGTGTACAATAGATGGTTTCTATGGATATAACCAAGTTGTAGTAAAAAAATATAAGAGACCCAAAAATGCATTTACAATGACTTGGGGTAGTTATGTCTATATGAAAATGCCTTTTGGGTTATTGAATGCTAGTGCAACATTTCAGAGATCTATGGATGTCACTTATGTAGTGGTAATTAAATTTTTTATTGATATGTATCAGGATGACATTATAATGTACTCAAAAAATAGAAAAGAGAATTTGGAACATCTAGAAAATGTGTTCCTTAGATGCATGGAATTTGGCATTTTACTTAATCTAAATAAATTTCACTTTGGAGTATAAAAGACAAAGTTACAAGGACACATAGTGTCTCAATATGGTGTCATGATTGATCTAGAGAGAGTGGAACCCATTGACAAAGTGCCTATCCCATAATCCAAGAAGGGAATTCATTATTTCTTTGGACAAATCAACTTTTTAATAAGGTTTGTGTCTAAATTTTTAGAGATCTCTCTACCTATTACTTCCATGTTAAAAAAAGGAACAAACTATCAAGTGAGAGGAGAAGGCCATAAAAGATTTCAATGATTACACTAGGTAGTTTCAAATATTTTCTTTTGCATCACAAAATACTGTAGATGTTTTTCTATTGCATAATAATAATGATGGTCATGAACAACCCATAACTTTCTTTAGTAAAGCTATGCAAGGATCTGAAATAAACTATAATATCATGGATAAGCAAGCTTTTACCCTCTTAAATTTTGTTAAAATGTTTGGACCTTATATTTTAAGTTCAAATATTGTCGCATATGCCCCACATACAATGGTCAAGGACATATTAACTCAGATTGAAGTATCAAACAAGGTGTCGATGGGTAAATAAGTTATAAGAGTGTGACATAGAGATCCAAAATACCAAATTAGTATGGGATATAGGCTTAGCTAAGCTCATGACTGAGACCAATTTGCAAGCTATGGAGGAAGACACTATTGTTTTGAGTAATGATTATTATTTGAGTAAAGTGAGTAAAGTTTTCATGTCTCCATGGCATAAAGACATTATTTATTACCCAAAAATTTTGAATTATCTCCATAACTTAGACAAGAATCAAAAGATAACTCTTAATCTTGTATCCAAAAAGTATCTCTTGACTGAAAAGGGATTGGCATGGAGGAATCCATATGGGGTTCTCTTAATATGCCTAGTAGAAGAAGAAACTACTAATTTAATTGACTTTCATAGTGGGGTATGTGAAGGTCATTTTACACCTAAAGTCATATCTCATAATATTCTAAGAGATAGTTATTATTGGTCATCACTATTCAAGGATGTTGCATTGAAAGGAGGAAAATGTGATAAATATCAGTGCTTTGTTGGAAGGTTGAAAGCTTTTAGCTCTCTCCCATTGCAACATATATCGATTGAAGGTCCATTTAGATAATGGGGAATGGATTTTTTTGGGAAGATAATTGATACATCAAGAACTAGGCATAGGTGGATATTAGTTACAACTAACTACTTCATGAAATGGGTTGAGGTGGTCCCTATAAATAAGGCCACACATCAAGTGATAATGGAATTTGTATTGAATAACATTATTTATAGATTTGATGTGCTTGTTAAGATAATTGATGATAATGCCATAAATTTTATAGATAAAACTTTGATGGCATTGTGTGAAGAATATGTGATCATATTAACTTATGCTTCCAATTACAACCCTTAGGGGAATGGGTAAAAAAAATCTAGTAATAAGAACTTGCTCAAAATCTTTAGGACTTTTTAAGTTAACAAGAAGAGATCTATAGTTAAGAGCCATTTTGAGCTTGTTTATGGTTCTAAAGTTATTTTACCTCTGAATCTACAATTTTTAACCTATCAGTTCATGTAACAACTAGAAGGAGGTGATGAAATTAACTACTATGAAATAAAAATTAACTAGATTATTGAGTTTGATGAAATTAGAATACAAACTCATGAAAGACACACAAAGTTCAAGGAAAGACTCAAAAGAATATTTGACAAAAGGGTCACTCCAAGAACTTTTCAAATAGGAGATCTAATTTTACTTTGGGAAAATAGACATGAAGAGAGGAAAACATGGAAAATTTGATGCCTTATGGATGGGCCCTTATTATATTGACTGCAAAATTTGGGAACATACTTTCTTCTTAATATATTTTGATAGTGAGATACTGAAACTATCAGTTAATGGAAGACATCTTAAGAACTTCCTTGACTGACGCCATGAATGTGTAAAAATAATATACAGTGTAAAGTCTTGTTTTTTTATTTCCCTTCTATATTGGGCTTTATTTGTATAGTTATTTTGTTGTTTTTCATTGTGTGTGTTCTCATATCCTCCTGATCTATTTTTGTTAGTCCACCCTTTTTTTTTGAGCTTCTAAAGGTGTCTATTAAGAAATTGTCAAAATTCTAACTCCATGGCCTAAGGAATAGGCATTTGGTATTATTTTTGGGATTCTTCATACACCTCTAAGGACTTTACATCCCTGAGTGAGAGCCAGTGCTAGTTCACAAATCTATTCCAATCATTTTGTTCCCTTTCCTAGGAAGTGAGTTTTTGAAAGTCTAACTATTTCCCTCTAAAGGAAGTTTCCAAGAAATGTTAATTTGGAGCAAAATGTGGCTTTTACAATTGTGTTGTGTAAACCTCGTAAGATTTGGTTTCATTAATTATTAAAACTTTCATGTTTTTTAGAATGCTTTGATTACAAGATCCATGGTGGAATCAAGTTTCAATGAGTAAAAATTGACTAAGTATCAAAAATACTAAGTCTAAAATTCCCTTTATAAAAGAATAGAGTTTTGGGGATTTGGGAGGAAATTACAACATTACACCACAAATTGTTTCATGCAATCTTGAAAATTGTAATTGAAACCCTGCAGGTCAAGACATGCCATCAAAAGGAAGCTTCAGGTGTTTTAAATCCATGCCAATGAATTGGGTCAAATTTTATGCAAAATTTTGAGGCCCAATTGCGAGCAACTTTTCAAAGGGAGTTGATTTAATGAATAAGTTTGGAAATGTGGGGATGTTTTGCAATTTTACATAAATATGGTGAGATGGGTACAAAAGTAAAATTGAGGATAGAAACCCATAGGAGGGAAAATAGTACACATTTCATCATCACATTTAATGGAAAACTTGAAAGAAAAAGTAAATAAAAGCTAAGTTTCATTTTCATTTGTCTCCACCTTGCCTTTAAATTTTGCTGACATGGAAGATGGGATGAGCGTAGAATTAGGGATTTTGAGTAAAAATCCAAAATGGTTGATGTGGATGGAAATAAGGATTCTGGAAGTACATGGCCTAAGATTTTTGAGAAAAAGGAAGATGATTTGGGTGAAAGGCTTTAATCAGAGGAAAATGAAGATATGAAACATAGGCTTTCAAGGAAAATAAATGCATCTTATATAGGTGAAGGGAACAATGGGAGTGTAGAACATATGCTTTCAAGAAACAAAAGTGAATCTATTATGGTGGAAAGAGATATAGACTTCCAAATAAGAAAAATTAATTTTATGATGATGGTATGAATAATGGGAGTAAAAACGAATATGGCAAGGGCTCATCTTAGCCCAAGAAAGGAACCAAAAGGCATAAAATATTTTTATATAAGCCTCCAAGAACACCTACTAATGTACTAATAAGGGGAGGTTATGATCATGTTCTTGTAAGTAAATAAATATAGAGGGAGAGTGCTTGAGTTGAAATAGAGTGGAACTATTGATGTTGATTCTATTCCTTGAGGAGCAATTCTGTATTGTTTATTCTTGCCTCCATTATTTGATTATTTATTCTTTGTAGGGAAAGTGGTAATTAGATCACTAGATGATATGTCATTCTTATCTTGGGTAGACAAATGGTTTGTTAAAGAATAGGAGAAAAACATTGTCCATAAAGCCAAAATTTATTTGCACTAAGGAAGAATATTCTCCCCCAAGCTCAACTGCATCAAACTTCTAGTCAAGAAAATGAAATTTCATCATTCGAGGGATAATAAAATCAATAAAATCATAATAATTATAATGATAAATTATGTATAAGGAAAGAGGGCATGTCCTCTTTACAAGGGGATTTTTAGTTTTAAAAAATTCTTGCTATTTGATTGCTTTTATTTCTAAAGTGACTACTTTTGTATAGTCATTAGTAAACTCTGAGAGTATTTATGTATATGTATCCATGTTTCAGAATGAATCCACTATGTTTTTCACAAATTTAAAATTTTGAACATTGGTGTATATTTATTTACTTTCAAGTTAGTAGAAATTATCTGTGATTTAAAATTTTTCTTGTCAATGAAGTGTGACGGTACATTATTCATGCATTTTTGATTGGGTATCAAGTTTTATGTCTTTTAATGGTTGTCATTCTGGGCATGAACTTGGACTATAAATTTATTTCTACATTGTGATTTGGGAATGTTTTGTTGATAATCCTTTAAGGATATCCTATATTTATGGATTTGATTGTAAAAGGTGCTTGAGACTTTACATGAATTATATGATTTGGATATTTCAAGGATCATTGGAATGCTTGTATATATTTGGTATCAATGAATGCAAATCATTCTTGATAGTTTTCTTTATCTTGTTTTTTTGTCTTTTACATCTTGGAATGAATGATATCATGGAATTTTAAGGAATTTCTAGTGTTGAAAGCCACCATAACTGTTTTAAATATGCATAACTCATCCTACCTATCACAACCCTATAATTAATACAAGATGTTGAATATTTAAAGTGTTATTTGCTTACAGATGCATAAGTATTGTATATCTAAAATGTGTTTGTGATTGATCCTTGAAGATTAACATTCTAATTTTTCATTTGGCTCTTACTTGTCAATAGTTTCTCTAGAAATGAGGATTAAAATCACATTATATCTATTTGTAGTAGCTTGTATTTGATTTAAAAGCATTTAATCGGTCTATATGACAATAGTTCTTGAGTGGATTGTGAAAAAATGGTTATGCTTTGATCAAATCTATATGTGTGCCAATAATTCCCTAAATATTGAGTTATAGTATCCCTCCTTATGACCTAACTAACTCATATTTCCTCTAACCTTGGTTCAGGCAGAGCCAAAAGTAGCAAGGAACTAACCATACCCTTTGTCAGTTCCTTTAAGTCATTATCTATGTTCAGTCTATCTAGATGTTAAATCCTTCCTCGACTATAATGACATAAATAAGGTTTATCATCTTTGTTTTTCATCTTTTCAAATATACAAGGATAAATTATAGAGGTGTACAATTAGGATCTAACATAACTAATATTAAATAATTATTCTAATAGATCATAATATAATATATGTAAAGTTAAACATGCACATAAATCATCAATAGGGAAGAAAAGACTACCAAAAGCAAATAAATAAACCTTTTTAAGGAAGAATCCTCACGACTCAGGAAAATTGAGACCTCTTCAAAGCAACCATTAAACAACATTTTTATCAAACAAAGAATAGTATTTCATCTATGGATAACTATTCAATAAACAACAATATGCTGATCTCCTTAAATCACAAGGCTCTAAATGCATTAAAAATTAGTAAACCTAAGAGGGGAAGTTCAAGTAATTTTATGATGACTTTGTAGTATGATAAAGAGTGAAAGGTAGCAAAGAGAACTTTCAGAAGACTTGGAAAGCCAAAAGAGAAAAAAAAAAGGTTCATGAAAAAATCATTTGGTCTAAAAAGGAAAGCTGCATGAACAAAAAGAGAAAGGAATTAATTTTTCTTGAAAAACATAATCCCAAAGTTTTTAAAAAGGAACTATAACAAAAAAGAAAATAAATAGAGAATAATATTACCCAATGGTTATAGTATGCAAATCTACTTTATGAAATAGTTCAAGTTAAAGATAACCTTCTTTTAATCAACACGATAACTCAAATTAGTCTTAGATCATTTGAATTTCCATCTCAATTTTTTTGTAAGTAGCTCTTTTGGCCAAATTTTGATAACAAAAAAATGCATAAGTATAATTATGAAATACAATTGTCAAGGTAGACTCAACACTTTTTATTTTTCTAATTGGCATCTTACATTCTTGTGAAACTATTAGCATTTCACTCTTGTGACATTTGGAGTTTATTTTACAAAATTTTAGCTATGTCAGACTTAGATTACATGTCTAATTTATTGGCCCCAAATTTGCTTTAAAATTTGTGCCCTTTTTGATATGTGAGTGCTTGAAATGTCTAATTGTTGCCCCCAATATGAAAGTGTTCCTTCAGAGATTAAAGCTCCACTTTCACATTCAATTTATGAAGACCCCACAATCATGGTTTCATACTAACACTAAACCATTTTTATGTCTTTTGGCATTTTTTAATTTTCAAAGTTTGTGGTATATATCATACCAGGAAAATTAAAAATGACTAAACATTTAAAATAATTTTAAGTCTAGTGTTTTCCATCATCGAAAGGAAAATGAACAAAGATTCGAGTAGGGAAAAAAAGTCCCATTTGAAAAATTGCAAATTGAAAATGAGTTTCCCTGGCCTACCATATGTATGCCAACCACAAGGATATGCATACTAACCATAAGGAAATCTACACCTTATTTCTTCAAAGTTAATGTAGAAAATCAAAGGAGGCCACGTAAGTATTGTAAAATACACGTGAAAGGTCAAAAGGAGACACATTTTTTTTTAAAGAGATGGAGTTTTTAAATTTGAATGCAAATTTGCAATGTGAAAATTACAAATAGAGTGTAAAAGTCCACTACATAATTTTTAAGGGGAAATGTAAGTTAGAAATGCAAGTTTGCATATTACAAATTGCATGTGAGTTCCCAAAGTATTCAAGAAGGAATATGGAGCTTTACTATTTTATTTCTCTAAGATGGGCCTACGATTATGCTTGGATATGCCAATAGAAACTATGATAGTTATTAATGTAATTTTCCATAATTTAACACCAGTAAAATAATCCCTTGAAAATATGAAAAGTTTGGCTATGAATAGTAAGGAGAACATGAAGAAAATTCAAGAAAAGATGCAATGAACATTTCCAATGAGATTGCAATATGCTTTTATAACTTTAAAAATTTAAAAATTGTAATGTGCATTCTGATCTCCAAAATCCCCTGATCAATGGGAGTCAAATTTCCAAATGCAAAAGTGGAAGTTTTTAAGACAAAGACAACCTTGCATTTTATAATTTTTAAATTGAATTTGAAGTTCCCAAGTTTGCAGTAAAACTTTCAAGTGGAAATACAACATACATTTGCAAGTTTTGAAATTGCAAATTACAAATTTACACTAGACTTATGGATTCCCACCAACTTGTAAATTTGAAGTTGAATCCCAAAATCCTGTCAAACCAAAAAGTGGAAAATTTTAAAAGAGAAGCAAAGTCCCGCATAAGGTAAGAAAGAGAAAAAAATGCACATAATCAGTATTAAGTTTGGTGGTAACCCTAAAAGGCAAAATAGAAAATTTCAAAAAATATAAGAAAGTCAATGGCAAAAAAGGTAAAAATAATCTAAGTATTGTATTTTCTAATATATGATCATTGTCAAAGACCTCCATGGAAGAAAATTGCTACAGGGGTTGTGAGACAACACTAAACCATTGGAAGGAAATTTTTAAAATGTCCATGGATCCTAAAATGCCTCCATCATGGCTGGGGCAATTTGATTCCATCATTATAATGCAAGGGTTACTCTTTGGCTTGCATAAGCAGGATGGTAGTTGTCCACAAAATTCTAGTTGGGTAAATGATTAGTTGAATCTAGAGCAAAGCAGTTACACATGAAGACAAGAATTTTTTTACTCCTAAGGGAATATTCTCCTTTAAGCTCAAGTGTAACGAATTTCCATCCAAGGAGATCAAGGGTTTGTTATCAAATTTCATCATGACATGGACAAGCCATTCCCTGAATGATTTACATTTAAAAAATGAGCTTCCAGGGGTGATCAAAGGCATCTTCCATCTATATCATCTTGGAGGAATACTTTGGGGTGAGAAATTTTTATAAGTAAAGAGGGTGTGTCCTCTTTACAATGTTTTTTTCTACTTTCTTAGGTCTTAGGATTTTCAACTTGTAGGGAGTTGTGTGCTTTTTTATTCTATTTCTAAGGTGGTTACATCTGTGTAACCATTAGTAAACTCTGAGATCATAATGTATATGTCTCACCTATTTCAGAACAAACTCACCATGTTTTTCACCATTGTTATGCCTTATAAACATTGGTTTATGCAATATTTAATTTCATTTTAATGGAAAATACATTTTATTTCTATTTTATCTTATCAAGGAAATGCAATAATACATTCTTCATACTCTATTGGTTGGTTATCTAGTTTTATGTTTATTAATGGTAGTTATTCTGGGCATAGATCTAGGTTATAAACTCCTTTCTACACTGTGATTTGGGAGTGTTTTTGTTGATAGTATTTTGAAGACATCTTGGACTTATAGATTTGACACGATAAAGTACATGAAGTCTTAGTTTTAGTGTATGCTTTAGGGTTTCAAGGGTCATTTTAATATTTGCATTAGATTGGCACAAATGAATACAAATAGTTTTTGATAGTTTTTTATCTTGTATTTTAGTCTATTACATATTTGAATGAATGATATCATGGTTGTTGAAGGAATTACTACTATTTGAAAGTCACCACACCATAACTTATCCTACCCATCCTAACCTATAAATAATACACCCTGATGACTATTATGAGTGTTATTTGCTCATATATGAATCAATATTACATATCTAAAATGTATTTGTGTCTTGGTATTCAAATCCCATCATTGTAACCTTCCATTTGGATCCTAGGCATCAATAATTTATGTAGAAATGAAGGTTGTAGTCACTTAACCATCTATCTTTAGTAGTTTATGTGTAACCAAAGAGCATCTACCCACTTTGTGTGACAACTTTTCTTGAGTGGATTGTGCAAGTTTGGCCATTCCCTAGTTAGATTTGTTTATTTGCCAATAATACCCATGGATATTGAATTATAGTATCCCTCCATGTGAGAAAGCTACTCCTTAGGTCCTCTCACCTTTGTTTAGGTAGAGCTAAAAGTTGTAAAGAACTAATTATACCATATGTTAGTGTCTTCCAGTCATTGTCTGCATTCAGTCAATCCTGATGCTAAGCCATTCCTTGGCTATAATGACATAATTTTGGGTTTATCATCTATGTTTGCCATACTATCCAAGTGTGCAAGGCTAAGTGTAAGAGGTGTATAATTGGGAACCAACACTTCATTGACATCATTATCAGGGATTGAAAAATTTGATGCATCAACCTATGATGAGTAGTTTTAGATACTATTTACTCAATATTATCTCATGTATTTGAAATTTGAGGTTATTTGAGAATTATTTGCTAATTTGGGCCATCAACTACACAATAATTCATTGGCACCATTGGAGGGGATTGAAATATTTGATTAATTGACCTTTGTTGAGTTATTACAAAGAATTGGTTATTTGTTCATGTTTTAAAATGATTTGCCCTTTTGAACATGAACCTAGATTTTCAATGTCTTTTTTCTTATATCTCATCATTGTTTACATCAAAGTATGATATTAGTATGTATCACAACATATTCGTAAACTATATTATTTTATAATTTTTTTCTAGTGGAAACTCCAACATTATATCTGATTTCAAGAAAGATCAGTGCCCATTTTAAATTCTTTCAGTTTTGAATGTTCTCTTATTTGCAAAGCTAGATGACTGAGATCCCCCTTAAAAAGTGACTTGTCAAATTAGATTCTCTCTAAATTAAGCGTTCATCATAGAATAAGGAGATAAATTTAGAGGCCAATTGAAGGACAAAGTTATGCTACAAAGGAATGTATAGACTATCAAAATTATGGTACACTTGAACATTTATTTATTAAACCTCTTTTACTTGAAGATTATCATAGTTCTCCTGATAACTCAGAATATTATAGTGATATTTACTACCTAACACCTTCTCAACTAGTTGCATCTCCTCCTAGGTTTGATCCCCCTAGTCCACTTCACTCACCCTCGCACATCCCTTTACCATCTGAGCTTGAGCCCACCATTTAACCAATCATGAGGAATAGAGATCAAGATGAGAATAAATGGCCTACATTAAATATTACTAGATTTCAAACAATTAATTTTGATGAAATGTAAGGTTATCCCCAATGAAGTTCCAAATGAAGCAAGGAATAGAATCCCTAAGTTTTAAGGGAATAATGCAGTGAATGGTGAACAACATTTGAGGTAATTTCACATTATCATTGAATATTATGAGGTTGAGCATGAGAATGTATGGATTAAACTATTTGTACAAACACTGGAAGAAGATGATCATGAATGGTTCATCTCCGTTCCCCATGGATTTATAGATTCATGGGAAGAAATGAATAATTTTTTAAAAATTTAGTATGGTGATAAAATTGATCTTTAGTTCCTTCTTGCTAAGTTTGAAAACATAAATAAGAACCCTAATGAGTGTGTGTAGGATGTTAACATGAGGTTTAATAATATTATGATGATCTTTCTTGAAAATATTAGACTTAGTGACACTACATAATTGATCAAATATTGTGATGCATTTAAAAATAAGTTTGCATACTAATTGAGGGACAAGACTCCTACAAAATTGAGCTTAACATTTAACATGGACATCAAAATTACAAATAAATTAAAATATATGTGAAAACCTTTGAACAAGAGGGATGATGTGAAGTTGATTAATCTTGAAAAAACTAAGTCTAATAAGGCAAATAACCTAGAGGGGACTATGAAAAATTTGGCCTCAATTGTCAAGAAGATGTCATATAAGATGGCTAGAGTTGAGAAGGAGATCCATCATGGATCTTCTAGTCAGGAGAGAACTCAGAATAAGAATAAATCATAATGGATACCCTCTTTTTATAAGCAATATAATGATAGATGGAAGAGACACTCCCAAATTGAGAAATCAGAATAGAGGAGCTGGGAAGGAGGTTCCTGATCCATTGAACACCAAGGTTAATGCTCTAGATTGTGATTTTGACATTGATTTGTGTGATATGTGATTCCTCCCCCATCCTCTTTATGACACTAATTAATGAATTGATGAAGATGTAGAGAAACCAGTTTCTGAAACTTAATATGTTGAGATTTTGATGATTGATTATCAAATATCCTGAAGTAAAATGTCTGCCTCCACTGAATTGTAGAGTGCTACCACCATTGATCAGTTTTATAATGCAGTCATAATGGTATGTGTCCCAACTCTAAGTTTGTTTGCGATGTAAACATGACACAAGAATATGAATTAGCCAATCATTACTTTGAATTTTTATGATCTATGATGATTAAAAAGTATAATGGGGGATTTCCTTCAGTTGAGGACATGTAGCTAAAAATTAATGTAGTATTTGCCCAAGAGAAATATTATAGTCTAAGAAGTAAGTAATAAGGTGATTCTCCTCAAGAGACTACTCCTAAAAAACCAATGGTAATGGAATAAAATAAATAAGTTAATAAAACTAAATATGTTCCTATTCCTTCCAAACTAGCACCTGGTTCCTAAATTGTTAAACAAAGGGGATCTACAACCAAGAATATAGAACCTATGATATCTAGTATTCCTAAGGGTATTAATGATGTAAGAATAAATCCACCTTTGAAGTTTTTTTTTAGGAATGCTAATTCATCCCAACCTATTCCCTCTCTAACTATAAATGATTGTATTCTAGCTAAATTGGTTGTCACCCTTCATCCTAATATGCCCCTTCCTTAGTACAACATATGTGATATGGCCCAAGTATTGAGTCAATTGAAAATAATTGTGCTACTTTTTGAGTTGTTAAAAATACTTGAACATAAGAAGAGGGTATTTGAGTATTTATAATCTAGTGAGAATGTAATTACCAATGAGATTAATTCACCCTCGACCCTCTTGGATGATGATTTAGAATCACATGAGGTTATTGAACCAACCCCAAAAGTTTATTTGGGGAATGCATTGATATAGAATCAGTTGTATGCTAACCCTTTTTACATTACCTTGTTGATCAATGGTTTAATTGTTCACAAGTACATGTTTGATTTTATAACCTCTTATAATGTGATTCCCATAGGTGTCATTAATGAGCTTGGAGTGAAAATAATAGTGGTTTTTGGCATGTGTTTCACAATGTACTTAAGAGTGGTTTTAGTTGTTAGACAATTTGAAGGATTGGTAGTGCAATTGGTAGTTCATCCAGGTAATTTCTTAAATATGGATATGGTAGTTATGGATTGTCCTCCCAAGTGGGGGATGTTGTTACCATAAAAATGAGATGCCAACATGGGTGGCAGTGTATAGATGGATATTTATTACACCACCACTCCTTTGGAGGGTAATTTGGTGAAACTTCATAGGCAGCCCAAGATTTTAAAAGCATGCATTAGAAGATCCAAAACAAGCTCTAAATGAAGTGTTGTACACTGATTTAGAGCTGGGTAGCTTTGTTGGGAATGTAGAATGTGTTAAATAACCAGTTGTTCTTAATGTTAGGTTTTATACAGAAAACAATTAACTTTGGAGAATTTATTTTGACGGGGATTACCCCAATCTAAGAAATGGATCTAAGGTTATCTTCTATGTCCCCAATGGAAAATATTTTAAGTTTTCTTTCAAATATCCTTTCAGTGCACAAGTAATACTATTGAGTATGAAGCACTCTTGCTTGGTTTGATAATTTCTTGAGAATATATAATTATGAGTTTGATTGTAAAGGGTGATTCTAATTTAGTGGTTAAGTAGGTCCAAAATGCCCTATACCACCAAGAATAAAAGGTTGAAAAAATATAGAAATGTTATATGGGATTTGATAGAGTTATTTGATGCTTTTAATATTTTTTATCATGATATAAGTTTCAATGAATAAGATGATAGACTTGCAGGGTTAGGTGCTTAGTTTGAAATTGAAAATATGAACCCTCACTATCAGTATCAAGTGGAGGTGCTTGTTAGACCTTTAGTCCTAGGTAATATTCATCATTGGCAAGTTTTTGATGATGAGATCAAATTAGAAGGTTTCTCAATTATGAAGATGGATTTCAGGATCAGATTATATACTTGTATTACATTATCTAAATCTACAATGGAAAGGAAACCTTGTTTGGGAACGACATCATTCAACTGAAGACAAACACTATCTTGAGAGGATTGGTGAGTTTAGAGGCATCTTTTAATGGAATAGACTAAATTTAAATTTGAGATATCTTTATCTAAAAATATGAAACTATGTTTAATTTGGGATCTCATAAAAATCCAAGAAAGGTCTAGCTTGGTATTCACTTGAGAGCAACAGAGAAACATGCTTACATGTATCTTCTAAAGAAATACTAGGACTGCTTGTCTTGGTCTTATTCTGAATTGAAAGCATATAAGAAGGATTTGTTTCAAAATTTCATCCCATTGTAGCTTGATAAAAAACCTTTCAAGTAAAATCAAAGACCTATTAACCCCAACTTGGCCACCAAGATTCTAGAATAGTTGATGAAGCTAAGGGATGATGGGATTATTTAGCCCATCAAGTATTCATCATGGGTGGAAAACTTAGTCCCTAAAAGAAATAAGAATGATGGCATCCTCTTGTGTGTGGATTTATGAAATTTGCATAAATCTTCTCTGAAGGACAATTACTCCTACCTAATATGGATAACTTGCTGTAGAGTGTTACATGATCATAGATGTTATCTACATCATATGGTTTCTCAATGTATAACTAGGTTGTGGTGAAAGAATCTGAGAGACCTAAGACTGAATTTTTTATGCCTTGGGTACTTATGTCTAGATGAGGATGCATTTTGGAATGAATGCCAATGTAACATTTTTGAGAGCTATAGATGTTACATTTGTAGGGGTAATTAACAAGTTTATCACTATGTATCAAGATGACAATACAATGTAATCCAAAAGTATAAAATAACATTTGGATCATATATAAAAGGTATTCCTTAGATGTAGTGAATTTGGTATTTCCCATAATCCTAATAAATATCAATTCATAGTACAAAAGGCCATGTTTTTGGGATACATAGTGTCTAAGGATGGTGTCATGATTAATCCTAAGATAATGCAAGCCATTGAAAACATGCCTACCTATAGTCTAAGAAGAGATTTCAGTCCTTTTTTGGACAAATCAACTTCCTCATAAGGTTTTTATCTAACTTTGTAGAGATAACTTGGCCTACTGCTTCCATACTAAAGAAAGAACAAACCATCAAGTGGGAGGAGAAGGTCTTGAAATAAATCAATGACATCAAAGGAGTTGTAAATACTACATGTATCTTGGTCATTCCTAATTACACAAGAGAATTCCAAATATTCACTTTTGTATCCCATAGTACTATAGCTTTTGTTCTATTGTAAAAGAGTGATAATGGTCATGATAAACCCATAGCTTTCTTTATCAAAGTTAAGCAAGTATTTGGATTCAATCACACTATCATGTAAAAATAATATTTTTCTCTCTTGAAATGTTCAGACCCTACATTTTGATTTCAAAGATCATTACATACATCATGCATATAATGGTGAAGGACATCCTGACCTAGATTGAAGCATCAAGAAAGAGATGTAGGTGGGTCAACAAGTTACAAGATTATGCCATGGATATCTAGACCACCATGTTGGTGAGAGGGATGGATGTATCCAAGGTCATGCTTGAGACCAATTTACAAGTTGTTGAGGTAAATAATGTTATTTTCAATATTGATGATTCTTTGAGTCAAAATATCATATCTCCATGGTATAAAGACATTATTTACTACTTGTAAAGTCTTAATTGTCCTCCTCACTTGGATAAGAATCAAAGGATAACTTTCAAGCTTGTATCCTAGAAGTATCTCTTAAATGAAAATATAATATCATGAAAAAATCCAAATGGGGTTCTCCTACGATGCCTGGTAGAAGAAGAAACTTTTGATTTAAATGAAGACTTTCACTTTGCACCTAAATTCATAGCTCATAAGATTATGAGAGTTGGTTATTGGTGGCTATCACTATTCAAATTTATTGCACATAAAGTTAGAAAATTCTAGAAATACAAGTGATTTGCTGGAACACTGAAAGCTTCTATTTGTCTGCCCTTACAACTTGTAATGATTGAAGGCCTATTTAGATGATGGGTAATGGATTTCATTGGGTAGATCACTAATTCTCCAAGCACTAGACATAGGTGGAAATTCATTTTAACTAACTACTTCACATAATGGGTTCAGGCAGTCCTTCCAAATAAGACCACACACCAAGCAATCATAGAAATCAAAACAAGTTTTGAAAGTGAAAGTTGTAAATGGAATTAAAAATTCAGAGGTTCAATGGTGGGGATTTTACCAGGGAGAATAAAATTAAAATTCAAGTTCTTAAATTTCAAATTACACTTTGTAGCTCACACTCTGAAACCCACAATAAAATGTTCACCACGTAGAGAGTCAATAGTCGACAATGAACATTTTAGGCACAAGCAAAAAATTAAAATGAAATTTCATAAATTGAAATATGTAGTTAAATCTCCTAGGCCCATGGACTTGAATAGTATATTCAATGTTTAAAACATATGCCATATGTGCGTAGCAAGTCTAATGGTGACTTAAGGGAAAGAAGAAAAATAAATGCCAAGTGTTCTTCCACATTATTTATTTAAAATGCCTAATACACCTCTATCTATCGACAAATGCCCAAAATATATACTCACCCTAGCTGAAGGGTACATGCTAGTTAAATAGAAGAAAAGAGAGATTGACATTATTTTTAAGTCCATGCAATTCTTTTATCAAATGTGGCTCTAAAATCGTTGGTTTCTACTTTGTCATCCCTGCTTGAAGTGACATAGGTATCAAAAAAGGTTCTTATCTTGGAATACATGGATGTAGTATGATTAAACTTTAAAGTAACCATTGAAGCTATAGGTGTAGACAAAAAAAGTAGTACAGAGTGAGTTACACATGCTCATGCTCATCAAATATATGTTGATGGGTTTTATTTTTTTAATGGGGATCCTCATCTAAGGAATTTCCTTGTGAGCAAGAAACCAATTTTTTTGAGCCAATCTACTAGATTTTGGACTGACCAAATAAATCTCAAGTGATATGAGGCAAGCATTAGCTAAGGGGGATTATGTAGCTTTGCTATCAAATTTATCTGATATGGGCCTATGATTATGCTTGGACATGCGATAAGAATCTATGATAATTACTAATGTATTTTTTCTTAATTCAACTCCAACAAAAGAATCCCTTGAAAATATGAAAAGTTTGGCTAAGAATAGTGAGGAGAACATGAAGAAAATTCAATAAAAGATGTAGTGGACATTTCCAATGGGAATGTAATGTGCATTTGCAACTATAAAAAATTGTAAATTTTAATGTGCATTCCAAGGTCTAAAACCCATCGGTCAACAAGAGTAAAATGCCTAGATGTAAAAGTGAAATATTTAAAGCCAAAGTCAACTTTTCATTTTGCAATTTGAAAATTACATTTGATGTTTCCAATTCTATAACAGAACTTTTGGGTGGAAATACAACATGCATTTGTAAGTTTTGAAATTTCAAATTAAAACTTTGCACTGGACTTTTGGATTTACACCAACTTGTAAAGTTATATTTGAAGCCTAAAAGCCTACCAGACCAAAAAGTGGAAAATTGTAAAAGGGATCCAAAGTCCCACATAAAGCAAGAAATAGGAAAAAAAGCACATAAGCATTATTAAATTTGAAGGTAACCCTAAAAATAAAAATATAAAATGTTAAAAAGCATAAACATGTCAAAGTAAAAAGGTAAAAATAAGCTGAGTATTGCATTTTCTAATATTTTCCCATTATCGAAGACCTTCATGGAATAAAATTACTGCAGGGGTTGTGAGACCAAAGTGGGGTACTAGAAAGATATTTTTCAAATGGCCATGGATCCCACATTGCCTCCATCATGACTTGAGAAATATGATTCCATCATTACAATGCAAGGGGATTTCTTTGGCTTGCACAAGGAGGAGGGTAACTGTCCAAAAAATTATAACTAGGAAAATGATTAGTTGAAGGCAAGGCAAAATATTTACACATGAAGATAAGATTTTTATTGTTCTCAAGGGAATATTCTCCCTAAAGCTCAAGTGAAATGATTTTCTAAACAAGGAGATCAAGGTTTTGTTATAAAATTCCATCATGACATGGACAAATAGTTACCTGAATGATTTCCTTGTAAAGCATGAGCTGTCAGGCATGATTAGGGGCATCTTCAAGCTAGATCATCTTAGAGAAATAATTTGGGGTGAAAAATTTGTATAAGTGAAGATGATATGTTCTCTTTACAAGGTCTTTGTTGGATTTCTTAGTTTTAGTATTTTCAACTTGTAGAGATTTATTGTGTGTCTTTTGTTTATATTGCTAAGGTAGTTGCATCTGTACAACCATTAGCAAACTTTGAGAGTATAATGTATATGTATCCCTTGTTTCAGAACAAACTCACCATAATTTTCACCATTGTTATGCCTTTTAAACACTGATGTATGTAAGAATCATTTTTTATTTAATGGAAAATACATGTGATTTCTACTATATCTTTTCAATGAAATACAATAATATGTTATTCATGATTTGTTGATTGGTTATCTAGATTTATGCTTATTAATGGTAATTATTTTATGAATAGATATATGTTCTAGATTCTTTTCTGCATTATGATTTGGTAGTGTTTTTGTTGATAGTCTTTTATGGACATCCTAGACTTATGGATTTGGTAGGAGAAAGTGCTTAAAGCCTTAGTTGTAGTGTATGATTTGGGGTTTCAAGGGTCATTTGAATGTTTGCATTTCATTGGCACCAATGAATGCAAATAATTCTTGATAGTTTTCTTATCTTGTCTTTTAGTCTTTTACATCTCTGAATGAATGATATCATGGTTATTTAAGGAATTCCTACTCTTTTAAAGTTATCACACCACTCATTAATATACATAACTCATCCTACACATCCTACCATACAAATAATATACCCTATTGACTATTCTAAGTGCCATTTGCTCACAGATGCATCAATATTGTATATCTAAAATGTGTTTGTGTCTTGGTAATCAAACCCTAGTATTTTAACCTTCCATTTGGATCCTAGGTTTCAAGATTTTCTTTAGAAATTAATGTTGTGGTCACTTTCCCATCTATCATTAGTAGCTTGTGTTTGACCTAAGAGCATCTACCCAGTCTATGTGACAACTCTTCTAGAATGGACTCTGTAAGTTTAGTTATGCCTTGGTTAGATTTGTTTATGTGCCAATAATATCTATGATGATTGAATTGTAGTATCCCTTCATGCGATCAATATACCCATTGGGTCCTCTCACCTTGGTTGAGG
This sequence comes from Torreya grandis, assembly GCA_037957365.1. Taxonomy (NCBI): domain Eukaryota; kingdom Viridiplantae; phylum Streptophyta; class Pinopsida; order Cupressales; family Taxaceae; genus Torreya; species Torreya grandis. Next base: position 1,715,438 of record JARHVA010003313.1, on the reverse strand, counting down.
TAAAGCCAGAAGTAGAAGGGAACTAACCATACCCTCTATCAGTGTCTTCTAATAAATATCTACATTAGTTCCATCCTAATGCTAAACCCTTCCATGACTATAACAACATAATTCTAGGTTTATCATCCATGTTTTCCATAATACCCAAGTGTGCAAGGCTAAGTGCAAGAGGTGTATAACTGGGAACCAGCACAATTAACATTCAAAAAGTCATTTTCTACATAATTCTTAAAGCCATTAATTGTGTTCAATTTCTCAAGCTTGGTTGTGAATCTTTTCAAGAATATCTTTAAGTAATAATTATAATTTATTAGAATCTTCTCATGATTCTTAAAGGTCTTTTCTCACAAAATTATTTATTTTTGCATTTCATGGGAACACCATATGTGTGTTTATACACGTATGTTTGTGTCTATGTACACACACACACACACACAC